>VXBC01012695.1:0-62500 GCA_013399945.1 Ploceus nigricollis | reverse complement strand
TAAAGCTGCGTCTTGTTTTCCTGTAGTGTCCTTTGGAGAAGAGGGTGAAAAGCACCCCATAAAACACAACTAAGTCAGAGAATGATGTTGACTTAAGGAAAATGTTCTGTCCTTGCGCAGTTTTAATGTCTGCTGATGCTAATGGAAGTTGTTCACTTGCTGATGAGATAGTATGGAAGTACTAATCGGAGATTAATACTTAAATTTGTAATTACTTAAGGTTAAAGTAAATGTATCTGTCTTTTTCCTCTGATTGTCAGGTATGCTGGTTCATTCCACAAATAAATATACATAATCCCAAGTCCTCTTTGAATAGTGTCATGGAATCACAGCATAGTTGACATCAAGCTAGAAATTTACTCACTTGCCAAAACTCTATGGTGGAGTTGCATGAAGTGTCACTAGGTATGTAGGGAAGATGCTGGGAACTGCCGAGATGATGTTTAGGAATCTTCAGTTTGGACCTACCTTCTGGCTGATGTTAACATCTCTATGTTTACACAAGCACAAATTTCATTGGGCTAAGTACATCTGACAAGTCATCTACATCTTTATGTTAAATTGCTTTGCTTTTTCAAAACTAAAACTATCTATAATTCAGCCACTTCATTGAAAGCTGCACACAGGTGTTTGATGCACTAAGGCACTAAAATAATTTATGTCTATTAATCTGACCCTTCTTAACATTAAAACAAAACTATTTTTGTTGTTTTCTTCAAAAAGCTTTCAATATGATGAATCTCCAATAAAACCAAATGCAACTTCTGATGATTTAAACTGATCTTTTAAAAGATAAATCAGATTCCATGGTTAGCACTGTAATCATCTTGTCATGCTTGGTGTGATTATTCACCTTTTAAAAGTAATAGCAAAGTTTTTCAGGTTCTGCAGTCTTCTGCAGATTCCTGGAATGAAAGAACTGTATACATACCACGTAAAACAGACTGCTGGATGAAGCTTTATGTTTATGATTCCAAAACCCATAGGAAATTATATATTGACCTCATATTTAATCCAAATGTACTATAAAACAGAACAGGTTTTTCAAGACTTAAACGAATTTAGTGAAGGTTTCATTAGGAAATATTGGCAATGTGTGCCTCAATTTGCTAGGAAAATAGTTGTGTCATTATCTGTCATCTTGCAAATAAGTTTGGTTAGGTGTGTGCATTTGAGAACTGCAACTATGGCAGTCTGCCTTGTATTTTCAATTGAAAGTGTATGCCTTAGTCCATATTGATCTGAATTTAACACCAAATATTCAGTAAAGAAATTTATTTTTTTAAATTACTTTGCAATCAAAGATTGCTTCTCTTGGGAGAAAGTAGAGGAAATAGATTGTAATGATTTTCATGTAGCAAACTTCTATCTGGTGTTACATTTGGAGGATATTTTGGCTACTATCAGTGCATGCATCTTAAATGGACCAAAATTTTATTTTAAAACTTCCTCCTTTGATTTGGACAGTGCTGAATGGTAAGAATTTCTGTAAAATTGGATACGTCCTGTCTTTTGTTAATAGAGCATAGGCAACACTGTAGTTAGAATCTTCTGAAACACAGTACTAATAAATACAATTAATGTTATTTTAATGGACATTTTTATGTTGCAGTGATCAGTGTAAGCTTTCATAGTGAAGTACATTTAGTACATGTGGTATTGCTACAGTACTAATTACATTTATTGCAATGGCTTTTGCTCTGTGTCTCAGCCCTGCTTTTGTGCGGTGGACTGTTTCATAGAGGCACGCTGATAATATATATGCTATGAACACAGCAGATGATATTAGAATGAATAAATGTTGAAGTTGGTTATAGCTGTCTGAAGGCCTCTTAGTTATGAAATACGTATCAGGGTTAGTCCCAAGGGTTTTGAGGATAACTGTGTCAAGAGAATATATGCTGAAAGGAGAGTCTGCTCTATATGGAGCCTTCCAAATCTGTTGATATAAGCTCTGCCACAGTATATCACTTCTTATTTTTACCATTACCATTCCTCAAAGCAATGCTCAAAGGTTGCAAACAAAAATAGGGTCCTGTTGTGGTGTGTACTCTGCAAGTAAAGAAGGCAGGGGTGTACAATCCAGCATGGTGCCTAAACTACTTTTATAAGGGCGCTTATAATATTAGACTTGGAATGATAAATAGTGGAGTGCTGTCATTGCAGCAGCGCCCTTGGGCTAAATGGCCGTTCTGAGAAGTGGGGCCAAAGACCATGGACATGGTACACGCACAGCTTTGGAGTTACAACTCTTGAGGACAGAACTTGTGTCTGTCTGGCATTGGATGCTAGTGCAGGTGTATCCACATCTTGATTCAGAGCTGCAGGAGGATAAATGGTAACGTTACCACACCATACTCAGTAGTTTATTGCTTCTACGTGGATAGTTCTGCTGTCCACAAAGCAGTATCAGATCTATGCCAGATGTTTAATTTAGGTAAATACATCCATGATTCTGGAATAAGAACAGGTATATGAAGTGAAAGACTCTCAGGCCTAATTTACTGATGATTTATTTAAGTTTTTTCCAGTTGTCATGCAATGCCTCGCATGCTGGCTTCTGCTGGGGTAGAAGAACTGGTTCTTTTTAATTCCTGATATGCTTTGGAGCCTGAAGTATTTATTAAAATTTTAATATTAATTTTATAAATAGAAAACTGTATATGTGGTAGAGTATAATACTGAAGACTGAGGCCACAATGCAGAAAGGGACATTAAAAATAGAAAAGTAATAGGATACTTTCTGTTGCACTTCTAATGAGATGTTCAAAGCACTGGAAGGAGAGGGTAAAGCCAACAAATCTCTTCATGTTAGCTTCATTCCTTGGAATGTCATAACCCAGGGGAAAGGTGATTTCTGATTTATGGGCTGGATGTGGCTCCCCCTGAAGCAGCTGACCTGTCTTGGAGCACAGTCTCTGACACCTGTGCAACCCTTTTCCCTTAGCTCTCCTGGGCAGATGGCTTGGGGATTCTATTTCTGAGAGTCTAGCTGGCAACAGGCCCTGTGCCCAGTGGAGGTGGCACACTCACCCTGTGGTAAGGACTGTGGCAGGAGAGTGAGCATGTGTAGGAATAAAGAGCTCACTTGGTGAAGAATTTACCTAACGTGGAGAGGTGCCAGTGAGTAGAGTGCACGACATGATCTGGCTAATGCAGAGAGGTCAGCCCTTCGTGAACGGAGGAGACCATTAAATAGAGCAGGACCTCAGGAAGAGGGGACTAAAAATATGGAGAAAGAGGAGAGAAAGAAGGGGAAATTATGAGAGTTTAAAAATGGGAAGCAGCTTGGAAAGTCACATTACTGGGCATGAGTAAGACTATAAGGCTGTGCAGGAGAAAGGGTCTTCCCAGAAATAGGTACTTGCATCAATAAAGGGAATGGATGGAATAGAAGGAAGTGGGGCGGGAAACATGGTTTCTTGTAAGTATGTTTTTAGTCCAGCTTCTGTGCAAAAAGTTTACTGCATTTTTGTTAGAGATCTCTGGCAAATCCATGTGATTATGGAAGTAAACTGCTAATGTCTCACTAGAAGTGAGTGGAGAGAGATTAATCTTTTCTACTGCTCTGCCCAGAAGACCCTCCATCTACTCTCTTATCACCTAAGGGGAAATATCTGTTAAAAGTAAACTTCAGGTTGACGTTCATGGTGAGAGAGATGAGTCTGAACAGCCCACTCTTGATGTGGTGATTGATATTCTAGTGTGATTGTGGTCAATCAAATGGTCAAGTCAGGCTCTAACAAGAGTGTCCCAGACTTCCACACTTGAAGCTGTGGTTTTAAAAGGAAATGTGTTCTGGCTAAAGGGCTGCACACTAACTATTTGGATTTAATTTTGGAAGCTACAGTTCTTCCTTGACATTTTATGTAAACCATAAAAATTATGTCAGAAATTAGTTTCCTGAATTTCAGACTTTTGTTTCATGTGCTTTCTTTCACCTGTGGCAATCAGAGATCTTTCTAATTCTCCCATATATGCCTGCTAGGTTTGGTGGTACCTCCTGTAGTCAGTGTATATTGATTTATAGCACTGCCAGGCCCAGCTCCTAGCTTTGGATTAGAAGCCTATTTCCTGTGTTCTGTATCTGCTTTCACAACCTGCCATTGCAGCTTACTGCTCTTTCTCATCTTGAAGGTTAGAAGAGGATTAGGAAATGAGGAGAGATGGGTGCTGGAAGTCAGGCAAACTGATGGGAAGTCCCACAAGTTCCTGGATGTTCTCACAGCTGCTCTGGGATCAGAAGTTCTCTTGTGTCTCTAGAGGGAGGGGAAGAACTGACTCTGTGACATCTCGTTACAATACTGCCACATATTTCATTTACAAGTAAAGTGAAAATTTTGAATTAGTTGACTTAGAAAGTTGGCCACAGAAATGCATGGAAAAAAAATATGTGCAACATTTAGGAGAATCCACTGCAGAAATGTCCAGGAGTACACTTGTTTTCACATGCTGTTGTTATTTTCTGCTGTTCTTAAGATATTCTTATGGGAAAGAAAGCCTGCGTTTTTTGTGGTAGTTTTTAATGCTTCAGCAGCTGATGTTCCTGTCTGTTGGGATACTTGATCATGAAAACAGGCCTTCAAGCAGGCTCAGTGTACTCTATGGCATATGCCACAAGTGTGACACAGCATCAAAAATGTCCTTTTGTATGTGTGTTGTAGAGCAGATTTTAGGTAGTGTAGTAACTTTTACAATGGGGGCTTAGGGCATCTGGCACTTTAGCCTGATATCTGCACAAAAGTCTCATAGCTTAGCACCAAAAGCAGTAAGGTGGTAGAGAATGGCCAAAATTGTAGCCCAATTTGGGCACTAGACTGCCCAAAGTAGCAGACCTGTCAATTTTAGTAAAGATCAGGACAAGGAGGAAACTCAGTGCCACTAAAAATAGAATTATTTTTGATGTCTTAAATTTTGTGGAATAGTCTGCTGAAAGAACAATGCAAAAGATTCTGAATTTTAAAGTTTAGTCTTGTATTGCTCACAGACTCCTTCAATGACAAGGATGTTCTCTTTAGATGACACTAGGTGAATATTTGGGTGAATAATTTCAGCATTGATTTCTTTCTTAAAAAAGTATATAACATTTCATTTGTAGAGCACTGGGTGTGTTGGCCCTAATCATGTCTCAGTTAGGTGAGGATGAGGTGTAACACTCAATGTTGTTGCAGAAGACATGTTGTCAAAGGACTTTCTTTATGAATTGTGAGTTCAGGGCCTGTGTATTATTACCAAAATCCTGCTGGGATTATGGTGGCAGCTTTTTATGGTAAGGAATTGTAGCTGATCAGTTTGGAGAACTGTGCAGTTTAATCTGTGGCATGTGTGGTTTTGGTTTGATAAATTAGTTCTTGTTGTTTTCTGTTTGCTTGCTTGTGTAAAAAGCATGGTTTGTACTAAGCTTCACTAGTGAATGCCAGTGACAAACTTTGAAAGATTTTGGTGTTGCTTGTTGCTTTACCAGTGAGCAAATGTGAACTATTTCTTCTTCCTCCTCTGTCACTGGTGCAACTGCGCTCTCCGGTATTGAATAAACGGTCCCCTGTTAGAACAACTGACATCTGGAAGACTCTTCACAGTACTTCACATAGCAATGTTCTGACTCAGCCATTAGTTGTCAGAGCTCAAATCAGGGTCATCTCAAGAAATCTGTAATGCCTTTTACTTCTAGCTGGCCTGAAAATCTGCTTAATGTTGTCATTCAAAATTTACATGGTTTCATTAGGCTTATTAAAAGCAATGAAAAATGCAGCAGTACGTAACACTGATAAAGCCTTTTTACCTTGCTATTTCAAATCACGTTTATGGACGATGGATTTAGCTTCCCACTAGCCCTGGGCAGAGGTATTATTCTCCATTTTATGGACAAGAAAACTGAGTTAGATTCAATGACTTGTCCAAGGTCACATGTAAGACTGATGGTATTGGGGAGAAAAAAATGTTCAGATTTCTGCCTTAATTAAGTGATAATTTTTTTGAATAAACCCAGTGTCTTGGAAAAGATGCATCGATGTCTTTGTCTTTAGGGTTTTAAAAATAATTTTGAGGATTAATTTCACAAGTCATGAATCAGTATTTCCCTAAAAAACATGATTTTCACGACTGAGAATATTAAGAATTCATCCTTTTTTGTAGACTTCAGTTCACTGCTTCCTACAAAAACTTTGTTGTAGTCCACTTTGGCTCTGTTGTTGTCTGCCTTTGTGAAATAAAGCTGCCCTCATTATTTAGCTTTCTTCCATTTGCATATGTACAAGAGGGAACAGCTGCTTTCTGCAGGGATTTTGTGTACTCATTCATATTCCCACAGTGGTGGCCTTGTTCTGAAACACACTGATACCCTGTGGAAAAGCAGAATAATACATGGACAATCTAGCAATCAGTCTGTTATTAAACATTTGGAAGTAGAGCCTTAAGGGGAAAAATATAAACATAGAGTTAAAGTTTTAAATCTGAAGCAAGTGCCCTGTAGTGATGATGTATAAGAGTCTCTTCCTCTTAAAGCCACTGCAAAGCTACAGGGAAAAATATTTTGGAAAGAAATTTTGCAGTCCTCTTTAGTTTTTGAAAAACAAATCTAATTTTACTACTAAGAATGTTTTGTGTTTTAAAAGGGAAAAATGTGATAATGCTTATTCCTCGTTTGAAGGTGAGCTTGGACATTCCATCATAATTATTGCTATATCCATGCACAGAAAATTATATTGATATAAACTTGAGATTTTCAAGCAAACGAAACAGTTCATTTCCCCAAGATTTGTGAATAGTGAGGCAGTCACAGATATTTCTCCTTCTTTCCTTCCTTCCTTTTTTTTTTTTTAAATAACATTTTTACTGTGTATTTTCTGATGCCTAAACATAGATTTTAAGAGAACTAAAGCTCTAGCTGGACATGTAAATACACAATTAAAAAATACAATTTGTACACGTCATGTAAAAATGCAACATCTTAGTGACTTCTGAGAACTTTGCTTTTTAGAAAAAGCAAGTACCTTCACTTTGCTTTTGTTCTTAAAATTTTTAAGAATTAAAGTGACTTTGAGGAAGCATATACAATTTTATCCCAAAGCATCAATGCATGCATATACATGAGGTTGTGGAAACCTTTGCAGTTAGACTAGAAAGTCTTAGAAAGTGATAATTACAAGTGCACCAGTCATTTAAAGTAATAAAAAACAAGTATGATTCTGAAGAAAATGCTTCCTTACTGGAATTTTCTTTCTTGCTATTTTATCACCTTCATTGGTCTTGTTTTCGTAGTAGCAGAGAGTATTAAAATATTTTAAAGAGGGAGGAAAGCACTTACTGAATTATTAATATTCTGTTTATGGATATCTGAAAAAAATGGAAGGTCGTAGTCTGACCCAGAGACCTTGGCAATGTCCTTTAAACAAGCATTAATCATATGTAGTGCATCAAATCATCATGTGCAAGATAACACTAGTGACCTCTCCAACTGAGAATAACAAATGACTCTTAATTTTCCTTTCTGTACATGACAGAAGTGTTGACAACCTCTGTATATTTTTTCTTTTGCCATGTACCTAATCAACTGATCATTTTCAACATAAAATTTTCCTTGAAGTGTATCTTTTCACTCCTATTTCTACATAATAAGTACCTGTGTAGTGAAACATGTATTGATTAGTCATCATATATGCATGTTTGGGTCTAAAATCAAAATACTTTCTGCATCTTTGATGAAATGACATACTGGAAAAAGAGAATCAGATTACATTAACTAGTTAAAATATATGAAATTTATAAAGCTGTTCTTCAAAATGCAGGTAAAAATACACCATGCTACAGCATTCTTGGGGAAGATGCATATTGCCTGAAACATTTTTTTGGATTAAATTTTCATATGAAGATTCATATGAAAACCTGACAGAATCATGCATGATTTTCTACATCACCTGTATGAAAGCTACTTAAAAGTCCTAAAAAGGGGTCATTAGTATTTGTAACAGGAGTTGTGATGTGCTCAGAGACATGTCTTTATATGCAGTTGGAAAGTCTGAATAAATATTTTAGAGCTAAACTGAAGACTTAATTGCCTGTCAACTGCTGAAAAGGTCTTGTTAAACCAATTATAACCCTATAATCCCTGTATTCTTCAGTCCGTTATGGGCTTCTCTGCAACTATAGGGTACTGGAGGAATCTACAGGATTGGTGTGCCTTAAAGGGTTAACAGGCACCTTAGGCAATATTTCATGACACTTGCTGCCTTTACAGAAATTGCATCAGGATTTCAGCATTCTGGCCTGTCAATCTTGCCCTTGCTCTGCCACCTGCAGTCTGATCTCTCCAGCTGGTTTCCTTCTCCCATTTTTGCAGCCTGGCCATGGCAGCTTGTCTGAGCCCTGCAGAGACTTGGAACTCATTCTCCATCCTGCTGTTCATTCAGCTCTTCACCATGGATTTGGAGGCAAAAGCAGTGTGCCGTTTGTTGGCACCTTGGGGTGCTGCACATCAGGAGTCTGGCCTTGCTTTGTCTTTCACTGGTGATGCCAATGCTTACTCTATCTCCCCAGTTTTTCCGGATGGAATTTAACTGAATGGTAGTGGGACAGAGTTCACAGAAGTCTAATACATTTTAGGATTTTGCTCTAGCTGCAGACCTTCTTGATGACATTTGTTTGTTTGTTTGTTCTTTTTGGCACTCACATTTAGAGACCAAATTAGCAGCCTCTGGTGCTAGTTGCTAAAACAGAACAGTTCACGGAAGAATGCATAAGTAGAGAAGGATATCAGATTAAATCTCAGAAGGCTCAGCATTTTGAAGTACCATGGAGCATCTTTTTAAGGAATTGTAATGAGTGGCTAAATAAACTCTGTGTTTTAGCTGTGTTGCTGGAAGCTTTCAGGAAAAACCTCAAGTGGTGGTTTCAACCTCCATCCACTGGTCAGTCAAGACCAAGTACAGTTGGACTTTTTCAACTAATCAGCTAGGAAAATTGTCAGTAGGGTAAAGTGAAACCCTCTTGTTTGATTGTATAGGCAACGTCTGGGGTACTCATCGTGTTCACATCAATTGCTCTTTCCATTGATTCCTTGGGGTATTAACAAATTAGAGAAGATTAGACACTCTTTCCACAATCCAATTAAATATTGAAGCTATATTTGAGTTGTAGCATTATTGCTTTGCTGGAGTCCACTGTGAGAGTTTTGCCAAGGTTTAAAATTCCTAAGCCAGATCATGTTCTGTATTACAGAAATCTTTAAAAAAAATACTTTGTGCCACAGCTTCCAGCTCAGTGAGCTTTGAATTATGAAAAGCTGAATAACAGAAGAAAAATTAGTGAATTGAGCCACTCTGCAATTTATAATCCTTCACATACCTATGCAATGCCTTTTTTTTCTAATGGACTTACCTTCTAATATGCTTTTTAACCAATAAGATTCAGATTTCATCCTGCTTTAATGACTTGCCTCAAGGGGAGATGTAGACTTTTAATTCTAGAAAATTATTTCTGTTCTAAGTTTTAGTTTCTAATTTGCTAAAACTCTTGCAGAACTTATATAGAGAGTGTTTTATGTACTGCAATGTACTGTGTAGGATAATAATGCTGCCTAAATCTCCTCTTCTTCTACTCAACCTCAAGAGGACGCCACAAATGACACAGGTGTGAAATTCAGTATTTGCATCTGTATCTTCATAGGTAGCTTCAGGTGATTCCTGAAGCGGAGGAGAGACTGGTTCCAGTCTCTTATTTTTAGAAAGTTAATTGCTTCTTATGGTGGAAGAACGAGAGATTGGTGTGTCTTTTTGGTTTTTTTTTTTTCTTTTTTCTTCCCATGTGCTGGCTGAGGCTCACATTGTGCTGCAGCTCATATCTTTCACACTTCAAGTGTTATTCTTCAACAGTGACACCCTCACCTTTCTGTGTTTAAAAAGTAAGTGATAAATTTTAGGCTGTTCCATATTGTACCATGTCTTCAGTCATGTTTTTTGTATTTTAAGATGAGTTTCAACAGTGAAACAATGGAACATGCAGATTTTTGGGTTGTTCATCCATTTAAGAAAGTTCTGTTGGTCTTTGGTTTGATGGCCTTCAGTGTTGGAAGTTCATCATTGCCCCCTAAAGTTAGTACTCTTAGTGTAGGTTTTTTTTTTTTAATCTCCTGTGGATATAGAAAATAGTCAAGCACATAAAGTTTGTGATGTATGCTGTGACTGTACCTGATGACTAAGTTAGTATTCTGTGCTCTGCCAGTTTTGCTTAAGTTCATTTCTGAATCCAGGTTGCATTTCTAGAGTCAGCTGGATAATTTAGGCTCTGTAGGATAGTAATTAATGTATGGTCCAAACCAGCATGTTTCAATTTCTCTTCTGAGCATCAATATCTCTAATTTTTCTCTTAATGCTTACTTTCTGTTTTAAATAATCAAACCCCCACCTTGCTCTGCCTAGCAATTTTTCAATGCTGTCTTTCCATAGATCAAGAACTGCTGTTAGGAAAATGTTACGAATTAAACAGTTGCGCTGTTCTAACACTGAGCTTTAGTTCTGTGTGTACATTAAAATTGTTATGCCTTGTACAGCTGATACAGTATCACGCTTCTCTGAAATAAGTTACCAAGAACCATAAGAACTATGATGATTGATCATGCAAATTAGCTTTTTAAGGGTTTCTACTTTATTTGTTCTTAAATACAAGTTCTTCCATTTGTACCTTATAAAATATTTTCAGATTTACTCCTCTGAGTTGTCAGTTTATTTGAATATTTTATCTTCTACTGTTATGTACAATGGCAAATTAAGCATGAATAGCTTCATTGATATGAAAGACTAGTATGCATTTAGTGTGTAACTGGGACTACTGTCCATGTTAATTCTTCTTAGTTGTTTAAAAAATATGCTTTGATTAATATTTGCCTCTTGTAGAGGTAGAAATCTCAAAATGGAGAAAAACCTTGAAAGACTATGCAAGTCTTTGTTGTAAACTTCAGAGCTACAGAGGTATATTTAGGTGTAACTAAATATTTTTGTCTCTTTTTAATTGAAGTTTGTTGTTTTTTACTTTCTCACTATGGACTTCATAGTGACTTTTTTTCTCTTTGTGTAATCTTAATTTAGTCTTACTGCTTCAGCTAATTTTTTTGAATAAAAGATGCTAATTTACTTGTATTTACACAGATGGCCATCTCATTTTTTCATTGAGCAATATGCTACAACACATTATTTTCCTGCTGGTTTTCTTTTTCCATAGAAATTTCTTGATTAAAAAAAACCCTTTGTGAGACTTCATAATTACAGTAATTTTAACTTTAGTAATAAAAAAAAGTCAGGAGGGTACTTTTTGGGCCCATAAAATATGACAGTAGATGCTGTCTCAAAGAAATAATTAAATGGAGAAGTGATAAGATGTGTGAGGGGATCTTTCTGAGAGTATTTGTAAACTTCTGATTTCTAAATGTTGCCTTCAGGCTTGGTAAGAAAAGCTCAGTGTTTGTAAAGATTATCCTGACAGCAATATGCTGGGTCAATTGTCAAGACATGTTTAGCACAGGGGGATGTATTAATCTGCTACAGCTACCACTGTAAGTGGTTGGAATAAATAGAGGGCTCAAGCAGATGAAGAGGGATTAACTGTGTAAATTGAGCAAACTCTTCAATCACTAAACCACTGATTTTGCAAAGGATTAGTCTGCTTTTGCAAATATTGATTACTGATTTGTTACTGGGAATGAAGATGATATAACTTGTGCAGTTGGTATGTAGTAAGCTATGTGAAGTGTACATCATTCATATTAATGGGATTGTCATAGGCATTACAGAAACGGACAGATTTATTAGAGCAGCGCTCTTAACATTGTCATAGTTAAAGTTGTGTCAGCATTTCCATTAAAAGTTCCATTTTCTTTTTTTTTTTGTGTTCATAGATCAACTTTAATATTTACTCCGTTGAAATTTGGTAATACCACTTTATAGCTTTGACACAATTATTTTTGTGCTCTCTTAAAGAGAACTGAATTAACACTTTTTAAATTAGAAGAAAATACTGTATATTAGTTTAAAACAAATGTTTGCAGGTTTGAATTCTTCATTTTGAGGGCAACCTTTGGGTGATACTGTGCATGTTCACAAGTTTCATTATGCCAGCTTGGTAGAGAAGTGATGTGTGTTTTAGGCAGTTGCTATAAAGTGAAAATAACTGAGGAATTTTTGTATAAATGAGCTCTTTTGCTTGTATAAAGGCTTGTCTGGCTTTTTTCCTGTGCTGTTGGTTTATCTGATAAAGGTTATTATGTTGCCTACAAATCCTGTCCCGCTGATGTCCACAGACCACAATACTATCACTGAATACTGTCACCAGACCAAGCAATGCTACTCTGTTATCAGGTTCAGTTAATTCATACACCATTAATGTTATAACTGGTTCAAGTTTCAACAGTGGTTGTATTCACTGAGTGGTTTGTCTTTCTAATCCTCGATTAGATTTATTTGCAGAGATAGGCTTAAGGAAAACTCAGGTGTGGTGTGAGAATCAAGGGACAAAAAATGAAAGTTAAATGAGTTTGGAAAAATTCCCATTGACATTTATCCATCTAGTTCATCATTGTAAAAGTCTTAAGTTGTAAAATATGCCCATTTCTCTTGATGTGTCATCTCTTTCCTCTTACACAGATATCACAAAACTCAGTCACAGCTCTTCTCTTGATTCTCTCTTTCCCAAATTGTGACCACTGTTGCAGCATATGATAGTATCTGTGATTTATAAAGTTCCAATCCCTTAACTTTTGGGATTTCCCATGGCGGATGCTGAAGAAACCTATATGTGTTTACCATAGGAAAAGATGAGCTGGCATCTTGCAAGTCATATAAGTGATCCTCTTTCATTTTTGGATTTCAATCCCATACATGGTTTCTAAATAAAAATAATTGTTTCTAACTGTAAATAAAAAATATTACTTCAGGTATTTCTACTTCATACTGAAGCCAGCAAGAACTGCAAGGATCATCTGAGAAATATTGTGTGGCTTGGTGTAACTTAGAAAGATCCTTTCCATTGACTAGATATAACAAAATGGGACTTATGGGAGAATTGGAACAGTTGGTCAGATCTCCTCTCTCTTGTTCAGAGACAAACAGCTTCTGCCGGAGTTCTTGTTGCTTGTGTCTTCAAGTGTATGTTTTTTTTTCTGGAGCCTTCAAATGGACTGGAAAATATTAGTGCAGTCATTCAGAAAACTTGGGAGTTGATATTGGAAGGTGGTTCTTCCTGTCATTCTCAGTATACTCCAAGGTGAATGGCAACTGAAATTTACATCTGGAAAGCTTTCAGGAAACACAGGAGTGTTCTGCTGGCTTCCTGCAGTGTGCTCTGCTGGTTTCTTACAGTGTTTCCCTTGTTCTTTTCAGTTAGGTCCCATGCAATTACAGCAAAACAGGAGAGTATTTTATCTTTGTGGTAGCAACCTCCTTGTGAGAGGGGGTTTGAAAACAGTGATGTGTTTTTTGAACCATAAAACCTTTGGATTTTTATTACCTCTTTCAGAGTATTTGGAAATAAAGCCACTGTATAAGTCACTTTTGATTTCCTTGCCTTTAATTTTTCTCATGGTCTTGCTCTGTAGATTGATTTTTCTAAGTGCAATGTTATCATTGCAAGACACTGTAATTCTACCAGAACTTCCCACTTCTACGTACTGAATTATATTTGATATGCGTTTTGTGTGCTGCAGTAAGGAAAACTTGAAAAACTTGTATGAGACTTTCTTCTTCTGTTATTATTTTAAAGAGGCTTGCCTTTACATGCAGACTGCATGTGTATAGTGTAAAGTCATACCTCCATCTTAAACCAAATTAGCTTTCAAATGCAGAGGAGCTTTGAGTGTGATAGTTCACTGATCACTGAGCAAAGCTTTTTTCTTAAATTATCAGTAGTAGAAGAAATGTATCAAAAATGAGGCAATGAGGCAGAACATTCAAATAATTTTGTGTTTGCAGGAATACATAAAATGAAATTGAAAACTGGCTTAGGACCTCTTCATTGAAATCTGCAACTGCCAGTTTTAAAGATGTGTTTTTAGCTGACTGTAGGAATTTGAATATTTTCCTTCATACAGATGAAAGATTTTCCAGCTCCAACTAGTAATGTTAAAACTTCTTCTGATCAAGGATATGAACTGTTGGAGCATTTAAAATGCACAGAGTGTGTATGTATGTTTCCTTTCAGAAGTTTAACAGGCCAAGCCTTTGGCCAAGAGTCAGAACAGTTGGAACTTTGCAGACTACACAGCTAGTCCAAGAGGGCTGCCAGTTGGCATAAATGACTTCCATATATAAAAGTTAATGCAATTTACATTGAGGTTTGTTTTGGTTTTTCATCGCAATCTGAGAATTTCCTTGTTTCCCAGGATTTCTTGGGTTTTGCTTATTGTATTTATGGTGTGTTATGCTTCTGATCAGAGCACTAGTTAAAAGGTTCCCCTGCTAAAATATCCCTCTCACAGATTGAAATTCACATTGGAAGATTTTTCTCTTTAGCTAAATTTGGCACTTCTCAAACTGTACCGTTCTGTTTTTTTCCCTTCTTTTTATTTCTTTTTTTTTCCTTTCATTAAGATTTTTAAAGGGGGCTTAAATTAGCTTCTAGAAAGAGTACAGTTTAGAAAAGTATGTATACACACTAGAACTTACTCAGGAGAAGAGACAGGGAAATTACTGAATTAAGAGGAAGAAAATTTATATGCTTTTTGTTTTATGAATGTGTGATTCATGGAAAATCTAACTTGCATGGTATTGCCAAAATTTGGTTAAGAGTTCGCAGAGTTCACACTGTAGTGGGCTTTACAAGATCTGTCAAAATACTGTTGAGTAATAAATACTTGGATTACTAGGACATTGAAAGTAAAAGAACATGTATTACTAATTTTGAAATACAATTTAAAAGTTCATTGTTTAGCTTTGCAATAAATGACATTTGGCAGTTTTTCTGCCAAAACATATTAAATCATTCTTGTATTCAGTAAAATAGTTGTCATTGCTTGATCTCAGTGTAGGCTTATTTACTGAAATAAAAGGGCCAGTTGCATGTCGATGGAATTTTAGGCCCTTCCAAAGTACTAATTAAAAACATTATGACAAAATAAGAAAAGTAATAGGGAACTTCTGATTACCTCAAGTTTTTCTTAAGGTACTGTGGTATGTGGGTATTTCCAAGGGATTCTTATGTGTAGGTGGCTATTTAAAAATAGTTGTAAATTGCAGAGAAAATTGTGGTATTACCTCTCCCAGGTGTTTTAGATATTAAGCTGAAAATTGTATTTTTCACCTGGAGGTATTAAATGATAGCTTTTAACTTCTTGTTTGATAAGCCTGTGGGACTTATTTCCTGTGAGCCATCTGGGAATACAGGAATCATGATATGGTTAAAGATGCTATCCATGTGCAATTTTGACATCATGCTGGTCATACTCCAGCTGTAGACTCTTTATTCCTGGCCTTTTCATTTTCTCTGATTAGCTAACAGCACCTTCTGTGGTTCAAGCTATCATATAGATATTCTGAGTCTTAGGGTTTCTAATCAAAATTGGATGTGTGTGCTTGTCTGTGAGACAACGCTGGGAAATTTCAGCTGGCCTGCATAATTTCATGAGAATTCCCAGTGCCACTAATTGATCCATGATGGTCTGTTTTGACTTGGTTCTGTCTGCAAAGCAAGGGCATTGTTTTTATCTCTGTGTTTTCCTGCCTACTTTATTTCTCATAACAAAATTTGAAGCTGTTGCACTGGCAGATTTTTATTGCCAATCTCTACCACTGATGTACTTTTCTGGTAGCTGTAATTCAGGCCTCTGGATGACTGAAACCTGTCTTGTGCTGAAATGATTGAGTAAACCTTAGTGATTCTTTAAACAAAACTTTTGCATGTCTTAACAACATTTTTGTATGCCTTGCATTACAGTGATGTGAGTGGGAGACGTTGTACAAGAGACCTTTTCTTTACTGCTGTATCTTTCTTTCTTCTTGCCTCAGCATCCTTGAGAAACAGCAAAACTAGGAAGGCTGCTTTGGTGAAGTGTTCAGTGGCCCCTTTCCTAACCCTGCAGGATAATGCCTGCTTACAGCATTNAATAAATACCTGAGTGAAAGTTAAATTTGGATGAAGGAGTGAAAGCCATGAACTCCTCTGTACATTAAGATGGTATGCAAAATGTATCAGTGGGTGTTTTAGAAGCAATTCGAAAATCATCAACAGAATGTGCAAATCCAGGACAATATTAGCTTACAAATTCAGAGTTAGGTTTGGATGAGGAGTATGTGATCCAGGATAATTTCATTTGGCTGTGGAGCCTAATGAATGGAGTCAAACTGGCTGACTCCTGTAATTTGTTAAATGAAAAAAGGAATTTTTTTTGTCAAATGAAATGCTACAACTACTATAGAAACTTTGCTCAGAAAGCATATGTGGATTGAAAAGCCATGAATGTAAGGTTTGTAAAATTTAAAATAACTAAACACACAGTTTAGGGGCTAAATAGAAATTACTAAAAGAGTTCTCTTGCTAACTGCTTCAAAGAACTATATTTAGTTTTTGTAAAGAATCCATTGCAGTCATTTTTAGGCTGCCTGGCCCATTGCCTTCTCCCCTGCTTACAGGAAGGAAGGGAAAAGAAGAGAAGGGTTTGTACCACTGTCCTTCTAAGGGACGAGTCCATAAGAAATACTCAGTGTTTAAGCCTCTGAGGGTGTGGTATTAATGTTTGTAGCCCAAACTTCATATTCCAAATTAGAAAGAATTAAAACTAGAAACAGATGACAGCACTTTAAGTATTCTTTATTAAAATACACTGCTGGCTCTTCTTGGAGGAATATATGAAGGCAAGTTATTCTGTGAAAATGATTGTAAACTGTTAGAGACCACAATGGGTAATGCTAGGGATGGCTCCAGAACAGAACTTCATAGACTAGGCAGCCTTTGGAACAAACACTTTGAAGATCAAAATGCTGATTTTTTGTGAACCAATCTTTCAAAAGCTAAACATTTTCATTACATTTATTCCAAGAATGAAATGCGTTTTCTTTAATATTTATCTTTTGATTCTTGCATGGTGAACTAATTCAGAGCTACCAGACTTCTACACTTGCAAAATGCAGAAATAGTCTTTGTGAAAGTGTTAAGACAGTTAGTGAAACTGATGAGATTCTACATGATCTTCCTACTGATAACTTTTCTTTAATTAGAAGCCTCGAAGAAATGGGATCTTTTTTTCAAATGCAGTATACATTAATCTTCTCTTTATTAAAAAGAAAAAATAAATGTAGGGAGAAGATATGCATATGAAAATAAACCGCCTCCTCTTTAGCCTAGATTCACAGTGCTTGTGCAACAGATGTGACTCCAGTGTATTGCTATGTACAGTTTCAAAGATAATTGAATCCTTCTGCAGTAGCTATTAAAAATGAGTAAATGCTGTATTTCCAGATCAAAATGAAACTGAGAGATATGAAGAACTTTGGAAGAAGTGTGTGAGAAGGGGGGTAGGAGGGAGGAAAAGAAAATAAAAATACTTTTTTCTGTTGCTAGAAGCATTACTCTTTCTTTGCTCAACTTTAACACAAATATTTTCAGACTATCTCTGCCAATTTTGAACTGCAGCCTGAGACATAGCATAAAAGCCCTGTGCTAGAGGACAAAACCACTTATTTTCTGCATTCCTGTAGGAGCAGGCTGTCCCTTTGTGCCAAAAGATGAGATGGTGGGGAAGAAGACCAGCCTGGCTGAACAGGGAGCTTTTGCTGGAACTCTGGGAAAAAAAAGAGTTTATGACTTTTGAAAGAAGAGGCAGGCAACTCAGGAAGACTACAAGTATGTTTTTAAGTCATGTAGAGAGAAAATTAGAAAGGGAAGAACTTAATTTGTCCACTACTGTAAAAGATAATAAAAAGTGTTTTTATAAATATGTTAACAACAAAAAGAGGGTCAAGGAGAATCTCCATCCTTTATTAGGTTCAGAGGGGGAATGTTGTTATCAAGGATGAGGAAAAGACTGAGGTACTGCCTTCTTTGCCTCGGTCTTCAACAGAAAGACCAAATATTCCCAGGGCAACCAGCCCTCTGAGCTGGTAGACAGAGACAGGGAGCAGAAGAGACCTCTGAAATCCAGGAGGAAGTAGTTAATGACTTGCTGTGCCACTTAGACATTCACAAGTCTATGGGACTAGATAAATTCGTCCAAGGGTACTGAGAGAGGTGGCAGAAGAGCTCGCCTAGTCACTCCATCATTTTTCATCAGTCCTGGCTCACTGGGGAGGTCCCAGGTGACTGAAGGTTGGCCAATGTGACACACGTTCACAAGAAGGGCTGGAAGGAGGATCCAGAGGACTACAGGCCTGTCAGCCTGACCTCAGTGCTGAGGAAAGTTATGGGACAGATCATCTTGAGTGCCATCGTGCTGCACATGCAGGACAACCAGGGGATCAGGCCCAGCCAGCAGGGATCTGGGAAAGGCAGGTCCTGCTTGACCAACCTGATCTCCTTTTATGACCAGGTACTCACCTAGGGAATGAGGGAAAGGCTGTGGATGTTTTCTCCTTAGACTTCAGTAAAACCTTTGTTACTGTCTCCTGCACATTCTGGAGCAACTGGCAGCCTATAGCTTGTACCAGTGAACTCTTCATTGGGTAAAATACTGGCTGCCTGGCTGGGCTGAGAGAGTGGTGGTGAATAGGGTTACATCCAGTTGTATTGGTACTGGGACCAATTCTGTCTAATATCTTTATCAATGATTTGGATGAGACCATCAAGTGCACCTGCAGTAACTTCTCAGATGACACTAAAGGTCTTCAGTGCAAAAAAAAGGAAGCTGGAAAAATAATTTTTAATAATTGTATTATTAATTATGATTGTATTTTTTTTTGTTAGAAGAGCATAAAGAAATAGTGATCACTGTTTTCTCCATATAATCAAACGAATGTATTTTTTCCTCTCAGTTTTCTTTTACAAGGAATGAAGAACAGTGAATTTGAGCAAGATGACTTTACCATTATGATGGTTAAACCTCTGGTCCTCTACTAGGAAAGCAAACTGTAATCAACCATTTAGCTGTTACTGAATTACACTTATCTCCACTTCGCCTATTTAACTTCCCATAAGCATGCTAAGCACCTCTTTAAAATGCATTGACCTCTGATTATTTCTTGCTTTATGTATCCCTTAGCCCACATTGCAGAAGAAAAAAAAAATCCTATTGGTAAACAGTGCAGAATAATACAGTCTGGTTTTGTTTTATTTATTTTGTCTAGAGGATGAAATTTTTACATCTTTAGGTCCTCCAAAAATCAAAATTCCAGGCACAAGGATTGAATTTCATGCTGTGAAGTGACAGTGATGAAACTTGTTTTTATGTAATGGACCAAATTCACTGTTGCAGTAAGGTGAAAAATTAAACCATTCAGGCTTTTTGCCTGTTTGATTACCAAGTTGCAAAAATTATAGTCATGTTATAAGCTGTGGTTTTGAGATCTTTCTGAATCACAAGATAGTCTGTGTTTGTGGGAGTTGTGCAGCAGAACCTATACATTAATACACCTATGTTAATAACATTAATGTTTTTCTGAAGTCAAAGCATGACTGGTAAAGCTGGCTTTATGCTTGAGTGAGAGCATTTCACTTTCTTTTCACTGGAGGAATTTTCAGCCTGGCAGCACTAGTATTATAATAACTGCTTGTGCCAGCTGCTCACTTGGCACAAGAGTGTTTAGAACCAAGAGGAAGAGCCCAGTGCATTATACATATAATTTACTTTTCTCTAAGATGAAGGTTTAGGCCTCATAAATATTTTGATCTGGTCTTTGATGGCTTTTGTACACATCAGTCTGAAAATATGCATGTGGAGCATAACTTGCAGATTTTATTTTGGAGTACATTGGAGTAATTCCTGCCAATAGGGAAGAGCTAGGAAGAGAAATTATTGTGGGAGATTCTTTTGTGAGTGGGTGGTCAAGAATGAAGGAAAACCTGTAAGGATAAGCAGATGGACCTCCCTTATTTTATACCATGTGTTTGGTATGCAAGATTATCATCTCCCTAAATATTGGATAGTTTTGAACTGGTCTTCACATCAAAAGAATAAGGTTCAAGACATTATTTGTGAGGCAGAACTCTGGAATGGAAATGAGACCTTTTTATATCCTCAACTCTGTGCTTGCCCACCACTGTCAGGACAATGACACAGCAGAAATTAGGTCTGGAAGAGTAAACAGAAGCAATCATTGTGCCTTTCTCTATGTATAAACCCACACAGCTACAAGCCACAGAGCATTTATTGCTCACAATGCCACTTTTCTCTTGGGTGTTTAAAATTGGCTTAAAAAACTACAGGGTACCAAAGGAGAAACCAGGGAAGACTACGATCCTTTTAACATCTTTATTTCTAAATAGTTTAATCATATCTGGAAACAGACCATACAGTGCTAGGAAGGCATGGTGATCTCTGTGGTCTCATTTTGAGGGAGACGTTTTGCTCTGATCTTGTAGTGGGCTTGACCATAAGTTTCTCATGTACAGGCGTTGAGACACCCTAGAAAGGTAGTACCAGTAGGTGCTATCTGCATCCCCAGGATGCAAGCTTCTTGCATCTCCACATTAATTTCTTACAGTGGACAGTCTCCAGTGAAATTACAGATGGAATTCAGGCCAGTTCACCTGCATCCGTGAGGGAAGGAGAAAATTCTCCTTGTTGTGAAGACATCCTGAGCTGTGCATGGGAGTATAACATGGGAAATTCTGAGCTCTAAAGGAGCATGTGATTTGAAGCATGTGGCTTAATTTGCTTTATAGTTCTTTACTTAAAATACATAGTAATGCCTTCTTTCTTGGCAGGATTCCTCTGTCTTAGATTCTTTATAGACGGAGCTGTCTTATTCAAAGTCTCATACTGCAGTCAACTAATGAACCTCTGATCTCAGCTGCTGGTGTAATGTAAGCAAATGCTGCTTTACTGTAACAAAGTATAGTAAATATACTATAATGCTGCTTAAGTGATACTTTTTTATGAGATTTGTGTCAAGCCTGATATATTTCAAATGAATGGGGGAGCAATATTCTGATTGAAAGCAACCGCAAAAACCAACTTACTACGTAAATTCCATACTTTCTGCTGTGAGTTCCCACATCCAGCAGTTGCAGTTCACTCCAAATCCTGTTTGAGATGTGGACAAGATGGTAAAGAAATGAAAAAAATGGAAGAAAGATAGATTATGCAACTTAGAAGTTTCCCATGCAGAATCTCGGCAGTAACTGTAAGGAAAATGTGACTGATTCTCTCCTCTTTCTTCCCCGTGTTGTTTTTGTTGTAGTACTGGGACAATGGTATATCCATGTTTGTGCCTTCTTCCTGCCACATATGCACAACACCTGTGGTTCATGAGAATCTGGGAGGAGGTGGTTCTTTCTCTTTCCTTTATGCTTTTCGTACTACTTATTCTCCCTCCCCTTCCTTCTGAAGGTACAGGGCAATGAAAGAAGGAATTTAACCAGATTTATGCTTTTTCTTTCTTGTACAGCTGTATGTGTCGTGGGATATTACAACTGGGTCTGTTTCTACTGCCCTTTGACTAAAGTTCCATCATATTTTTTGGTTCCCAGGCTTCTCTGACAGAAGGATAATAACATACATATGATCTGTTTCTGCTTCAGCTACTTACAGATTGTGAGTGGCAGTGGGGCTGACCAGCCGCAGTTTGTTTTTTGGAGTTACTGCCTCAGTTGCTCTGAGGAATAGAAAAAGAAATGGCTTCTCTACAGGTTAAGGGTGAGAGTAGGACTTCTTTCTGCAGTGGCAGCAGACAGTGAAACACTCTTTTTCCATGTATGTTCTTTTCCTTTTCAAGGAAAAGCTTTCAGTGCCCTGTTCAAAATAAATGTAGTTACAGAAAATTTCATCACCAAATTTATCCTGACTTGTCTCAGCAGAAGTAGCAAAATTGAGAGTGGAATTTTGATTCTATGAAGTAGTCAGTTCAGATGACAGAATAACAAGACTAAGGACTCCCCAAAGTATGTGCTTCTCTGGGACTGTGTTGTCCCATTTGATTTGAGTGTTCGCTAAATGATCACTGGCCAAGTTTCCTCATCAAAACCCAAACTGATACAAACAATATTGGGTAAAGTTAGATCTAAATGGCAGTTGAAATTCTTAAATTGTAAAATTTAAGAGTGAGCTGCTTCTGTTTGTTTACTTAGGTTTTATGTCTTCCTCATCTGTGGGGTTGCACTGTTCTAAGATGAGCCCTACTTGATGAGGTAGAGTTGTAAGTGTTGCACACTGATGCCTCCCAATGACCAATATAAAGCAGCACATGATCCATATTTGTAAAAATATTGTACAAAATATTTGTAAAAACTCTTCACCTCCTCCACTCATAATACCATAATTACATCACATTTTAAAGTAACTGTTAAACATATCATATACCAGCCATCAAGTGTCTTTGTGTTTAATTCCCATTTAATGTTGGGCTATGATTGCATATTACCAAGCAAAGGGAGGACAGCTGTATCACTTTAAAATGCATGTTGATTCTGCTTTTGTATTTTAAACACAATAGTCAGAATTCCATAGAAGCTAAAATAGAAATTAGTATACTCCTAATCTTTAAAAAGTAATATTAATTAGAAAATGAAGTGGAAATATCAATGTAAGTAAAATTTTATCTACTGTCTTTCAGGTCAAACAAAATATTTTGCAGTCTAAAGAGCTGGTTGTATTATTTAAAGAATACCTTCTCATTTTGAGCATTATCATGCTTTAAAAATCAGCATTCTCTGCATGTTCCTATATCTTTCTTGTCTTTTTCTTGTCATAACTGTATTTAAATAAGACTACCATAAAACAACTCATTTGTGAACACTGAATTAAAAAAAAATAATCTATTTTAAGGAACAACCTAAAAACCCAGGAAATTGACATCATCTTTCAGAGACAGTGCTTGGTTCAAGGTCAGACCGTTGATCTTTCGCCCAAAGGACATAATTTAAAATGGTATTTTTAGCACAGAATTTGTCTGCTAATATCAGTCCTTTTCTGTATGTTTATATTGATAGAACATAATGAGATTACATATATTCTGATGAATAATGGCTGCCTTGTAAACTTGCCACCTACCTACAGCGACTCTTATGAATATTTGATGATAATAAGTAGTAGGAACTTCGCTGTGTTGCTTACATACACTTAAAAAACCCCGCAGCACAGTAGTACCTTTTGTTCTGCTTTTTTGCTTGGGGTAAGCAGTATGATATTTATATTAATATTAAATATTATACACATCTAACATGTTCTTGTTCTTAATACTAGGAGTTCTGTTTAAATCGTCATTCTGTTGTTTTAGGAGGAAAACATTGAAAGATGGAAGACACAGTTTTTAACATTTAAAGTTGTATTTTAAGATGAGGCAAGGTTGACTGATCAGTCTCACACTTCTATGAATTAGCAGTTGAGAAAAAGGAAAAAATGCAGTGAGCTATACTCACCATTTTGCAGATGCAGACATATTGTACAAGGTGTCTAAAATTAGTGTCTGTAGGTCAACAGTTTTGTAGACCTCTGTACAATGTCTTTGGTTTATCCATTACCACCTTACAGATCCTATAGGCAGTAGTTTTGTGTCATATATTGCAGATTAGGCAAAATCTGTCAGCAGCAGGCAGCACCTTTTATTGTCTCTTCATCCGGTTTCTTTTTTTGTAGATGTGTAATAGAGAGTCTTCACCTTGTATGCTGTTTCAAGGTATTTTGGTGTGAAGCTGGTATTGAAAACCACATATCTGATTTAATTGTGTTCAGTTGAGATTCTTGATTGTGATTCTCCTATTTGAACATCTGAAAACTTAACGCTTTCATTATCCAGCTTGCTTTACAGACTATGTTTGAAACAGTTACTGTATTTTGTTTGATTACATACTTTTCCTTCTGAGACTTGCAAGACCTGTTACGCAGCTATATTCTTCCTTACTCAAGTGGTGAGGACAACAGCAACAGCTCTGACATTGATAGGTAGATGTTTCAGTTTCTTAAAATAATCTGGCATAATAGTAGATTTTTTTTCAGTAGCTCTTGCATATTGAGAGTGTAAAATCCATAATTTTATTAATGCTCCTATCGCAGTTGTCTTGAAAACCAGTGCTTTACAGAATTTGTTTTTCTTTCAGGGAATCAGTTTCCTCCTGTTGCAGCTCAGGATCTTCAGTTTGTTCTGAAGGCTGGATACCTGGAAAAACGTCGAAAAGGTGAGTCTAGCTATTTTTGTGAAAGATAGTGCATATTTAATTCTGGGAAGTCTATATGTCTGTATTTGATGTTATACACATGAACAACTTTATATAGGAGTGATAAATAAAATGAGAAGGAGCTGAAACGTTGAAGCATTATTATGCAAAAGAAGCATAGCACATAATTGCTTCTATAGTAGTATTGAAAGAAAATCCTATTTATTTACTAACAAAATCCTGCTGTGAAAGTCCAGTCAGGCATAATTCAGAGACTTTCAGATATTTTTGAAAAAACATTCGGAACGTATGTACAAGTACCATATGTTGACTTCATGTTTCAGTGAGCATCAAGATTTATTTTCCTTCAAGAGGGCAAATATTGATCTCAGCTTTGGTTCAGTCAATATTTACCTTGATTCAATAAATCTTATATTGTCACTTTAATACCCACTTAATGCTGCGATAACTCTAGGAAATATTTAGGAAGTTGTTCATTATTTCCTTATATTTAATGTTACACATGACTTCCCTCTTTATGTGATTTCAAATTCTTATTTGTTTTCTTACCACCAATTTTTATTTCTAATTTTCTTCTCAGTGCCATGCATTTCCTTAGTTTCCTTTCCATAGTGTCTTTTCCTAGCTCCTCCTCCCTCTTACCTCACCCTTGAAAAGAAGTAACACATTTTTGTTCAATAATGGCATGAACCGATATAACACATGTTGTATTAATTTCAGACCACAGTTTTCTTGGCTTTGAATGGCAGAAACGTTGGTGTGCTATCAGCAAGACGGTCTTCTATTACTATGGAAGTGACAAAGGTACTTACAACAATTATAAAAGCAATGATGTTTTAATGCACTAAATTATATGAAAGATTTATTGGAGTTGGAAACGGTGAATCAAAGGTAATTTAAAGAAATGGAATGAAACTTTTAAAAGAAAGTTCTTTTCTTTTAAACAATTCTTGGACAGTGCTGTGAATTTTTATAATGTGTAAATATTCGTCAGAACCTGTCAGTGTTTTCCAAAGCAGGGAAACTGAGGGAAAAAAAAAAAAGTTTGTTTTAAACCTACTTTGTTTGCTAATTACAGCTGGCTGTTCAGTTTGATAGTATGCTGGTACTCAACTGTTTTACTAGATAGAAAATGTTCTTTCTCTCCAAATAGGATGTTAATTTGAAAACATCCTCTAGTAATTATACCTTTTGAGTTCCTTAGACATGGTTCTATCCAGGAAAATATTAATCTAAAAGCTGCGTAGTGTAGTTCTTTGTTTCTTTTTAAACAGTTTATGTTCTGGAAAAGCTAGAAATTAAGTAATGTATTTAACTGAAGTCAGCAATGGAAACTAAAGCAAACTTCTGAAGGTGACTTTTAAATTTAAATGGCCAGTTTGGAAAGAATCTGGCATAAATGTTGTAATATTACTTTGAATTTTTGAAATTGACAGTCAAATAAAACATATTTAAATTCTGTGCCATGTGCATTTGATGTTTAAGGGTAAACAAAATGATACATAATAATATCTGAGTAAATTTTAAAGTACAATAATGTCTTCCCCCTCCAACATGCCCCCACCCCCCAAAAAAAAATTCCAGGGCAAGCTTTCCATTGAAGTTTTTTTTTTTTTTTTCTTCTTCTTCTTTTTGTTTTTCTTTTTATTTTTGAGATTACTGCAGGTAGTTATTATGTCAGCTTTTTTTATTCAAAGACTAATATAATTTGCTCCAGTTTGTTTCATTCCTTGGTATACTGACTCATTTAAATTCGCCCTCTCTTTAAAAACACAAAAAATAAAGAGTCTAATTGTAAGTCTAGTTTTCATTTTGCTAGTTTCCCATCATGTCCTTTTTTCAGTTTTGCTAGCATATCTGCTAAATGTTGCTTTTCCTTCTATACTCTTTTCTTGGGATTTACAGGTTGATCAGGCTTCACAAATATGAAAAATCTTTGTTTAAAAATTTTGAGGAGATGTAGCATGATACTGATTTGGATTTGTCAGTACTGATTGATTTCTTTCTCTGGAAAATGATTATGTGCTGTTTACTTATATATATATATATAGAGTTATACGTTGCCTAGTACTTTAAAAATCACAATTTTTTCCCCCGAATATATTGCTAGTTCATAAAGATTGTTCTTGATTATAAAATCTTTGTACTTTTGTATGCTTTTTTTTAGAAAAAAAAGGGCTTGATTTTTTTTTTAACATTCTTTTCCTTTTGGCTGTGCTGATGATTATTTATGCTTTCTAGCATATGGTCTTTGTATTAAGGCAGGCATGTTGCCCACCTGGTCTTTGTCCTTTTTTTTTTTTTTTCCTTCTTGTGCAACAACCTGATTATCAAGTCTGTGTTGCAATTTTTAATACTTGTATTGAAAGTTAAGATGCATGGAAATACGTTCCCTAGCACTCAGAAGGTTGGTGTCATGTTAGGAATTGACTGTGATATTTTGTGGGATCTCTTTTGTTTATGAATCTACAGAGAGGTTTTTTTTGGCTAATGCATTTAGAGCTTTTGTAAGCTGCAGATTGTTTGGGGAAGGTCCTCCTAACCATAACCTAATGATGTGGGAGGGGCACATGGTCCACTGGAACTGTATTGAATCACAGAATCCTTTAGATTGGAAAAGAGCTCTAAGATCATCGAGTCCAACCATTAATGCAGCACTGCCAGGCCCACCACTAAACCCTGTCCTAAGTGCCACATTTACATGTGTAGTAAATACCTCCAGAGATGGTAGCTCCACCACTTCCCTGCGCAGCCTGTTCCAATACATGACAAATCTTTCAGTGAAAAAAAATTGCCTAATACCCAATCTAAACCTTCTCTGGTGCAACTTGAGGCTATTTCTTCTTGTACTATCACTCGTTACTTGGAAGAAGAGACTCACCCCCACCTCATTACAACCTCCTATGTAGTTGTAGAGAGCATGGCATGGTTGGAATCCAAACAGTAATTCATGAAGGAAGCAAACAAATCAGATCCATGAATTTCTGCCCTATCTCCATTGGATTGGTGCTTGTAGTGCAGAAAAACTAGTTAAGCATGGAATAAAAAGAGGTTTTTTCTAGACTGGTCAGAGGTACTGTCTTCAGGCCTGTGATGCCATTGTATATAAAAGTGCCTGTTGCAGTGCAGAAGCAACTCACTGTCATTGTGCAGGAACTGGACGCCAGCTATGGCAGGCTAGTATGCTGTTAAAAGTGAGCTGTCACCCAAATGGTTGTGAGGGTACCTGCTGCAGTTCATCACGCTGTTCAGCTGCAGAGTGTCAGCATGGATGAGGTGTGTGATGAGGCAATCCTGAGCAGCTCTGGCATTTACTCACTGCAACTGTTTTCACTCCCACTGTTGTGGCCAGCAGCGGTACCTGCTGTAGTACGCTGTTGTGCTGGGGGCCTCCTTCATTTACTGTGACTTTTGATGCTGTACCAGATAACTTGGACCATGTGGAAATTCAGAGTGTGTTCTTACCCACTGTAGAACAGCACTGAAGTGTGTGTCTGGTGGCTTTGTGCAAATTGTGAACCTGGTTTCAAAGCAGTGAGGATTCCACATGTACTCAGCCCTGCTGCCTGCATCGCTTTAAATGGGTGATGGGCTGCTAGTGCCTCTGTGTTGGGGGATGTAATGCTGAGAGGAAGCAGGGATTTCTGCATCCATCTTGGCTTGTTTTGAATTGTGTCTGTTTTTAAAACCGGACCATAGGTGAATAAACTGTGAAAGCAATTTTGTGTCTGCAGTGATGTGTCTTTTGTTGACCAAAGTTTGATTTTCATGCTTAAGTATCAGTGGAAATGTAACTGAATGGTTAATATGAGGCTATAGGACGCCTTTTAATTATTTGTACAGATTTGTTGTTTCCAAAACAGTTTTAGTTCTTCTAACTAAACTTTTCTCCTTTTTGCATTGGGAAAGCAAGGAGTGTGGAAGTGTATAAAGCTCACAAACATGTAAGGAAGAGTTTCAGAATCATTTACTCTAAGCTGAATGAGGAAAAAGTGAGGCCTAGTCCAAGATAAATAATGCAAGATAAAGCCTGTGAAATACAGTAAATGGCTGTGTGTTTGTGTGTGTGTTTACCTAAACAACTCCAAGCATCTCTTCAACAGTTGTGATGCCTGCAGGCCAGTGTATGTCTTGTTTCCCTGTTTTCTCCTCCATTTGGTGTAGCATTGGGTAGTGAAACATTGTAATTTATCCCAGCAAGATATAGATGGGTCTAAGTGAATCACTTTCATTTTTTCTCTTGATCACTGATAAATGGAGTAGATGGAGAAACAAGGCTTAAAGGTTTGAGCTAATCACATGTCAGAAATAGGTATTGTGGGAAGCATGTGTGGGAATCATTTATGCCTGTGCTGCGGTATCAGTTGCCAGCACGTGGCCCACAACATTGCAGAGGAATGTGTTCAAATGTCAGAGCTGGGTGGGATTTTGAGAAGCTTGCCTGGTGCTCGTTTTCATAGTCTTTCCTTCCATAAATCTTCTATAGTCCTCTCTTTTCTTTTCTTCCATGGAGTTGCACCCTGAATTGAATACCCTTGTTCCCTATCATTTTTCTATATGATCTCTGGCTGTTCCTGTGTCCTCAGACACCAAGATGGTATGGATAACCTTTCAGACCTCAAAGTGCCTGTGAATAAGGAAAGTTAATTTGTTGCTTTATAAATGATTGAATTAATAGCTTCATTACTTCTTTCTCACTAGGCCACAGTGTTATATGCCCTTCTGTCTCAGCAAACTGGAGAGATCAGCTAAATGTTTAGCAAGACAGTAATTGATAACATTATGGTAATTTTTCCTCTGCTAATGGGCACTAAAAATTTATTTTCATTTTTATAACTTGAAAATGGTATTTGCCTGCCCGCCAGTAATATGATGTTAAAGAGGGGTATAATTCAGAGGCTTTTAGAAAAGTCCGAGTTTATTTTCTTTTTTCAATTTCTTTAGTTTTAACATGGGCATGATAGTTTTGGATTTCTCTGAATAATAAGATAGTGATGACCAGGCCAGTGGTGAACTACTTCTATTTGGGCAGAAAAGGGAATTATGCATGCTCAACAGGACTTTGTTGTAGCAGGGTGATGGCAATCAAAGACATCTATCTAATGTGTACTGGGTCTTCTGCTGTGAGACTGTTAAGTTCAGACCTCGAGACTTACACTTGTTAATAATGCATTATTTAAAGAATAACTACTGGGTATAAGCAAACAGAATATAAACCATTCGGTGCCCTAAATAATTTCCTCCATTTATTAATTATTTTACAATTTCAATTTCTCAGAGGACTAGATTAAAGGAAAGAAGAAGAAGAAAAAAAGGTTCAACATTTCAGATCTGCTGTCTTAAAGGGAAGAACTTCTGTGCGTGCATTTGTCCAAAAACTGGAAAAGGAATTACCATTTTGGAGATACTTACACTGAGCTATTTTTTGATAGCAAATATCCTGCACATGGAAAAGTATGTAGAACTACATTTAGCATGAAGCCATGTAAACTGTAAAATCTTACAGGCTCCTAATTTCAAGATGAAGAGAGTTAAATTATAGATTCTAATAGTATCTATAAATACTTTATCACTTTCTGAAATCTTTCTGTTTGCCTTTGTTCCTTATGTCTTTCTCTGTAACTTCTTTCCTTTCTACTATCCCAGTCCTCTCTGTTCTTCAGAATGCACTAATCCTTTCTACATGTGCTAATAATATGAGCACATTGCCTTAGGCCTCAAATTTACAACCCAGTAATTTCAAGATCTCATTGAAGGTTTACCCTTCTTTGTTTTAAACGTTCCCATGGACTTAGTTACGCAAGGTTACTTCAAAATGCTTTTTCTCTGCTTCCCCTGAGACTCTCTTTACCCAATATAATATTGGCCCTGTTTCTGTTAACAACATTTAACTCTTTTTAGGATTAATGAAATTTATATGTGAGAGAAATGTTTAAAGGCTTTCAAATTTTATTCAGATCTGAATTTTCTCTATGTTAAATTTAGCCCCCCATATTTATTTATCTTGAATTTCTGTGTACTAGCTTTGGGATTTTTTTTTTCAGTACTTAGTGCCTGACTCTCCCCTCTGCTATACTTTTTTATGATTTTGAATTCCTGTTGCAAAATGATCTACACAGAACCAGATTTATTTTTCTGTTCTGTGCCTGACATGGGAAGCAGGGGAGAGAGGAGGTTGAGCAGATGAGAGCAAAGGACAGTTTATGCTGAAATGAGATTTGGCTTCATTGTGGAACAAATTATGCTTGATGATGTTCACAGTCCTTTTTATTTTTACAAGACTCATATTACACTTTTTGCATTTCTGTTTTATGTTTTTCTGGGACAACTTAAGGGTTTGCTGTCGTTGAATTGGAACAATAATTTTTTCTCAAGAAAATAACAGACAGTAAAAATGTTATCGTTCTTCAGAGAAGTGTGTTCCATCAGCATATATCTCCCTAGTTCTTCCTAAATATGCTGTTATATTCCTGCCTAAGCAAAACTCTGGCTCTGATTTGGGGGTTCAAATGAAAGTTAAATATCTGTAATGTAAATGTGTTTCTTGAAGCTACTGTTGACTCCCGCTATAAAAACTAAGAGTATCTAATTTTAAGTCTCCAAGTAAAATCTTTAAGTCTTCAAAGATTTTAAATATCAGAAACTGTTTAATTCTCCTCAAAGCACAATCTCTAGAAAATATTTCTGATGTAAACAATTTAACTGGCGATGTGAAAGTTGACAGGAGTTGCTGTGGCCCTAGCTTCAAGGGCATCTTGAAACCAAAAGCCCAGGTCTGTCCAAACCATTTAGCTGCAAGCCTGTGCCAAGCAGTGAAGTCGAGGTGATTGTTGAGTCTGATGATCCCAGGATGGCTCTGCTTTCAAGCCTGCACCTGACTACTCTGCCTGGCCAAGCAGCTACTGTGGGTCATGGTTTGCTCGGCAGTGATCAAGCGATGGTCTGATCCTTTTCAGTTGGTCTCCAGTCCTAAATGAAGAGGTGTATTCTGCAAAAGGAAATGGCATTTGTAGACCTCCACTGTTTGTCAGAGCAGGCAGCTGAGCTATAGCTGACCTGATTCTGTATTTCTGGAGCCATTTCTCAGGATATAGTGGATCTTATCTCTGGCTTGCTGCCACAGGGAGTGTGAATTCATACTGAGTCTTTTAGCTTTAACAGGTTCAGAGTCAGGACTGTGAAGTACCTCATTGTCTTAGAATTTCCTCATTTGCACCACACTGGACTTTATTCAAAGGTTACTGCTAAGACAATTGGAAGTAAAAGCAGCAATGCTAAGTCTAGTCTATTGCTATAATGGTCATTGAAAGACTGTAATAGCAAAGGATGGATATATATATATATTTGGTGGTGTATACAGGTAATTTTCATTAGCACTGAAATAGTATGTTCAGAGAGATAAGACAAAAACAGTATAAACAGAAAAACAATCAAATGGGATATGGAAGTCATGCACCATCCCCTTCCAAAGTACAGCATCTTTGTGGTTTAACTGCAATGCTCTTTGAAAGAATGAGTACCAGTGCAAAGATCATTTGAGATTCAGCTCTGTAAAAGTGTATTACCATAAAAGGGATCATCCATGTCACAGAGAAGCAGTCTCAGAAATAATCCAAGAGAGTAAATTTGAATACTTGCCTCATTTTTATCTTGACAAAATGTTTTTACCTTTTGAACCTGGTATTTGTTTATTCTGCCTGCATACTCCTATCTTCTAGGGTTTTGATAAACCTCCAGCATGGGAGAGTGAAAAATTAATGTGTTTCACTTCATCTTCTCCCTGAGGTCACAAGGGAGGGAACAATAATAGTCCTAGGCAGAAATGAATTTCATTAAAAGGAACCTAGTTAACCTATTGCAAGTTATTATTTCTAATATCTACCTTGGTGTGATTTCATGAATTTTGCATGTGTGTGCTGTTTGAAATAGAGGTGGAGGATTGATCAAATATAAAATACTAGTACTATATTATTAGTACTTATTTAAGAGAGAATAAAACTTACTGTGGGGGAAGGGACTCGGAGTGAAAACAGAATGGTGCCCCAGATTTTCCCCAATTGTGTTATTGGGTATTTGCTTGCTCTGGATGAGAGTTCATAAAAAGGTGGAAGGACAGAGAATGTGTCTATATGCATATAAAATTACTACAAAGAGTATTTGACTGGTGACTGCCCTTATGTCCATCTATGTTCACATTGCTTTGTTAGCGAATTTTTACCCTCTCGGGAGTGGAAACAGATTTTCTTTCCTATTAAATTCCCAGAAATATGACAAAAATTTGTTGAAAACTATAGTTTTCCTATTTTATCTACTGTAGAAGTTTTCAAACCTTCTCTGGTGCCATAAGCTTGTCAATAAGCTTGTCAATAAGCTTTCAATTTGCAGCTAAGTTCTATTCAGCAATACTTAAAGTAGTTTTGCTGCTGTGCCTGGTGCTTATTGTTAATTAATGCTTTTCTCTTCTGTGTAAAAAAATCCCCCACACTAAATAGCATTTTTTTGATATGTAACTGCACTTTGTTCTTTGTTTGCCTGTGCAAAATGTGAAATACGGTGACAGTTTTCATTTGAATGCTGCACTGTGATCTGCAGAAATTGCAAAACTTAATTACTTTTACATTTTTGGTTTGTTTTTAATATTCGCCAAAATTTGCCAGAGCACATAAAATCTGATGTAGAATTTGGTTTGAAGGGCTTGAAAGGAGTGCACAGGTGCTGCTTGCACAACATGCAGTATATTTAAACAGATCTGTTGTGATACTTTTATAAACCAGAACCTTTGAAAAGTAGAATTGACTTTAAAACAACCACATGGCTGTACCTAATAAACTGTGGTAGGGCTCAGTACTTTTATTAGCTAATTAAACATTTGCTGGTTTGAGAGAAATGCTTTTGGAATGAACACAGACGCACACACCTGAATTTATAACAAAATTCATTCTGTATTTTTGCCATGTTGAAAGGAGGCACATCTGGGAGTGGGTGGGAGAATGTGAAAAGCAGCTTTTCCAATTGCTAAAAAAGAAGCTTGAAGTTTATTTTTTGAGTGAAGTGGTTAGTTTAGGAGGGAGCTCAGCAAGTTCTGAGCTAGACAGGTTTTCCCATTGGTTTACTGAACCTGAAAGAGACACTGATTTATAGGAAACATGTCTTGCAAGTTCCAGTTCTTGGCTTTCCCTAGATAGAAGTGTCATAACATGCACTTCTTACTAAATAAGACCACCATCTGCAAACATCTCCCTGTGGACTTCCTTAGGCATCCTACAGAAAAATGTACTTTTGAGTACATCTTCCCTTAAAATAAAGCTTTATCTTCAGAAGCATCACTTAATCATTTTGCTAAAACCCTCCATGTTCTTTGTAAAATTCATGAAATAGAAAACAAAATCTGAATAAACGATAACCTGCTGAGCCACTTACATTCACTGTTGTAAATGAAGCTCTAACTTTGTTTTTTATCTCCAACAGACAAACAACAGAAAGGTGAATTTGCCTTAGAGGGCTATACCATCAGAATGAATAATAGCCTTCGGAAGGATGCAAAGAAAGATTGTTGTTTTGAAATCTCTGCTCCAGATAAGCGCATTTATCAGGTTGGACTTTTTTATGTTGACTTGAAATTTAATTGACAAAGCTGTTACAATTCCAGTTACTGAATTAACATTTCAGTGAAACAACTGTCACTGATATCTTAATGAAAAAACCTTGCTTGCATATTCATATATTAGGAAAAAAAATCTGATTAAACGTATGTATGTACATGTTCAAATATTATCTTTTTGGTCAAGAGCAAGGAAATCTATCATCTTTATCTATTGGTCATTTCAATATTAGCATTTTAATATCTATTGTATAGTGTGTCTGTGTGGTTTCTTGGATGAATTAAATAGTAAAAAAAAGTTAAAATATGTATCAGTGTTAAATACATATTGTATTGGTCATGGCTTTTCAAGGAAAACCTACAAAAAGGCACATATCAGCTGTGCAATTCAGAGATCTATCAGCCAGACATCAATATGGAATGTAAGTTTAATAAGTTTTAAATATCTGAGATTGCGGTTGAAAGCCAGTTAATTAAGCTGTCAGGTAGTGTGTTGGAGTCTGACAAGAACATTTTTAAGAAAACTGTACCCAGCAGTCTAAAGAAATTCATGGGTGTCTTCTAATTGTCAAGGGCAAATTTTGTTCATCAGTTCTGGCTTTGACATTGATGAAGAGAAGCAGCTTTTTTCTGCACAGCTGCCAGCTGCTGATCAGAGTTTCAAATCCATCATCCTCTCCTTCAATTACGTAAATTTGTCAAAATTAGCTGTACATTATAAGAAGCATCCTTGCAAGAAAAGTACCAGAAGACATGAAAAGAATTGCTAATGGTTTCTTGAGGAGGTGACGGGAATGTTACATTCCCTCTTTTTTATTGCTAATGAAATTGTAGTTGTGTTTTTGACATTACTGCTAGTAGTTATTAATAAGCATTTAATAGTTTACAGCTGCCACTCCCAAAGAAGCAGAGGAATGGGTACAACAAGTCAAATTTGTAATTCAAGGTAAGCCAGCCAGTAGAGCAGTTGCCTTCATTGCCAGTACTGCTTACTGACGGTAGTTCTGTCCATTTACTTACCTGTCACCTTAGTACCTGTAGGATTCCCACATGTCCAAGTTTTGAGTAGCAAGTCCTAGTTTTCAATTGTATTACAGCTTTCATATGACTTTTCTCTTTCTTCAAGAGTTTTGCTTTTCTCTCAGAATACTATTTAGTTTGAAAACTCTCCTTTATACAAGCTCCTTCATAAAAACTTTCTTACCCCTTGAACAGTGTAAAAAAATAAGCAGAATGTACTGGAAGGAGCAGGTCATGGAAGAATTGTTTTCATTTTGCATAAATTTCTGCTTAGGCATTCTTTTCCACTAAATGTTAACTTTTTAAACTGCTGTTACATAGATACGGGATCTAATGCTATTCCTGAGGAGGAGGAAGAGGAATATGATGATGTTGGACAAGTGAACAGTGAACCAATAGATGATAGCATTTATGAAGAAGTTAAAGGTATTGTTGAATTCTTTCTAACTGTGTGACTTGCAATCATTTTGTCTTCTCTACATCTAGTTTGATAACTCTGAGTGGCTTAAAGGAAGTGAGTAAAGCAGCTTGACAAACAAGATACTTTTAGATTTCAGATCTTGCTATGACATTGAAAAAAGAATGTCTTCAGTTCTGGGTGAGAACGGTTTTCTTTAGCAGGGGCATCAAAATAGCACAGAATGTGTAAAAGTGAACTCAGGGGACCTTCAGCTCATTAACATTTTATGGTATGCAATTTTTTTTAATTAAAAAACTGAAAAGGCTTACAGCTTTTTCCAGCAACATGCCCATTATTTTTTTCTTTATTCATTTTGGCATTTGTATTAAACAGAAGTTCTCTGTAGTTTCAAATGTTACCAGCTTCTGCCTAATACATGGTATTACAATCCTGCAAGAACGCAATGTGTTTGTTTGAAAAGACTCTGGAAATGAGCTGCAAAGAAAGCAACATGAGTGTTGACACTGTTCTGTTTCATGTTTTCCAGCATGGCTATGATGATACAGAAACTTTTTACTGTGGACTTTCCAATGTGGTTGAATGATTATGGCTCTAAATGTTCAACTGTATCTGTCAGATGGCAAAACAAAACAAAAAGAGCTTGACAAAAGTTCTTGATTATAGACATTCAAGTACTAGGAGAAAGGTTGCTGTTCTTTATTAAATTTTAGGAAGCTGTGAAAAAAATCAGTTTTTCAGTTATCATTAGTTAGCAAGTGAAACTTTAAAGTGATATGACAATTAATAATCACTTTGTATCAAATAGAGTTCTATACACCTTGCTGTTTGGAGCAGTGCAATTATCAGCAATAATCTGAGAGAAAAATTAGTTGTTTCATGTGATGCTGACTAACTTTCTGCATCTATTAGGTAAAATTTCCTGACCACTGGAAAAAAGAACATTTTACACTCTGTCTTGATTTTCAATTTAAGGTCATTTCAGTGAATGAAGGGTGAAAAAACCAAGTGTCTAGTGAAAATGAATATCATAGAATTATAAGATATATCTTTAGGAGCTATTTTTTTGGTTGTTCTATATCTTTGAATTGTACCTAGATTTCTTCAACATAGAATGCATGTTCTGCTGAAATGACATGCAGTGTGTCATGCATGCTGAAAAACTCACTGCAGTGAATATAAAAACTAAATTACTGGGCTTAATTTTATAGCTACAAGATACATCCTAACCTTATTACAGTGCTTTTTGGATGCTGAGGTTCTTACAGAAAGTGGTCTTGTGTGCTTGCTTATGCTTTTGTTAAAGAAGCTCCACACATATCCTGGGATAAATGACTTTTTTTGAGCTTCAGTTACCTTACCTGTTCATTTGAATGTCAGATAGTAAGTAGATCTGGAGCAGTAATACATAAAATACTGGGAGAAGGGCATTGGTTAATACAGACTTTGAATTCTTTGCTTTGAGCTCTGTCTTCAGTGAATTGCTGCCTTGGTTTGATTCTGTAGCAATTTAGAGTATTTTTACTTCCATCCCATTTTTATGACAGTTTTCCAGGAGCTGTTATCTCCTAATGTGGCTAATAAACCTGAAATGTAACAGCATCACAAAGAAGGGGTAGTTCAAGAAATTTGGTTTCAGTTTTTAGTTAAATTAATTTATTTCCCTGTGATCTTGGAGTGTGCTTAATTTTGATGTTATCAAGTAGAGATTATCTTCCTTTATCTCGTACTTTTCCCATCTCATCTGACTTGTGAACTTCTCAGGAAAGACCATTTTACCTTTTACAGTGGCGCTTTTAGTTTTGACTCCGATGTGTTGACATAATTAAGTAGAAATAAAGCATAGTTTGAATAGATTTTAGGTGATTATTTAATCCTTTTATCTTCCATAAATGTGCTTTAATAATCATATGCTTAATGGAATTACAGACTTGTGGCTCTGAGGCCTTAAAGCAGTCCTTTTCTTCTTAATCCATATCATATTGAACTGTATTAGATGAAATGCTGGTTGACAAACCTCACAGGAGTAGGCCTTATTTGTTTCTTGTGTAGCTGTTCATCTAAACTTGATGGTAAAAGAGTGCACTCCAGTTTGGTTCGTCTCCTTTAATTAGGCCTGATTGGTTGCATTTAATTACACTTGGCTGTCCTTTCTGTTTTCCCAGGTAAGTGAATTACGCTTTCTTCCTTTCATGGTCAAAGGGTGGAGCGTCATTATCCCTGCTGGTACCTGGCATAATAATACAGAACAAATAAGAAATCTGGAATGCCTGTTAAGAGAACAGAAAAAAATTATTTGTACAGCTGCAAAGCTATGCTAAGCTCTGGAATGCAGAAGGCAAACATGCTAGATCCTTGTGAAGAGGGAGAAGAAATTAATCTCCACTTTCTTTTTCTCCTCAAAGCATATTCCTGTTACAGGATTCTAATCCTCTGTTTTCACAGATCCACTAGCTTTATAAATATTGAATTTCAGGAGCACAGCTCATTGTACTCTGTTATCATTTATTTGGTTATAATTTGCATTTTCTCAAATAAGTAAAACTTTGCATTTCTGTGGTTTTCCAGTGTTTTTTATGCCAGCATTTCAAAAGGAAATTAAGCCAGTTCTGTTGATAATATTTGGCTTGGTATTTGAATAAAGAGTTTTTGGATTAAAAAAAGCATATGGAAATTTTTGCATGGTTTTGAAAATTGGGAAATTTTGAGAACTGTAGCAGTAATCATGACTGACACTGTATTCTCTAGCTATCTCATTGCTTAGCTATTTTTTTTTCTCCTGCTTGTGGCAGAAGACAGTGTAGATGAATTTTCCAGGCAGAAGCTGGATAGGTTCAAACCAGTATCCAGAATGCCAACAGACTATTAACCTAAAGCGTAAATTTCAGTCGTATACACTATGTACTGTCTGCTGGCAGGTTGATAGTTGGGAGGGGTACAAAGAGATGTAGGAAATTTAATCTTTTGATATGTTAAGTCACTTTCTTCTTTAATAGCCCATACAAATTCATATTTACCATGGAAGGATAATTTTCATGGTTCTCAGTATTAGTCAATGTTTTACTGTGGTTATTCAGGTAAAGTAAAAAAAAAAAAAAAATCAGAACTTATAAAGAATTCCCAGCTTTTAAAACTTCCCTTGCAAGATTCTTCAGGAAAAGAAATCTTTACACTGTCTTCAGCAAACTAGGCTTTAGTCCTTTTGGTTTTTAATAAAATCATGGAGGAAAACTTGGCTAAGCAAAATGAAAAAAAAAGTTAGTAAAGGACCATATTTCTTAATTAGCTATTTATTTTCTATCTTAGTCACTATGTATAATTTTGCAGTCCACAGCTGAATGTTACAAGCTGTAACATAGCTTCTGAAACTGTAGTATTAAATAACTCTGTGTTCTGGGTGGAGCTAAGTTGATGCACAGAGTTTCTAGCTTACTGGTATTTTAAACAATGGAGTTGTCCTTGTCATAAAACAGAATATGTGCCAGCTTTAAAGTTGTTTCCATCTGTTACAGCCCTTGAAGACAGAATTTTTTTATTAACTTGAGGTTTCAGTGACATAGTTTTAAGGGCCTTCAGTATTGTCTTCTGTGGTTTCACATCTGTGTGAAGCACATACCCAAAACTGCAATGCCAGCTACTGCCTGCCCCCTTAATCCTGTCTTCAAACTCAGCTCAGTTTGTATGCTGTCTACCGCACTCTGGCCCAATAGGAAAAAAGAGGTGTTAATCTAAGCTAACATCTTAATTTCCAATTTTGTGTTGGCTTTTTTCTTTTGTTCTCTTTCTCCTCACAAACTTGCATTATAGCAGTACTTTCCATGGTATGCAGTATAATTTCCATTAAAATTATTCTAAAGATAAGTTTTGATTCTTATTTTGGTGGTGCTTATTTGCTGCACGGAGGTAAAACTCCCTTACAGAACAAATAAGGTTGGAAATCCTGAAGCAATGTAATGTGACACAAGACTGGCATTGGGGCTTTGTGTCATATCTTCTTAGCCTGTCTATAACACAGAGAACTTTCAGATGAGAAAGAGGAAAGGATGGTGAAATTCAGTGCTGTGGTGATCTCCAGCCAATACAACTTGCATCAGTTCTTAGTTTTTGGTAAATTAAATTTGAGGATTGATCCAGTCTCTGATTGGGCACAGGATGATGGGAATGGAAACCTGGCATTTGTCTTTTGATTCCTGTTATCAATCCTCTGCCAAACTGTTTGGTCAAACCCAGGTTTCTGGGCAATAATTCTGTTTTGCAGTGTAGTTGGAAGCTTAGGTAGGGAAACTCTGTAACTAAGGCAAAGCTCAGGGAAAGTTAAGAAATGTCTTAACTTTCATGCAATGAGAAGTGTGCTTTCCAAAGAAACACTTCATTTTGTTTACTTATTTTAAACAAAACATTTAAAATAGTTTAAAAAATTATATTGATGTTGTTTCAGAACATTTCTGACATTGAATATGAAGGTAGAGAATGAACATCCTGTTTCTTATGGTTGTCTCTTTAAGCAGCTTTCATGATTTGTTTTTTTCTTACAGTAAATTATTTTTTCTTACAGTAAATTTTGATGAGCATGAGGGTGGGGGAAGGAAAAGATAACTCTCTGATTTACCTCTTCTTGTAAAGAAGGAAGTAATGATTATTTAGTGGAGTTTGAGTGCAAGTTTCATCTGTTAGTCAGGAACACTCCTGGCATATATTTGTTTTCTCAAGATATAATGTCATATATATTGACTTCTTGACACTAGAAATGAAGATTTCACAGCACTGTGTTAATGAAAATTCTTTTGCAGGGCACCTTTGCTTCTTATAGCACAGTCAAGGTATGTGGGCCAAAACACAGCGTTTGGTGCCAAGCAGTCCCAGGTGTGCATTACAGCTGTACAATCAGTTCCTGAAACCAGTAGGCTTAAAGAAAGAAATGTTAATTGGTCTTTGCAAACCAGAGGAGTAGGTTTAAGTCAGCAGAGATATGGGTGATTATGGAGTCTGAGATGTTACCTGTGATCATTGCTGCTAAGTCATTATATTATATATCTTGGCATATGGTCAGATTCCTCGCGGTGTTTATTGCTTGCCTTCAGTAGTTACAGAATTCTTTAGTTCTCATCCAGAAGTTGTATATAATGCTGATGTGCTATCATTTTTTTTTCCACAGAAAGAATTCTAAGTGCTTTTAATTAGCAAATGATTTTAAAGTATAAAATAAAAGTAGGGTCAGAAATAATTGAAGTTGAAAAGACTCGTGTGTAAGATCAGCATTTTTGAGGACAGTACTAAAGATAAGTTTTCAAAGTAATTTCTGAAAGTTTTTTGAATACTTTCCATGAAAACACCTTTCAGATTCAAGAACACAGCAATAGACTTTTTTCCTTTTAAAACGGTGAGGATTCTACAATTTTTTTTTTCCAAAAATTGAATCTCAGCATTCTTAAGAAGTATTTTTCACTTTTTTAGCCATTATATTATTGTATAAATGGAGTATTTTTGCACATACTATCTTGCTGATAGGTGGAGTACCAGAATAAGGACAAGGGGATGCTACAGGATGCTTAATCAGCTGTAATTCAAAAGCAATTAAAGTAGTACAGGAACAGTGAAAAACAGATGTGAACTACGTTTTAGTGTAAAGAGTAATAAAGGAAGAAGTTTATTTTTTAGGTCCAAGACATGTTGTTTTGTTGTCTTGATCACTGGGATTTGGAATCTGTTAAGTGTCAGACATAGAAATGATTGAAAACCAATCTCTTTTAACTGGATATTGTTGAATCCCAGCAGCTTTGATGAAATGGAGCCATGTTGGAATTCTGTCACTCTGGGTTTTGAGGCAATACTCTTATGGGATTTATATATGCCTTGAAGTTATCCTTCAGCTAGTACTAAATGCTCACAGAGACATGAGTTACAAATCCAGACAAATATTTAAAGACATTGCATCCACAAGGTGGTTAGGAACTTGATACCTGGACCTCAGCTTTTGTCTGTGACAAGAGCTTGGGCATTATCTTCGATTACTGTAATTCTACATCTAAAGAGGGAGCCCTTCTTTTCATTGATGTTGGGTGTCGGTGATGGAAGAGGAGGTAAGACAATCTGGTGTAGCTGAAAAGAATGAGATGTTCATTGAGTGGGAAGTGGCAGGTCTTTGTGAGGAAAAATAAAGTTCACAGGCTCTTCTGCATTTCTTTTAAAGTGAATATAAAGTGGCCGTCTGTGAACAACAGGTGGCCCATAGCTGTCAGAAAGCCTACTGTCCATGGTGCAATTCACCCCCTGCTCCATCACACACACTTTTGCAAAAGTCAGGAGGCCAGTAAAAGTGGAACAATAACTGAGTATTCATATTTAGTCTGATTTGCATGTGAGAGGTATATTGATCGATTGGACTCAGAGTGGGTTTGCCCCCAATGCATACTCTTAAAATAATGTTATTTATATTTCATTCAGTGATATACCTCTGCTGCAGAAAATTTGGTCAGTTGTGAGATTCAAAGCAGTCAATTACAGTATTTACAATAAATGGAAAGTGTGTGCTATTAAGGATAGCTATTTGTTCTCCTCTCTTGGAACTGCATGAGAAACTTCATAGTTTCAGGCTACATAGATTTCAGAGTTTACAGGTGGAGAAAATAGAAGTGATTTTCCTGATGTTGTGGTCAACTCTTAGAATACATTCAAGGAGTTCATGTGGGAAAGGCTGTGTTTATCAAAGTCTCATGTTAGCAAATGCTGGATTTTATTTATGTATTTCAGACTTTAAAAGAGAAGTACCCTAAAATCTAATCAGACCAAAAACCCAAACCAAACCAAAGCCAGCAAAAAATACGCCACTAAATAAACTATTGTCTAGTGGCATTTTAAAACTGACTTACTTAAAATTAGAAGGCATATCAGAAATGGAAGTATTGTTAATCATACTTTTCTATGTTTAAAGAACTCCTTCAAAAGCAAATTAGCTCACAACTTATTGAAATAAATTTACTTATGGAAAGAAGATGTTTTATTGAAGGTACTGGTCAGTAATTTTTATTCTGTTTTCAGTGTACCAGCATTAAACAATGACTCTATTGATTTGTAAAACCAGTCTGATGTGAACAGTATGTGACAGAAACTGTTTGTTATTAAGAGATAGAATCCTGTCTCAGAAAAACTTGTCATCCCAGCAAGAAAAAAGTCACAGAAAGTAACTTTATTTGTATCATAGTATTTTCAGCGTTGACTCTGTTTCTGGCAGCTGGCTTCATGTTAAATGGGAACAAAGCTTTGTTTTGCATGCATGTCTAAAATGGATTGTGGACCCAAAGTATTTTCTTCTGAAAGCCAAGTTTTCTATGGTGGCACTGTTTTTATTTAATTAAGAAGCAGTGGAATACACTTTGTGCAATCATTCAGAGAAAATGTCTTGTTATGTGAGATAGTTTATTAAGCATAAATTTGAGGAGTTGCTGCAGTTTAGTAAGTTCAAGTAAAACATCAATTTTATTATGTATATTTATGAAAATAGAAATAAGTATTGGGCCTGTTCTATTGCTTGGGTATAAATGTGATAAATACTATATAGATAGATTAAAGAATCTTAATTTTTTGAATTTGTGATGAATGACTGCATATCAGGCTATTAAAACCATTAGAGTTTTTTGAGAAACAAGCAACCAGAGGTTATATGGTGCCTCAGGCTATCGCTTCTCAACTTTTCTGGTTTCCACAAGGTAGCTATTAAAGAACCATAATTTGTACAACTGAATTCTCAAATAAGACCCAGCAAGGTGGGCTCTAAAGGCTGAATTAATCATTCTGTTACTGTAGATACAAATATCTGATTTGAATTTTTCAGCCTGAAGAAATGCATCAGCATAAATCCTTCTGTAAATATCTTTTCCTTTCAGTTTGCTACTCACTTTTCTCCCACTCTCCTCAAAATGGAGGAATTAACCTAAGAAATGCTACCAATTAACCAGAGCTTTGTGAATTTTTGTGGCTGTATGCATGTATATCTGATTTGTTTGTGTGTTGCAGTGTACTGTGTTTGCAATAGATGTCATGTTTAGTTTACACATATATAAAGCAGGTAACACAGGAAAAGGCTGCTTGTTTCCTTGTCTTGGCTGCTGTTCCCCAGGCTGGGTACAAGTTTTTGAAAGAAACAAGATGGTTGCTCCTAGGAAAAGAAAATGGTCAGCAGGGTCCATCTCCTGGACCACACAGTGGACCAGGCAGAGAGGGCAAGGTGTCTCAGTGTGCTGTGCCCTAGAGGCAACAGAGGGATGCTCCAGGGAAGTGCAGGATGCAGGCTGACAGATAAGCTTCAGCAGCAAAGGGGAGAATCTTTTCTTAAGAAGTTGGAAGAGACTGAGGAAAGTTTTTTGGCAAGTCAGTGAGATTTGTGTTAGATGGCAAGATAGGAGGACAGTCTTCTTATCCAGAAAGGGGGTGGTTGTCACAGTGGATATTTTGTTTCAGTCCTTTTCTTGAAGTCTTAACTTTTCCTAGTAGATCTTATTTTCCTCCACCTAAAAACTCTGTGTTTTAATAAAAACTAGTTTAGGATCCCTGCAACTTACAATATCCTTAAAGAAGATGTTCCAATACTTCCAGCTTTGGGTTGTGGAAGCATTCTGTCTTAGCAGTCTGTAACAATTATTCTGTCCTTGAATCTTAACATAGAACTGGGGATTAAAGGAAGGAATTGCATTTTCAAAAGGAAGCATTATCTACCGGAAAGTCTGTGGATCCTAGCATGAGGGTCGTGCTTCCATTGTCCTAAAATATACTAACTGAATTTATCTTGTTTGCATACCCCTCTCAAATTTTACTTCCTTAAAAATTAAGAATAAATATTGGGAAGAAATACTTTGCTGTGAGGATAGTGAGGCACCGGAACAGGTTGTCCAGAGAAGTTGTAGATGCCCCACATCGCTGGAAGTGTGTTAGGGTGGGTTGTGTGCAGCTTTGAGGAACCTGATCCAGTGGAAGCTGTCCCTGCCCATGGCATGGGTGTTGGAATGAGATGATCTTAGAGGTTACTCCCAACCCAAATGATTGTATGATTCTCTGATAAGAAGTGACACATTTCCATCAGTAGATGTTGAACAGAAATTTCAGATAATTCAGTAAACAAAAGTTCAAGATGGATATGATTTTGTTATCACTTCCATACAGGTCAAAAAACCTAGTTCCTGGATAAACTGCCTGTCTCAGACATACAAGCAGTGCTCTTACAGTGCAACTGGGACTGTGTTGTGTCTCTGGCAGTCCAAAAGCACTGTCTCAGAGTGAATTCTAGTAGTATGGTGCTCCAGAAGCCATGGGTTCTTTTGAGATACAGCTGCATGCCAATCCCACACTGACCTGGGGACCTGCCTGGGGAGCAGTTGTCATCTCCTGCATATGAATTATTGCCATATCCCAGTGTCCTACCTCTTCTCTCTGAGGTGCATTGTGGTTTGTGGTGCATAGGGCTAGTAAGATCTGACATCCAGAGTGGTGGCTCCCAGTATGGACCTAATGTGTGAGAACAGAAGAATGGGATAGTTTTTGTAGAGATTAATATGGGACTGTTATCCAAAATATGGTACATGTAAACAGTCTCCATTGCAACTGTAATTTTCTGTATATTTCTGATTTAACCTGACACTAGTGAATCATAGCAATAACATTTTCACTTAAATTCATCATTTTAGCTGGAGAAAGGATTTAGCGTAGTTGATATAATTTCATTTAATGGCCTGGGCCATTAGTAGTGCAAAGTAGCAGTAGTGTGGGTTTGCTGTTTTTAATGAAAATACTCAAAGGGTGAAAGCTGCTGAATTTTTTTTTTTGTCAGTGTGAAGTTAGTGATCAACAGAGGGAATGCAAAAATGTCCTGGTATAACATTTTTAAAGGAGTTACAAGAGAAGCATCTGGGAGCCAGACTTTGTTTGTGGAAACATGCCAACAACTGTATTGTGTTTCATTTCACTGACGTGAGCTATGCTTTGCCTTTTGTCCCTTTTTTGAGTAAGTTCAGGAATCATACTGTAAATTTGAATACATTAACCTTACAGATTATTATAGGATATTATGTGGTTTAAGCAAGATGGTTTATGAATTGCATGTATGTAAATTTTATGTCAAGTCCCATTTGTCACAATTAAGAATATGTAGTTTTCAGAAATGGCTTTTAAATTTAAGACTTGCTGCTGATCAATGATTATGAGAAACTTTATTTGACATTTACAGACTTTTTCTATCATATAAATTTAAGCTTGAGAAATATAACTGCTGTACATGGTTGTCAAATAACACTGTAGTACAGAGTTATACAGTATAGATTAGTTAATTGAATATTTGATTGCTAAATGTATTTACATTGGGAACTATTTATATTTTCTATGTAGATTTTAATAGCCACCACATTTATTTTAGCAAAACATTTTAATAATAAGGTTTATAAAATGTCATGTTGAACGCTTAAATTATTTACATAGCTAAGAGCTATTACAGGTTGAGAGAACAAACAAATTTATTTTAGTTACAGTGAATTCATATAAATCTTTATTATGTTTAGAAGAATATTTTTATGTACATGCCACACGTATTTAGGTCAGCAATCTCTAGCATAGGTTCCTATGAAGCTACAATAGAGCCATGGAATAAACTTAAAATTGTTGTCTGTTTTGCCCCTTTGAGAAACTAATTTGCATTCTGTCCAATAATTGCAACTATTTTTTTGCTAGAGTGGCAGGGAACAGAGAAGGAAGCAAGGAAGATTTTTTGTTAATCAACCAAATAATTAGATGAGCATGTAGAAACATTAAAACTCAAAAGCTTTTCCTCTATGTTGTTGAGACCCGTTAAGAGTAGTGTTATAAAATATTTTGTTCTTTCTTTAAATGTTTAAGTATGGATTTATGAAGGATGCCTGTTGTCTCAATTTGGTATGCGAAAATTGAGGCCTTAGGAACAATTTTAGAAGTAGAGCCAAAATTGCACTTTTGTTGAAATTTAGCATGAAACTTTATCTTCAGAGATGCTTCTGTTCAGGTGTGGAAGTTGTTACCTAAAAGGTAACTAAAAAGTAAACAAAAAAACAAAGGTAAGGTTTGCTTACAAAAAAGTAAAGGTAAGGTTTAAAAGAGTACCTAGTAAAGCTTAAGGAATTTGTACTGAGCTGGATTTTGAAGTCATGAAATTTTCACCTTCTTTGATGACCCGTCAAACAATTTTTTGATTTCTGAGTTTAATATATTCTGACAAGCTCACTCAACATATAGGATTAGACAAATACTTGATTTCTGACAAAAAAATCCCTGAAACAGTGACTTTATTTGTGAATAAAGACAAAGTGTCTGTGAATATGAAAATGGGAAATCAATGAATGAGTTTCTGGAAGTGGATCTCGATAATTTCTTTTATTCTTCATTATAATTATTGTGTGCATATCCACAATGAACTTGCTTGTGATGACCTTTATCTTTTCTCTTGAGAAGAATTACTATTATCAAGTCTTCCTTCATGAGGAAATAAAAAGGTCAGTGCAAAACCCATCTCTTATTTTTATGCAGTGCACATTGCACTTTGGCATATTTATATTGAATTTTATTAATAATAATTTGATTATTTTGTCAAATAAATGTTAATATCCCAAAATTAGGCATTCTAAGTGGTCTTCCGAGGTAGGTACTGCTGCTTTTTCTGCCTGTTTTCTATCTCCTCTTTTCCAAAGCTTGCTACTGGTGTAACTGAGATTTAACATGTTTCTCTTTCTCCTAGTACTGTCAGACTAGCAATTTTTTTTCCAGCTTTAACTTTGAATCGACAAACTCTTAATTCTTTTGCATCTATGTTACCCCCCACCAAAAAAAAAATTGAATGTAGAGTATGTAAAAAGATTGAAAAGATTGTGTTTTGTTTGCTTTGGTTTTAATCAGAGATTTTAGATTATTTGCTGTTTGGAAGACTAGTGCAAGGAAGTGGCCAACTAAGTTGCATTGTCACTCAAAACATGACTGAAAATTGCTTATTTGCAAGGAGAGCTCCAAGCAGGAAGCTGAGTTCATGAAATCTTAATATATTCATAACTAGAACCAGGAATTGCCTGCACCTCTGTGGATTATTCAGTTGTCCCAGTGAATGAATACATTCTGTTCGGTCATTCAGGTGACTGAGAATATTTTTCCTCCCATTTTGGCAGTTTTTTCTTAAAATCTGAAGGGCCTTGTGAAGCCCTGGAAACAGCCACTTTCATACTAACACCTTCTGTGTTTGGTAGATACAGAAAATTGTGGGCTCTGAAGAGGATATTGGCTGTGACTACAGAATGGGGCAAAGGCAGGCAAGCAAAGTTACTGGAATATTTAGTACTGGGGAAAGAAAAAGAAGGAGGAAAGGTGTTAACATATATTCAGGTCTCAGCTAGTAGAAAAGGTAAGTAAAGCAAAGCAATCTCCTAGATTTCATGAAAATTGGTAAAAGGCTGCACAGTAGAGTGAGAAGATTCACTTTACAGCAACTGTGGATGACCTTGCCAAAAATGTTTGGGATTTTTTGTGTGTGTGTGTGTGAGAGTAGCTGTTTTTCCTCCAGAGATGTGTTCTTTGATCACTTGTTGCTTATTTTTTCCAGTAAAATAGTGAGAGGCCAAAAAATATCTTCCAGCTTTTAAAAATGTGATTTTTTAAAATCCATTGTGCTACTATAGTTCATGTGGATTGCTATGTGTGTGGTAATATAAGAGAAATGTGGTATCTTTTTCACAAATGTATTTAGAAAGAGATACTTTTTTTCCCCCTCAAACAGTTCTCCAAATGTACTCATTTCTCTCTGCTACTTCTCTCTGTTATTATTTTTCATAGCAACAGTTATATGATCCAAACATTATTCTGTTCAACACTAAAGAATCACAGCCATAAAGTGTGTTTGCTATTTGTCCTTAGTGGGACTGGGAATTTTTTTGTTTACTTTACTCTTTAGTTTAGCAAATGCTGTAACTCCAAAATACTTTTCTTAGGAAGGAGATGTTGTATCTGCTTTTTGGTTTTGGTTAAGCCAGGCCATTACATATGCTAAGATTCACTGGGTGGTGCCACAGAAAGGTTGTTTTGAGAGAGTTTTTGTCTCCTGAAAATGTCTAAGTGACATTCCAGTACTCCCATGTGACTTCTTCTCCTTCTCTTGCAGCAATAATCCTGGGGTAATTTACAACAAAATCTACTACCCTTTTCTGTGAGGATGATGAGGTAACTTTCCCAAGGTCTTCTCAATAGGAGGCAATGCTTCAGTTTTAGCTGAGCTGGCTGGTTTAGTTATTCAGATTGCTTAGACAACTGGGAGTAACAGTGGTGCACAGTAGCACCTTTTAAAGATAAAAGGAGTGCAACTGAGGGGAAAAAACGTGCAGGATTTCTCAAGGAGTACAGGAAACGTCACATCTGGAGACTTGGCAAGATGTGGACAAAACTGAGTAATTTGAGCTAATCCTGTTCTAGAAAGTCATTAGCTTCAGCTGTGTCATACGTGAGCTATTAAAATGCACAGGCCCTTTTAAACTGCTGCTGAATAGTTTAGTGTGGAGTACCAAAAGAGGCCAAATGCTATTTCCTAGAAACCTGATCTTTCTGAGTTAGAGCAGGGTGTTAGACTGAGCACTTTCCACAGATCCCATCTCTCCCAAAATTATTTCGTTATTCTAGTTTTTTCACTTTGTAAAGCCAGTGCTACTTATTCAAGGCCATTGAGAAGTCAAGACATTGTTAATATTAATAGCAGACTTCTGTTACTGTCTACTGATTGGGAAGAGTGGTGTGTATATTTAACCTTACTTTAGAATTTAGATAATGTGTTTTTTCAAAGAGCTGGTTAAAACTTGTGTAAAAATGTTAGTTGGAGGTCCCATCCAGTTTAGATGGTGGTATATTTGAATGAAACCTTTTACCTACATCTTGGAATCAGACTTGGATCACATGTGTTGGGAGAAATTTGGGTTAGGAATTGGCATGGGTTGTCATCAACTAAAACTGAAGCATCTCATTATGCATATTATTTTTCTTTAAGATGAAAAAGACCCAGAGATCTCTTTCTGTCTTCTTTTGGAATACAATTCTGTACTGCCTGCTTCCCATCATATTTCTGAACACAATGATGACCATTTAGTCAGATGCAACTTCTGTTTCTGCTGACATGTTGATGTCATCTTGTCTGCAATCCCAGTGTTCAACCTGTGTTTGGGTGATCTGTTTCTATCATTCTGCTTGTGTTGTGGAAATTGGTTTTTTTATACTCAAGTTTGTAGGAATATAACTTTTTATAACTCAATATAACTCAAGTCATGTAGGAATATAACTTTTTTTGTTTGAGCTGTTGGGTGGTAACTAGCTGACCCATAGAAGTAGCAATAAAATGTCCTCTCTTCTGTCATGGTAAGAATTTCTCACATTTATAATCTCTTCTCTAGCAGCCAACTTGTTTCCCACTTCTCTCACTGTCCTGGAGGCATTTTCCTTCTCAAACCATGCACTATTGTATAGTCAGGTGGAGCTTTAATAAAACAAGAATCTGTCTCCCCCTCTCTGCTGCCCCCAAGAACTCACACCATGGCTAGACAATAGCACCTTCAGCAGCCTTTCCCAAACTGTTTTGTTGTTTACAGAGTACACTGGGCTGCTAATGGGAATACAGGGTGAGATGAAATGTCAAGAAGCTGTATGTAAATCTTCCAGTAAACTGCCATGTCCCAGAGGAGCTGGGGAAAAGGGACAGATCTTTGGGAATATTGGAGGATTATCAAAGTTGGAGTTTTGCTAATTGCATTTGAAGATCTCTTTGTACAGAGAGATCTCTCTCACGTATAATGGGTGGATCTGGAGTCTAAAAGAAGATACCAGAAATGAAAATCCCTGCCATTATAAATACACACACCAAGGCAAGTAAGCCTACTAGATTTTCTATGAAGCTGCTTAGGCTAAAACACTCTAAGGGTTTGGGTGAAGTGTACAGGCCTGTACAGGTGAGAATGCTGCAGAGGACCCCATCCCCAAGGCTGGGGAGCACTGACCTTAGGTAAGGAAATTGGATGGTCCTGCATAAAAGAGGGCATTAATACTTATTCCTTTGACCCAGATGGTCACTAGCCCCTCACCACCAATGCTAGCAGAAGATGTCAGTTTGGCCAAATTATATAAACAATCTTCTTCTTAAATTTTGTGAATTTATTGCTGCTTCTCTGGAAATATTAAATGTTTCTCTGAACAAATACTCTTTAAAAAAAAAAAAAAAAGCCAATTCTTGCTAATTTTTAAAAAAAATTACATAGCTGGGTTGATTTATGTTCCTTATTAGAGTAATAGTCCATATGGGGGGGTGGGTCAGTTCACAGAACTGTAAATTCTGGAGAGAAAAGGTCTTGACTCTTTCCCATGGTAAGCATTTATTTGGGTTTGAAAGTCCTTGTTTGCATTTGTGTGGAGTTGTTATTTGGCAGCAAAAAGGCAGTGTGGAGGAGTAATACTCTTGGTGTTAACATGCCATTATTTCTTTTACTTTTTCTTGGGCAGAACAGTGTAGACCTGTGATACTCAGCATCAGCAGAGTTCATGTACATGCCTGGTTTTTGCATACATCTGTCCTCCCTGCCAAGTACAATAGTAAAGACACTGTGTAGTTTTTTTAATTGATTATTTAATAATAATTTTTTTTTGTGGGGGGTCTATCTTACAAGACTTGTTTGTATGCTTCTAATCTTCTGACATTACAGTGAGATTTCAAATGAGGAGACATGAATGTGCATTACAAGTGTCTGATTGCTTTTATCATTATGAAATAGATGAAAAATTAGTTCACTGCAGTACTTTTTATCTGAACTGATCAAAACATCTTCCAGTCATGTTGCTAACAATATGTGATAGGAATAATAACTTCACTTGTTGTTGTGTTCCGTGCTGCAGCCGAGAGGCATGTAAATGCAAGCTGCTTATTTGCAAGAAGCTTCCAGATTTGCAATATGATTGCTATGGAAACCACACAATGAAAAGCTTATAACCATCTGTGTGGCTTGGTAGATTTTGCTGCATAGCTGAGCTGGTTTTGTTTACTGTAATCAAAGCATTGAATAGAATATGTTAACTCACAAACTGGGATTATTCAAGGTGTAAACTAGTATTGTGCAATGACAATGTGTCAGAAACTATAAGGCAATAGAATACCAAATAATAATGGCATTAAATTAGAATCTAATGTAAAAAGATGATTAGGTAACATGTTAGTAGAGGAAACTGCTAAATTTATGCATGTTTATCATGGAGAGACCACATTCCATTGGAGGAATGCACTGTTCAAGCCAAACTCTTATCCATTTTACACTCAAGTAGTCCAGTCTTTTTTCCTTCCTCCTTTTAATGGATTCATGTAAAAAACCTCAGCAAATGTAGAATTCATTGTTCGCTTTTTAAATTTTGTGGATGGTAGAATCATATGTGATTGGGTGATTATTCTGTTTTTTCTTCAAACTGCAAATTGAATAAGTAAATTATTTTCAACAACTTTCATGGACTAACTGAAAAAAAACCCTTTAACAAATATAGTTAGTTCCTTGTTGCATTGTGACGAGAATTTTTTAGGTTGTTTGCCATTAAGGTCTCTAAGTAACAGCATAGTATGGAACATAATCTGTATCTCAGGGGTTCTTAGGATCTACAGCTCTGGAAGAGTTCATTGGTTTGGTTAATGTAGATTAGTCTCATTTTGACGTAGTGAGAAGGTGGAAAAGAGTATTTTCTCTGTGCAGTGATAGTGATGGTGTGAAGAAGATATACAGAGGACAAACTGGAACAGATTATTTTAAAGGTATGCATGACTCCTTATACACAGGATCTTAAAAAAACCAGAAGTATTTCTACTGTATTTTTTAATTTAATTTTTCATCTTTTGACTCTGTGCCATGTTGCAACACAAAGTTATGCATGTTGCATCAGACTGCAGCTGTAATTCCCAAGGTAATTGAGGTTGCTGTGTTTAAAGGACACTGCCTGCACATAGTTACTGCTTCAGGCCATAATATCAGAAAACATGAGTTAAGAACCACAGGTTCTTTTTTTACTACCCTAAGCCAAGCCTACTATAACTGCTCCACTCTGAGCATGATTGCATTAACAAATAGTGTGAACCATTTGCAACAGATTCATAAAGCAGAGGTTTGTGCCAATGACCTGATGTTTGTTGTGCATGTTTCAGAGGAGGTTTCCTATGCAGTCACTTCAGCCTGATACCATGGACTGAATGTCCATTAGCAGCTGGACCATGTCCAGCATGCTTCTGGAGTGCCTCTTCCAGTCTAATTGTACCTGAAACTTTGTCCTCTCTGTGACAACTCTGTAGTGTAAAGCAGGGTGGGATAAGTGGGGATGGTTGAGATCCAAACCAGTATGCAAATATAGTGAGTTTTTACTTGAATTTGGCACCTTTTGGAATTCAAAGAGCTTTGATTCAGACATTTTCATATCTTCAGATGTGGATCTGGTCAACTCTTGTTTCTAGGAAATAAATATTTCAGAAGAATACATATATTCTAAGTATTTTCTGTGAAATCACAATGCAGTCTACAAGTATTCAGCAGTGTCTTACAAAAAAGTCTCTTCAAACTTCTGCTGCTGCTCTACTTTAGATGAGATACTGTCTACTGGAGTCAGTCCTCAGTTTAAACTAGTCTGATGACCGTGACAAGTGATAGAGTTAAAATCCATAGGACATTCAGTACAGCAACTGATTTAGGTCCAAACATTCAGTAACATGTAATGTCAACATCTCTTTAATGAAAGAATAATAATAATAGCATGTGTGTTGGATGAAGGTATTTTTTCTGGGAAAAGGGAGAAATTCCAGAAAATGTGACTGATCCTGGGGTATTACTCCCTGTGAGGGGTGTAACCATGGTAGGGAACCCACAGAATGACAGTGCCTCCTAGTGCTCTGGACAGCACATAGGGATGCATTTTTGCCATTTATGCTTCAATTGTGAGTTCTTAAAATAAACAGATGAGCATACTTGGAAATGTGTGACAAATGTTAATGCCAAGTAGGAGAATACATTTGAACATCTGAATGCAGTACATAGTTTAGAGTGTTTTGTGTGTACTACAGCTTCAGATTTCTCCTGTTCTATTGCTAGGATTTTTTTTTCTGTTCTTTCCCCCCCACCTTGACTTAAAAAATAGTTAATATTAATCTTTACCAGATTTTTAACTAGTCAAGATTCAAGAACAAAAAATCTTGCTGGCTTAATAGGGCAGAATTTCAAAGCTCTTTGTAGAGTGAATCTTACGTTGTAATTGTAATATTTGTAGGACTGTGTATAGAGATTAGCAGCAATTATGCATACTCATTCCAACAGGTCTACTCTTGTGCTTTAAACATCTGCTTTAATGTTTGCAGGAATAGTCTTGTGGATAGATTAAATTTTTACAAGGTTAAAAAATCCTTTGAACTTTTGATATAAAATTCACTCTTTGTCAAAATAAATGGGCAATTACATAAGAGTTTCACATTGAGGAACATTTTAAACACTGTGAGTTCTTTATCTGTTGTCTGTCATTAGTAAAATATCCAAATTAGTTGCTGAAATGTGTATCTTAAAAAGAAGCTTGACTATCTGTATACGATGTGATGAGTAGCAAAGCCAGAGAGTTTAAATATATTAAAAGTCATGTATCATGTTTGAGAAGAGGGTTTATCAATATACTATTTCCTCATTCGGTACAGCAGCCTTGTCAGTTTTGATATACTGTAAATGCCAAGATAAATTTGTTTCTACTTCCTTATGAACCTAAAGACAGGATTCAGCTAAAAGTTTGTTCCCCTTTTTTACATCATCAACAGAATTGTTGACTGGGAAATACAAGGAGCAAATCTGGTATCCCTGTACTGGGAAATGTGAGGAGCAGACCTGGTGTCCCTGTACTGAGTAGAGTGTGGATTTACTCAAGTGAGGGTCTGAACACGAGAGAGTTCAATGTCTGTGCCAGACAGGGAGGATGGAGCACATCTTTTGAAGTTGCCTGTGGGGATTTCAGAGTGTTCCAAGCCTGCTAGCCAGAAAACATGCTTTAGAGCTGATCACTGCCAGGTTTTCTCTTTTCTTGTCTCCTAAACTTGCACTAAGTAATTTGATAGAGTCTGGCTTGCTTAAAACTGTGGTCAGGCACAATGGGCAGGAGCAGTGAAGGGCATGGTATTTGTAGTGCCTGTGTTCCCATCATGCAGGTGTTGAGCTGCTGTGTCTGTAGGAAAGTGTTGAAGGTAAGATGTTATCTGCCTTCGTTGCATACTGCTCTCTACAACTGAGTTATTGCTTGGGCAGGGGATGCTTTTTCACACCTTGGTTTCCTTTTCTTTATCCTTTTCTGGCAAGAAATATATGCAGCAGAAGAGGACCCTCATTCTAATTGTCTCGGAATGACTGAAAATCAGCAGAACTGTAGCTCTATATGACTGCACTCAGACCAGAGTGAAAAGGGAAACAGATGTTCACAACTGAGATTTTGAAAGAAAGCTCTTGGAGTGTTTGCATGGATGGCGGAAGCCACAGAAATAACAATGTTCCAACTTCTGTATAAGTGCAAAATAGTAAACAAGGCTTACAATCTGAAAATATAGAGTGTGTTTTTCAGGCTGATGTGGGCTGTAATTCCTGTCAGCTGAGGTGGCCCTTCAGAATTTCATTTGCAGTTATGTGTTTTGCAGAAGAACGTCTTTCTTCAAAAGCTGAAGTGCCAAGCAATGAGAGCCAGGAGGAAGTTACCACTGTTTCAGGTAATTAAAACCTTTCCTCTTTATTTTGTGTATACACTTTCTTTTTACCTTTATTTTCTTCTCTCTTCCATTTGCTGTTTTAAAATAATGTTTTTATAGCTCTGTAAAGCTGTCTTTTTTTACTTGAGTATGTGATGGCAGCAAAACTGCTTAAGCACCACTTAGGATGCACGAAAACCACTTGAGAAGGATTTATAAAGTAAGCCAATTTATACAAGGTATTCCTTCCTGAATTACTTTGTAATGACTCAATTAGCTTTCATTTCTGCACAAAGGAGATTTAGTTGCATAAATTAGCTTATCATCATTGAGGAAGTGTCACTGCTAAAGGACAGTTTATAGATACAACATGCAGTTGCTGTCAAACCTATAAGAATGTAATATAGACATCTGTGTATACTTTGTGCTTGAGCAGAACAGACTTCTGCCATTCAGAGACTAACAGGGGACAACAAGTTGCCCAAGGGACTGGCAATGTAGACGTCTCTGAAAAGGTCAACTTGACACAGGCTCTGACAATCGACCCAAAGCTCTGTCTTCTTTGATAAAAATCAGATAAACTTAAGACCACTAATTGATCTGCAGCCTGTTTAAATGTTGGCCATGCATATCTTCATTGCATATGATTACCAGAGAAAGCAAATGAATCAGGTAAGAAATGCCAGAGTCCAGTGACAGCAGCATAAAAATTGGAAAAGGACACAAATGCCCAGAAAGGCTGTGAAGGATATTCTCTCAGCTTTAGCTTGGCAAAGCGCCCTTGTGCTAATTATCTCTGGGACTGGAAAAATAACTGCATGCACTATGTAAAGTCACATAGCCAGGCAACTTTTCTTGATAGAAAGGTATTTCCAGTTATGCTTAAAAACAATATATTTTTGTACTTCAAGGGCACAGACCTTTAGATAAACTATTGGTGATTTGACACAGCAAGTAGAGAAGACTTGCTTCTTATCAGACCTTACACCTTTCTGAGATCTGCTGCATTGTAACTGTGACCTGCACTGACATGCAATCTGGCTCGCCTTCCCCCATTGTACATAATACACATAATTCTTTCAGGGCTGTCAAGGAAGGGGTGGGCAAGAAGAGTTCCTTTAGGAAGTAGCTCTGCAGTGCTCTTCCTGTTGCAACATGTGGAGAGGAAACAGAGGCCTCATTTCCTGACCCATACAGGAAAGCAGGAACAGGTTGCTGTGAGGAGTTTTGGGTTGCTTTTCTTGGAAAGGAAACAAGAGCCAAGCCATCAGATGCTGTTAGCATTGTGCTCTGCTAAAAACATGTGTAAAACAACATGACTCATTACAACCTTAATATTTAGTACTCATTTAGACATTACTGTAATTATAAGAGTGTGTTGTCATAATGGAGCATGGGGTCAATCCAATTATAAAGTTGCCAACAGCATTTTTTTTCCCTAATGTACCTTCCTGAAGTTCTAATTGGTCATACTTTTAAAAAACCAAAACCTTAGCATCTGCATTTTTGAAAAATTTTAATTGTTGTGAGAACAGCCTTATCAGTCATATTAATATTTGTGTAATGTCATTGAAAATACCATAGCAGTTCCCCCCAGATGTCAGGTTCATTTCAAGCAATAGTTTTGTGATCTATCTTACACAGTTCACTATTTAACACTGGAAATTCGTTTGACTTTTAGGGCTGAGTTGACATGAGTATTTCTGATAGGCATCGCATCATAAATACCTGACATGACTTGAGAATATTTTATGGTTTTTTACACAAACAGTGCATACATTCTTAAGTTTAATTTATTGCCTAGTTTTACTAAACCTGACCTCACAGAAAATATTCTGCAAATTGTCTGTGAGCTCAAGCTGATTAGTGCAAAAAATTTTCCTTTTTCTTCCTACTCTTTACTTGCCCTAACATATTTCTACTTCAATTAACTTTCAGACTCGAGTTCTTTTTATTCTGCTCTTCTTGGTGCTGACTCTTGCTGCTGGATAGCTTTGCATTAATTGCTAGGGACCTAATAATTTAAAACTACCAAAGCACTGAAGAGTTTGAGTTATATAATATGGTTTGCTGGGTCTTTTTTGTTATGACTGTCTACCCATTATCATTTCCACAATCACTATTTCAGTAAGTGTCTTTTTTTTTTCTTTATCAGTGTAAATATGTTGATTTTAGGGTAACTAAAGAATAGAAAAAGGGAAGTGAGAAGGATTAAACCAAACATCTTGGAATAGATTAGAGTTTGAGTCCAAATAAATATCCTACAGTTGTTTTGACCTTATTTTGTAACTTTTCTGGCCTGTGGGATAAAGGGCAAGTAAGTAACAGGCATTTTTTGAAGTTTAGGACATCATCAGAACTAACAAATAACTGGATTCTTTAACAGGGTTTGTCTTGTTTAGTGATTGAGACATAAAACCTAGAGTCTAGATCACTTGTGTAAGGCATTCATCCTGGTAGCATTAATTTTGAACTTCAGCTGTACCTCCATCTTTAAGCCTTCACTCTGGTAAATATTGAGCACATCATCACCAAAAGGGGCTACAGTTTGTCTTTTTCAAATGCTGTTAAATAATCTTCAAATCTGACACATTTAACTTTTGAAAAATCTTACCAAGAGTTGAGGAACATGAATCAGAATGGCAAGCTGTTTAATATACTAGGCAGTGGACCACAGTTGTGAATGGAAAACATTTACATGTATTCCTTCATTCCACAAGGAATGTGCAAGCAAATAATAAAACTACTGGCTCTAAATCACTACCATAGTAGGGTTTGCTAACTTACATGCCATCAGTGTTAAAACGGATGACTGAGGGAAATCAGGCACAATCGCATTTATCTAATGTTTTATGTAGTGCATTTTCATATTTAGGTTGCAACTCCTGCTTTTGTTTTGGTCAGTTTAGTGTTCTGTCAGGTTTGTGCTCAGAAATGGGAATTGCAAAAATCGTCACAATGTAGGGGGCAGAAATTAAACAACCTGCAGTTAGATTGCCTTAGGCTGCAGTGGGACAGCACACTTAAATCCCTCTGAAATATGTACTATTAATCTGTTATTCAAGTTTCGGTGTGGTTTGGTTCTTCTGTTCTGTCTATTGTGGTTGTAAGAATATTATTATAATTCTTCCCCCTTGAGCAATTCATGGGCATTCCTAAGTTTTAAATAGTCTAATATTTGAGATGCATGCTTGAGTGATATATTTTACAGATTTTTTTTTTTACCTGAACTGTTCACCTTTCTTTCTTCAAGCATTTATTGTCAGATGCCAGTATTTTTCAGTGAAATAAGCAGTCTGAGACTACTGTCAAAGAGGCTGGCAGCCACTGCCTTTTGATCTGTCAAAATAACTCTGATGAGTTTCCATCTGTATATTGAACAAAAATATCCACTGTTCCTACTACCATTACTAGAAAAGCAGAGATGGCTGAAGTAAACAATGGGGAATTCTTTTTGGAAGCGTATTGATAACTATTGGATAGTAGTTCATCCAGGTAGCTGTCCTGGAATAGAAGAAATATTTTCTGGAGAAACAACCTATCCAAAATCCTACTCACCCACTTCTTGGGATTGGTACTCTTCAAAGCAGTGGGTAGGTAAAACCTAAAGTGCTTTCTGCCCTCAGCTACACACTTAATGTTTTTTTATCGTGTCTTATTTGTATTTGTGGCCTAGTGACCATACCTTCAAAACGCAACACACTTCAGTTTAGCAATTATGTCATCATAATAGTTTTAAGGCATGCGATATTTTGAAGTGTTTGAGAATACAATGTAATTGTAACAGAGTAACACCAGCAAATCAATACCTTTTGAATTTGAACTGTAATGGGCGTGTAAGTTCTTGATGCTAAATCCATCTGTTTTCAGGTACTACATGTGTTTAAGAAGCTTCACATTATTTCACTGCCATATAAATACCAAATTCCTTTACTCAGACCTCCTGGTTTTGTTTTATACCATTCTTCAGAGGCAATAAAAGGAAATTTGTCAAGGTCTTCTCAAACTGAAAGGGACCAAAGTAAGAATGAGTGGGCTTGTGTTTTGCAGAGGTTTTTGCAGCCTTTTTTTTTTCTTCAATCTACACCTGTGTTTGTAAGCACTATGAATCATTTTATGAAGCCCTTTTCACTTTAGGTGTATAACTGTCTTTTATGTATTGGTAGTTACCCTTATAGAATTTGGAGAAACTTGTTCTGTTGGGCATGAGAGGGGATTTCAGATTTGAAATTAACACTTGGAAGACCAGCATAGTTGTTCACAAACTTACAATGCCACTTTCTCTCTATGTTTTTTGTTTCTGTGCTTCTTGAATACTGGTATATATTTTGCTGAAAAATGTGGCTTTCTGATTTTAAAAACCCTATCTTATGCTGAATTCACAAATGAGGGCACAGAGCCATGGTTAGTCTTTGGTCAGTATCTTCACTGTTGCAATAAGCTTATTTTAAAATGCATCTTTCCGGTGTGTTCATGTTATTAATTGAGTTGCTTTCCACATTAAAACTTAATTAAATGCTCATGATGAACATAAAAGGAGAGACATGTCTCACCCCCTGTTGGGTCTCTTCTGTTGCAACTCACTTTAGTGTTAACAGGAGTTACTTCAGGCACATAAAGGTAAGAGCAGAGCTCAAAGTGGTAAAGGTCAGTGTGAAAAGTCATGATTTCTTTCAATGATGTTCTGAAGAAGTAAAAGTCCTGAGTAATGTGTTTTAAACAAAATCAATAAGCCAACTGATGAAAAATTTGAGAGGTGGGATATACCAAAATAGTTCTTTTATTTTTTTTTCTCATGTGGACTTAGTTATTGTTTATGACACAGAGTTGGGAACTGTGATCAGTACAGTAAGAAATGACCAAGGAGAGATTCTGATTTAATATTTATCACAAATTAATTTCATGCTAACCTGTGTTACTGTTTATAATTGTCTAATACTAAATTGGTGAATAATGAGGTGAAAAATAGGAAAGGCCAAAATTTGGAGGTGCAACATTTCAAACTGATTATGCCTTCATGTTAAAATGTCTGTGCATTTTTAAATAACCAAATATCTTATTTCTGAATGATTGTGAACTTTCATATGGGTATCAATTGTTGCTTTTGGGTGAGGACAGAAGATTTTGGGCCCTGGCAGCCAGAACGCCCCCTAGTGCTGCACAGCAAGTTGTAGCTCCTAATCACCAGTTTATGGAAAATTAAATGGTGGATAACTGGCATAGCACCTTTGAATTGAAGGTTGTGAATATTTAGCCTTATGACAGTATTGCCACTCAAACAAGACAGCATAGAACACAGGCTGAAATGGAGAAAGAGAAAACAAGCTCTTCTTGCTCAAATAGAGAATATTAAAATTCAAATCTAAGTATTTGCCAAAATAGAGAGGAACACAAGTTGAATACCACTATTCTTTTATAATGTGATGCTTTCTATCTCCTGATACTTGATATTTTAGCAGGATTTTTTTGGTAATAAAATGAACCAATCATGGTTAAATTGTAAACTATAAATAATGGTGTAGAGTGCTAATGACATGCAAATGTAACTGGTGTATGTTGGAATAACCAGCAAGCCTGCAGTTCAAGGATCATATAACAAAACTAAGATGACAGCCTTGATCCAGCCAGTTCAGTGATATTTATGTTATCAGAATTAGAAGATAGCTTTCCAGTGATGTAAATTATTAGTACATATACATTCTGTCTGGTTAGTGTATACATAATGTAACCGGTCATCTTAGTGGTATTGCTTACATTCTTTTTGCATTAACTCATCATACTCCATTCTCATGGAATTAAAAACAGGAAATAGTTTGCAGTGCAACAGAAGCACCCAGTGTATTTAACTGTGTGTGAGTGCTGTGTTTCAATAGATGTACTCTGTATTGTAAATGTATGACAAAGCATTTATTACTGTGTTATTGCCGTATTACAGAGCAAAGAGTGCTAAATAATCAATCAGTTAATGGTCTGTATGGCAGCTTGAACACAGCACATCCATTGTGCTTATGCTGTTAGAAGGATGAGTTTATGACTGTAGTGTAGTTGCACGTTTAGCCAGGGCTTAATGTCCTAAACTGGAGCTGACACAAATATTTTTGAAATGCAGCTTCAGCAACAGTTTCCAAGTTCTCCAATATTTCAGAAGGAAGAATCTAGGATTATCTCAGAGGTTCTCAGAGAAGCTATTTAATTTTGTTGGAACAGGAGAGAGAGGGGGAGTGTATCACAAAATACTTTAGCTTCCTTTCACTGATCATTATTAATTATATTCTAGCAGTTTTATCAGTTTCAAGTTGGGATACATATATGGCTTGCTAGAAATATACTGGCAGAGGAAAAATAGCTGCTTTAAGTTGCAGCTTTGAAAAATGCTTTGAAAACCTGTAGCTACATGTCTCTCAGTGATGCAACTTGCCAGTGAAGGGCTTGCACATTAAACTTATTTTTCACTTGCTATCATGGCAGGAAGGAGCTGTTTCTGAAAAGAGGAATAAGAAATGTGTGCTAATAAATTGCTTTGTACTATTTGAAGATTTAAAGAGTAACTTTAGTTATCCTCAATCTTGGTTGTTTTATAATTAGGTGCTGTTTTCTTTGCAGATAGCGAAAATACCGATTATGCCAATTTCTATCAAGGTTTGTGGGACTGCACAGGAGATGAAACTGATGAGTTGACATTTAAGCGTGGTGATGTTATCTACATTATCAGCAAGGTATGAGACACTACTGGGGCTACATGGTTGTAAAAAGAGAGCCATGGCACAAGGGCACATTCCCACAGTTCTGTGGGGGGAAATTGGCACTCCCTTTCAGATCCTTTGTCTGCAATCAGATAGTCACTGCAATTAATTATTTTGTCAAATGAACTATAATCACAATTAAAACATAGCCATGTAACAGGAATTAACTTTAAAGCATGTTTATTTACGTGTTAGATCTTGGCTACCATTTGTTAACTGACTTAACAGGAGACAATGTACTTTCTGCTTGTAGAAGTTAACCTTGTAGAATTTTAAGTTATCTTGTATGTTATGTTTTTTGTTTCCTGTTTTATATTCCTGACTCTGCTGATTCTGACTTTTTTGGGATCTTGCTACAGAAGATGGTTTGTTTTTTTGAACTATGCTTTCATCTTTGTATGTATATTGTTATTGTTCTGAGAGCTCAGATTCCAAATTTGTTTGCTCTGACAGATTTGGGCATTTTTTACTACATTTCAGTTTGCAAAGCAAACGAGAAATATAATTTCTCTCATCTGAACTGGCACTAAACAGTAAAGGCATGAAGTTTTATTCTATGTTAATGTTCGTTAATTTTCAGATTTTTCCTTGACCTCCCCAGCAAAAACAAAACCTCTGTTAAAATATATATCTCATGGTCCATTGAAGTCTACTTCTGAACAATTAATCAGAAGAAAATTGTTTTCCCCACATATTAGAAAAAAAACCAGCTGAGCTTT
>VXBC01012690.1:0-26212 GCA_013399945.1 Ploceus nigricollis | reverse complement strand
GGGACCGCCCCGAGCAGGCCGAGGGTATGGGCTGCGTGTGCCTGCGGGCAGGGAGGGCGCGGGGAGCCGGGAGGGCAGGGCGGGGCAGCCTGCGCCCCGCGCTCGGGCGGTGCCCGAGGGATACAGCTGCATGGTGTGGACACGAAGGGCGGCCGGGTCAGGCCGTGCTGTCCGGGCTGCTCCGCCGGGGTTCGGACCCCCGCCGGTCCCGCAGCCACCCCCCGGCTCGGGGCGTGGGCACCGGGCTGGAAACGAGGGTAGGGATGGCTCTGGATATCAACACTAAAATGTGGTGGAGTTTTTTTCCTATTAATCGTGAAGTTCTCGTGTGTTTGTCAGTGCCTACCACGGCGCTGGAATGGGCGTCCAGGAATGTATCTAGGTTTGAAACGCTTCACCAAGGGTAAGTTAAGACGTGCTGTAGAAGGCAGGTTCGTGATAGGCCTTGGGCTGAAGAGTTCTTTGGGAACAGAGGAGTGAGTGAGTAAGTGCTTGAAGCGACAGTTTGTGGGGTTTACTTTACTCCCGCTCCTCTTCCCAGATCTGCAACGGGAAGATGCCGAGAGTGATTGGAGTGCTGACTCCTGGAGTGACTATGGCAGCCGTGACAAACCAGGGACTGCTTTGGGAAGGACTGTGCCAGATGGGAATGCGCGTTTCCCAGATATTTTTCACACTGATCATCTTTTATTTTATGAGCGATTCAGAGCTTATCAGGATTACATCTTGGGTAAGTAATTTTTTCACTGGAAAATAAGGTAGTTATCTTGTAGTTAGTTTTCTTGTAGTAACTTTAAACAATTCAGTTTAAGTGGAATCAATTGTATGTATTAAGCTGTAAGATGCTTTTAACAATGGGGGCTGGAAAAGATACAGTGTCCTGCCATCACTTATGCTGTAACCTCAGCTGCTATAGCTGGTGGACCAGGAGGCAGTAATTTTGATATAAGTAAATAAAATATGAATGATGGAAAGGCAGAACTGTTAGTAAGTAGTGGATCCTGTGCCTTGTTTTAGCTGGTCTTCCTAAATTTTCTTTTGTGTATTGTAAATCTGTTTAAGATAAGGCACAGGTTATGTGTTTAATACCATTGTATTATCATTTATTTAATACTGTTCCGCTATCATGAGCGTAATAGAGTGAAGTCCAACTTTAGAGGTGGTAGAGGAACACTTCAATTGTGTTGACTTTCATTTTCCAGTGATCTAGAAGAGTTTTCTTTCATTCCTTGCATAAATATAGTGCCTTCAATTTCTTTTAGGTGACTGTAAAGCTTCTGAGGTGAAGCGGTTCATGGCTGAGTACCTGGAGAAGGTCCTTGAGCCCTCTGGCTGGCAGGCGATCTGGCGCACTAATGTGTTTGAGGTCCTCGTTGGGGTGAGTGGGTTGCTGCTGCTCAGGCAATTTCTCCACTTAACATGATTTACCTCTCTAACACTTTTCTAAGCCTCTCAATGTCCAGGTCATATATCTGTCTTGCAAACCTTGGATATTCAAACTTGCAGTTCCATCACATGGTTGAGGAGGGAAAAACTTTGTGGCCCCTCAGCTCTTTTCTGCCCAATTAGTGACAAAGTGGCTTTCACCGGCCCAGACTGTCTCTTTGGATTGTTTGTATCCTGTGGGCACTTTGAAAAATGAGCCTCAAAGGAGTCCCAAAGGGCTGTGAAGTATTGATTTGAGTCTAAGGATATTGCTTTTGCCATTTTTTAAAAACAGCAGCACAAAAAAAAAAGGGAGGAGTGGAAGCAACTTACTGGCCTTGTTATGAGTATTATGAGGGATTTGAATGAAGTTTTGGATGTGGAAAAGGCTCTCTAGCTGTGGGGTTGCGAGAAGCTTAACTCTGGGTTATCACTCCAGCTGACGAGGTGGCCTTGGCTGTACGGTGCCATTTGTGTTGGTTTGTGTGGGGTCAGTGGGGACCCGGCCTGGCCCTGACTGAGGCACATTGCGGCCACGTGCCCTCATTCCCATGGAGGCGCGGATGTCGTGGGGCGGCACCTTCCCAGGACCCTCTGAGACGTACTTGTCCGGGGTAGCGACTCCCCCGGGACCGGGAACTTCCGTGCAGTCACCGATGGAACCAGCGCGATAAATGAACGAGCTGGGCCCTGCTTGCCAGTCCAAGGATCGTTCAGTGTGGCCCAAATAAGGGGCGAGACATAAGGCGCCTTCCAATACTTGAACTAAAGGCAGAGGCAGGGACTGGGAACAGAGCTGCGCAAGGGGTCTTAAAGGGTAGGGTCGAGGTGGAGTTTGGGGAAGAGAACCAATAGCTAAGGAACAGGGAAGGAGCACAGGACAGGGATTACACTGATGGGACCAATGGGTAGGTACAGGGGGAGGGAGCAATCTAACTGAACCAACTGAATGACAAAGGATACATAAATGACATGGGTACTTCTGGAAGAGGGGAAGGTATGGGGGAAGGACAGTTAGGAATGGTCCACTGCCTCAGGGGAGATGGTGGGGTACAGAACCAACCACTGAAAACAATAACACATGGGAAAACTGAGCTATTGAAGTTGATAGCTTAAAGGAAAGCGGTATACTACAGCACATCACATTCCCCTCCCTTAGCTGGATCTGGGGTTCTGAGGGATATCAGAGCTGTTTGTTCCCACAGGTGGTTGATGTGAATTTCCCAGCCCTGAAGGCAGTTGTGCAGCTCAGTGAGCCGTTCCTGTGCGAGTCCAAGGACAGCAGCTTTACCCTGGAGTGCATGCAGGAGCTCCTGGAGCTGAAGGAACATCAGGTCCTGCTGCAGGAGCTGTGGGTTGTATATGATGAGTCTGGAGAGTTTGACCAGACAGCACTAGCCGTAGAGCATGTCAGGTAGGATAACTGCACCCTGCTGGTACCCAGTGGGTTCTGTCCTGAATTCTTGGGCCATGCTGGCAGCTCCACAAGCCAAGCTTTCCAAAGTAAATCTGATGACTGGTGCTCTGAGGAGACTGCTTTCCCTCTCTTTTTCTCCCCACAGTTCCTTGGACTGTATCACCTGTAGACTAGTACACTGTTCTTTCTCTTCAATAATGTTTTGGTGGACTTTTTTCTTTTTTTCTGCATTTTGCCTCTTCCCCTAAATTTGCTCTTTATTCTTTAGGTGTCTCTTCACATATTCTGTTTTTTTTCCCTCTTTATCATCTGTCTCTTTTCCACCTCCTTTTCTTTCAGGCACACCATGCTGTTTGAAACCTCTCTACAAATAGGCTATAGGACTGGACCAAAGAACCTGAAATAGGAGGAATGACCTACATTGTCAGAAAGAAAGCTCAGCTGAAGGGTGATTGGCCAAAACCAAACAACCAGAAAGCCTCAGAATCTGAAGAGTGTCAGTCTTGCTTTTCTAAACCAGGTTTTAGCTGGTTTCACTCCCTTTTGAGGAAGTAGGACATAGGTTATTATGAATTTTGAGCTTAGACACACAAAATAAAACTTTATGCAGGTAAGCATCCGGCAGGAAAGATGACTTTGTGTGTACTGAACAGCGTATGGGACAGTAATATGAATTTCTAGTGAGAGGTGATGCTTTGAGGTGAATTCTCAAATTGGTTACATTGTGTTACCAGTGCTGTTGACTCTGCTCTCCTGTGTGATTTAACGCTTCCAAAGGTTCTTTTACCAGTGCCTCTGGAGGACCTGGGATGAGGAGGAGGAGGATGAGTTTGATTACTTTGTGCGATGTGTTGAGCCCCGACTGAGACTGTGAGTGCAACACCTTTGCTGTTCTTAGGGCAGAACCACTGGAATGTGTCATGTGGGAAGAGTGACTCACAATTAGATGTAAAACACCCCTGTTGACATGGAAGCCAAAGCAAGTTTGTTTTAACAGCATTCACTGTCTGCTGGTCAAAATCTTGTATGGAAAGAGAACACAGCTGAGGCTGCCACTTGATTTCTGAGCCTTGGTGTTCCATCAGGTGGTGCCCCAAACCCAGCCATAGTCACACTCATAAAAGTTGTAATCCTAATAAAAGCTGGCGTGGGATGCTCCATTTTTTACCTCGGGGCATAAAATAAAAACCATAACAGAGATGAATGTAAACAAAAATTTGTAAATTGATCATTCTCCAGGAGGAATGTGTGTGAATCTTTCTCAGTTATTCTAATAAAGGCTTAGATATTACCTTCTAAATTGTTACTCTTTTTTATGGCTGCTTATGCCTTTTTTTTAGAGTGAGTTTCTGGTAGTAGACAATATTTCAAGGTGAGCGGGCAGCTGTTTAGAAACTAAAATGTTTGTGTCTGTTCAGATTTTCCTGGTTTTGCTGCTTCAAATAAAATGGAGCAGTGTTGATGTAGACTGCAGAGAACCTTGACTCAAGTAACTGATGCAGAACTCCTCAGGTTCTCTCCAGTCTCATGTTTGGTCTTTGAGGATTGTGAATGTGCCATGTGCTGACCCCTTGCTCTGAATTGCAGGCACTATGACATCCTGGAATACCGGGTGCCTTCTGCGCTGGTGGCTGATTACCAGAACTTGTTATCTCAATGTGGAGAGCTTTATGAGAAGTTTTTAAATGTGAGGAACAGCATCTCAAGCAATGATTCGGACTCAGAAGCAGAAAACGTTTCCATGGTGGAAGGACTAAAATTGTATGACAAAGTGGAGCACTTAAAACAAAGGCTAAAACTAATTGAGAATCCTCTGCTGAGGTAACTGGTGGGTTTGTGCAGGGAGGAAGCTCCTAAGAGGAATCACATAACTCAGAGGAGGTGGGTTCTGAAGGAAGAGCTGTTGCTTTTGTTGCAGGTATGTGTTTGGTTACCAAAAAAACGGCAGCCTCCAGGCTAAAGGACTGAGATCAACGGGTGCCAAGGTCATTCATGTTGTGCCCTGGACCATGAGAATAGATCTGCTCCAGCTGTTGATAAGAGATGAACTTTGCCCAGAGTCTTGTGAAGCCTCAGAAGTACAGGTGCAGTAGCAGGAATTGTCTGTCTGCTAATAGTTTTTCCTCTCAAGAAACAGCATGGAAGGATAAGTTAATTTACCAAGTGCAAGATACTACATTTGCAAGATACTACAGTGGTGGAATTGTTTTGTCACTTCAAAAAAAATCATTGTAACTTAAACAATAAGCGGTAAAATTGTATGATTCAAATAATTTCTTTTAATTAATTTGTGCCTGTTGAGTACTCTATACAAGCAGTTTCCTGTGTGTAGGAAATGAGATGATCCTGTAATAACTCTATAATGAAACACTGTAAGGTATGAAATGCCTTTCTGAAATGCCTATGTCTCCTGATGCTGCTGATAATCTAGGGTTTGAAGGAGGAAGCGTAGTTTTCTTGCTTTGGTACTGTGTAGGAAATACATTTATTTTAGGAGCAGCCATGTTTAGTTTCAGTGAATTCAGATGAGACTCGCTACTTCAGCAGTTAAGAAGAGGCTGAATTCCTTGGACACAGATGAAATGGTTTGCTGTATTCTGATCACGTTCATGAATTACAGATTGCCAGAATGGAGCCATGGGGAAGGTCCTGGAGTAACTTTTAGGCTATAAATCTGATTTTCTGACTTGGTAACTGAAAAAATGCTCTTATTAGGCTTACCCTGGAATTTGCTGGGAAGCAATAAATGTGTAGTTTTTATTTACTATTTGTCATCCTTCAGTATGGAATCCCTCAGTAAGATTTGTGAAGGATATCAGCCTGCCCTCTTTATCAAGGAAAAGGATCATGTGGACACTATTTACCACTGTGGTATTTGAACTCTGTTTGGGTTGGAAGAGACCAGGAGCAAACACAGGAGTATTCAGACTAGCTCTGATCTGCTTGCTGAATTGTTTGGTTTTTATTTTCTTTACCTTTTGTCATCTACTTCTTCATGGCAAATCACTCAGGCACAATTGAAGTATTGGCCTGGAACCAAGGCCATAGTGAAGTTTGCCTTGGGGTGCATGTGCCCTTTTATCTGTGTGTGCCCCAGTTTTCTCCTGGGGTGAATGGGTGTGACACAAACATCAAAATCATGTGCTAAGGCTGGTTTTGTCTGCAGAGGGCTACAATTCTTGAATTCAAAGTAGAAATTTTGTATTATTAGTGCCATTGAAAGGGTTTCTTTAAAGCAAAAGCAGCAACATTTAATTGAAAGCAAGCATTACAGGCATAAATGCATCCATTTTTACAGCAGTCTTTGGGAGCTGATTGTATTTTTTTGTCTTTTGCAGTTTCACCGTGATCCACTAGCAGCTGTAAATGCCTGTTATGAAGGAGACAGAGTCATCATCTGTCCTGGCCATTATTTTGTCGATGACATGATCTCCATTGCTGATTCAGTAGAGCTAGAAGGTAGAAGGTTTGCTAGTCTAAAGGTCCTTAAACAAGTAAATGGAATGTCTTCAACTATCTCTGTGTAAGGATTTACTCTTTGCAGAGCTTACCAGGAGCATTTGCTTTTTTCTTCAAAGTATTCCTGTTTCTGCTGTAGAGCTGTGCCTACTGCAGGGTGGAGTGACCTGTTTAGTTAGCTGTAGTGCAGATAAATGGCAGATTTTACTGATTCATAGCACATTCATCATTTCCTCCTATTTGTCTGCATAAATGGTGATTATATAGGTAATAGAGAGGATTCAGCAGAAACCTAAGGGACTTGATGGTTGTAATAGTGGAAACAGAAGTAATTCTGAGAGGCATCTACTAACTTAGGAGTACTTGAGAAATGTCCTTGTTCTTCTCTGAGTGTCTGAACGTGCCTCAGGGGCAGCCTCTGAGCCACAGTGCTGGTCCAGCCCCAGGGAGTGCAGGGGGAAGGAGCCAGGAGGTGCTGTTAGGATTTACTGATGGCACTTGGAGCATGGTGGAGGAGGGAACTTTTGATTAACACATTTTTTTTTCTGCAGAAAAAGACACAACAGATGTGATTTTAGGGTTTTTCTTGCAAAATATTTGTGTTTTAAATACTTCTGCTTTGCCTAGGATATGTTGCTGTCTCTCCCTCACCATTCTTGATTCCTCAATGTATCCCTTTGCTTTAGGCAGGCACACACTGTTGCAGTGCTGTAGTCTGTTTATCACTGGGGCTTGTGCGGCTGTTCAGATGTTTAGTTGGATTTTTATCTTGTCAAAGCTTCTTAATGAGAAGAAGGCTGAGAGTTTAATTTCCTGCTGTTCTGGACTTCATTTTTCTTGCCCTTCCTGTTTTATGAGTCATTTTCTTCCTTGCCCATCTCCTGTGTGTGTTTGATTTATACAGACACACATTGTGATAACCAGTGCACCTGCAGGACAAGGGACATGGATAAAGTGCTTTATTAATCTCAGGAATGACATTGTTCTAAAATTGTGTGTGGGGCTATTTATTGCTTTTCTGGCTTTGAGGAAACTGAAATACAAATGGTGTGGTAGCACACATTAAAGGATGAGCTGCTCTATTTTAAGAAGCAAGGCATATAAATATGTATTTTTAGTACAAATCATGCTCTGAACAAGTACTTGTCAGGTATTTAATCTTCTTATGAGGACTCCTGTTAGATAAGGTATTATACCAGTAGGAGTAGCCAGGAGCATTTGAAGTGGGAGCATGAAGACAAACTTTGCTGGCACTAATCTCAGCAGCTGGCTGCTTTGGTGGTTTTTTTGGGATGGAGGGGTGACTCATGAAAGATATGTCACTTTGCTTAGTAGAGCTTCTATTTTTTCCCAGCTACTGTGCAGTCAGTACTGAGGTTGAAAGTATGAAGATTAGTAAATCAGGAATAAGTAAAAATTTACAGGAGCTAAATAAGGTTAAAGCAGTAGCAGCTGCAGAAAGTCATGATAAAGATAACTTCCATGCCTGACAAGAAGGTGTTGCAGAGGCACCTAAGAACTTCCCCTCTGCTTGTGCCATAGTTGTTGCAGCTGGCTGGGAACCTGCAGCATCAGCTGTGCTCAGTGGCAGAGGATGCCAGTGGCCTTTGGCTGCTGTGGAGTCCCTCAGGCTCAGGCAGGGGCACAGCCCTGCTGGGGAATGAGCCCCACTGGGCAGCAGGTGAATCTTCATTCTAGAGCTGCTGCTTCAGAGGTGAAGTGTAAAGCAAGCTAAAAGCGCTGTTAGAAAACTGCAGGCAATCACACTGTCTCTGCAGGACAGTCATTCCTAAAACTCCTGCTTTGGATAATAACATCTTTCTGTAGTGGTGAGAAGTTAAATTTTTGCTGTCCTGTGGTGCTCTCTTTTTACATGCTGGAACTGCCCCATGCCACCTCCTCTTCAGGGGTGACCATAAATCAGTAGCAGTGGGAACAGATTTCTAGGTAATATCATGTGTTGAAGTATCAGTCACTTAGCTTTACATTAAATGGCCTGTCTTTAAAACTTTCTGCCAACTCTTGTTCAAAGCTTTTTATTTTCATTTTGTTTTTAACCTTTCTACTTGCATGTGGCACTATTTATTTATTTATGTACTTGGTTAAAAGCTGGCATCCTGCTTGGGCACTTCTTATCTGTGTGTGCTTTCAGAAAATGATAGGACTCGTGCTGCTGTAATGGATGTTGCATTATTGCTTTCCTTATCATGATTCTTGTCAGTGACAAGCAATAAAAGCTTTACATGCTCATAAATTTTCCTGTAAGTGCTTAAATGCTGACAACTGTGGATGGTTTAGTAAATCAATGTTGGCATGTGCTTGTGAAAGCTGCTTTTTAAAGTGAATTAATCTGGAAGCCTATGCAACACAGGAGCACTGAATTTTCCCCCAAATTCCATGTAAGTAGGGAAGCTGAATGAAACATGCTAATAATATCAAGCCCTTTACACTTTTTTCCTCGTGTTGTGGTGTGACTGCTTTTTCCCTTTGTGTTCTTGGGAACCTTTGCCTGCTGTAGTGAACTTCTGTCCTTTGAGAGCAGACTGGAGATGCCTGTGTGTCCTCAATTCCTGCATCCCTCCTGCTCTGTTGGTAACTTTTTGGAATGAAAACTTTGGCCTTGGCAAGTGTGAGCTCAGTTACCCATTTGTTCAACTTTCTCAGATAACTTTGCATTTTGTTGTGTGCCATTCAAGTAAGGTAACTTTTGAGTTTAGTTTGGAGTCCCTGTACCTTGGTACAGAGGGGTTGTAAGGTGTAGCCTGGCCACTTGTTGAAAATCCTATTCAAGGTATTCAAACATCAAGCTTTAAACTTCTGTCATTGATTTAAATGTCTGTTATGTACTGAGCACCTCATTGTCACCAGATATTCTCTGAGCTTGCATCTCTCACCTCTGCTCTTAGGCTATGGCCTGCCAGATGATATCGTGATAGAAAAACGAGGGAAAGGAGAGAACTTCTTTGACTGTACAGGAGCCAATATAAAGATCTCCAATTTGAAGTTAGTGCAGCATGATGCTGTGGAGGGGATTTTAAGTAAGTGTAAAAGCATCTTGAACTTTTTGTGACTCTTTGATAATCAGTGCTAGAATTAAAGCTGGGACCTGGTGTTGCAGTTTAACAAAATATCCTAGAGAGGAGCCCATGAATATACATATCGAATCTTCCCCCTCCTTTTTTAACTTGCTTATAATGTGGAAATCACAATAACTTCCGTTTGTTCTTTCCAGCCATTGTGGCTCTTATGCTTTATTCTTCTACTGGGACAAGATCATTAACTTGATCTTGTCCTGCTGTTAAGGCAGCCTGACTCTGAGTGCAGCACAGCCTGTGTCAGACTGCTGGAGATGGAAACAATTCTTTACACAGAAGAGCCCCCATGGCAAAATTCAGTTGTAGCTGACCCCAGCCAGTGCTCCACTGAGGAACAGCTCATGCTGTAGGAGTGCTGTAGAACTTTGTTTCCAGCACCTTCAGACTGACACTCAACTAAGCCTAAATTGTATCCAAGGAGCTTATTGGCTGAGGCCTTGTCTTTGCAGAAGATGCTAACTACTATTTCTCCTCAGCAGACATTTGGGTTTTAAACATGTTAAAATGTTTATTAACCCTTGTATGCTTGTATTTAATATCTTGTGAATCCAAAAGTCTCTTAGGAATGTAATGAAAAGAATTATTGCTGTCATAAGAAAGAAGTCAGCCTGTAAGACAAATCTCCAACCAGTGCTCCCTTGTAGCAGTGTCCCTGCTTAGACCAGAAAAACAGCATGAGTTCAAACCACACATGAGCAAATCAGTGAATTGAACCTGAAGTGGATAAAATGAAAATATCACACTGCAAAGCTGCTGGAAGGCTGTCTGTCTGTAGGAGGGGTTTGTCTTGGCAGAACTGGTTCGTCCAGCAGTAATTTTTTCTGTGTATGTAGATGTCCATCATGGGAAAACCACACTGGAGAATTGTGTGTTACAGTGTGACACCACTGGAATAACAGTGAGGACATCAGCTGAGCTACTGATGAAAAACTCAGATCTCTATGGGGCAAAGGTACACACTCATTCTTATCTTTGGCTTATTTCCTAATTTAAAATAAAGGTTTCTCTTTGTAAATAGTGCAGTCAGTCACAGGGTGGCTTCTGTTACTCTGAGGAGAACCTTTAGAAATTCATTTTGGATAGCTACGTGTTACTGAATCAAGCTTGGTCCCAGGGGTCTTGTAACCTCTTATCAAATCTAGTGAAATGTCTCAGGCTGATTGGTGTGTGATGATAGCAAAGTGATGCAGTAACAGGGGACATCTGTGAAATAATCTTTGCTGCATGGCTGATTCATGTCCTGCAGTACTTTTATAGTGTACTATAAAAGTTTCTCTGCCCATAGCTAGTTCTCTCATTTCCGTTTGTTCTGCAAGTGAATGCCCTTTTTGGACGCCTTTGATTCTTACAGAGGGATGATAAACACAAAAATGGACTCTGGTACTCTCTGAGTATTTTGAAGAATGATGGAGCTTGAGGTATTGAGAGGGATGACTAAAGCACAAGCAAGTGAGGCAAGGCTGTTCAGCTGCTCTTCAGCAGGCCTTCATGGACTGGTGCCCCATGCTGTGGGGCCTCAGCCTTCAGTAATGCCGCTTGAGATGGGTAACAAAGCTGTGAAGCTGGAGGGGTAACACACTTTTGCATTGTGCAAACTGGTAGATGAGCACAAAGATGTGCCATGGAGTGGTCAAGTTCAATGGTAAATGTGCCTGGACTACTTGTGAACTGCTACCAGCTGTATCTTGTAGGCTGAAAATGTGCCTGGACTACTTGTGAACTGCTACCAACTGTGTCTTGCAGGGTGCTGGTGTGGAGATCTATCCAGGAAGTGTGTGCTCCCTGCTGCACAATGGGATCCACCACTGCAAGGAGGGAATACTGGTCAAGGTCAGTCCCAGTCACAAGGCAGTGGTTTGCTAAAAGCTAATCACTGCTACAATTAGTGCCAGTAGGTTTGGGTTGGCTCAGAGCCCTGCTGTGCTACGCTGGAACTCTTACCTGTTGCACTTGCCTTGATCCTTGCTGGATGAACCAGTTCTGCAAAGACAAACCCCTCCTACAGACAGACAGCCTTCCAGCAGCTTTGCAGTGTGATATTTTCATTTTTTATCCACTCCAGCAATTACCTAGTTTTATTTCTTATCTGCCAGAAGGAGAAAATGCCTTTTGCGCTGTCTCCTGTGTAGGCAAATAATCCTGCTCTAGCTAATGCAAGAACTGATTCTACCTAAAACTAGAAGATTTTTGTGTCCCAGTAGCTGCACATGACATGTTAGATTTCTGTTTTGTTCTGCAGAACTTCTTAGATGAGGCTTATGAGGCTCCCAGGATAACCATGATTGATAATATGATCCACAATAACGAAGGATATGGTGTGGTCCTGGTTAGACCAGCGATGCCCTCTGAAATGAAGGATGCTTCAGCACAGGGAACAAAAGGTACTTTTCTTTTCTTAGAAGAAACTCCTGAAACTACTAAGTCCAGTATACCCAGGTTTTTGGATTGCATACTTCATAACTTTGAAATTTGTGGCTGTCATAAAGTGCATGAAGTACCAAAGAGTGGGATGAGTTGTCAATGTTATGATTGAAGAAAATTAATTCCAGGATTTTTTAATGATGTAGCTGCTTTGCATGACTGACATTCTGTTTCCTGCCTTCGGGTATACACAACCTACCCAGATAGGTGATGAGACAGCCTGTGCAGAGGGCTCCAGGCAAGAACAACCAGGATGTGTAACTGATGAGTTGGAGCTTTATAAGCGAGCTGAGGCTTCTGAACAAACTGAAAAGAACTCTGAAATTGCAAATGTACTTGGGGCTACTTCTGCAAAGAAGAGACAGATACACAGGAAAAGGCTGAGTGAACTGGGATTTACAGAAGCTGATGACAACTTAATGTCACAGGAAATGTTTGTTTCTGTTGAGGGCAATCAGTTCAAATGGAATGGGAAAGGAAGTTTTGGTGTCTTTTTTTTCTGACTGTCTTGACTTCTGCTGCCACTGCAGTAGCATTTGTACAGTTATTGGTTAGGTCACATGCCAAGAGTTGTGTTATGCTTTGGTGTTAAGCTTTTCTTACCCAAGTGTAATCCCTATTAAAGGACTGCGGCTGAAAACTCACTTGGTTCTTCTGTCCATCTTCTCCACACCTTAAATCTCCTGGGTGAGCTACCTTTGTGATGCACATGTAGTACTTCTTTCCCTTGCACTTCATTTTAAGCCTGGCTTAGCTCTGGACAATGTCTTGTCTCTGTTTTCAAAAATCAGCTTTATCACCAAAGGGCAGAATGGGTCAGGTTGGAGGGCCCACAGTGGGTCATCCGGTCCTACCTCCCTGCTCCAGCAGGACCATCACAGACCTCATGGCACAGAGTTGTGTCCAGGATTGTTGTGGAATGTCCCCAGTGAGGAAGACCCCACACCCCCGGTGGGCAGCCTGTTCAGTGCTCGGTCACTGCACAGGAAAGTTCTTCCTCATGTTCAGGTGGAACTTCCTGGGCATCAGTCCCTGCCTGTTCCTCTTGTTCCATTGCTGAGCCCCACAGAGCAGAGCCTGGTCTGTGCACTGACACCTCCCTTTGGACACTGACAGACAGGCATGAGGTCTCTTCTCTAGGCTGAGCAGGCCCCATTCCCTCAGCCTTTCCTCACCAGAGATGCTCCAGTCCCTTCACCATCTGTGTCACCCTCAGCTGGCCCCGCTCCAGGAGCTCCACATCTCTGGTACTGAGGAGCCCAGAGCTGGGCACAGCACTCCAGGTGATCCTCACCAGGGCTGAGTAGAGGGGCAGGGTCACCTCCCTGATGTGCTCCAGTGCTCTTCTTAAAGCCCCCCAGGATCCCATTGGCCTTAGCTGTAGGTACAGTCTGTGGTAATTGGGAGTGGGAGCCTCCCCTAATGAACTGCAGCTGTGAGGAGCAGGTGAGCAGCATTGACAGCAATGAGCCATGGAGTGCCCAGGGGCACTGACCAACCACCAAAGGGAACAGAGGCACACAGGTGCAGTGCATGAACATGAGGGGTATAAAAGGTTGGGCTAAAGAAGAAGAGGGACAGATGCTTGCCGCCTTCTGCTGTGATGTGCAGCTGCCTGAAGCCTTCTGGTGTGGTAAGGTGTTACTCTGTTTGGGGGAATGCTTAAAGCCTTCTGAGATTATATGGTGATACTCTGTGTATTGGGGCCATCTCAACTGTGATATGTGCTGTGACATGGTCACAAAGACCCCCAGGACCTCCAGCTGCTTTGTTGTGCCTGGTTGTAGTTGATCATGCCTGGCTGCTGTGGTTGGGTCCTGCTGTGTGTAGGTGCACCCGTGTGTTTTGTGCTCTGCAGACTGCACTTGAGTCACTCCCACAGTAGGATGCACTTGTGTAATTGTTGGTAAATCACTGGATGGTCTTAACCCACTCTAATAAGGCCTTAATTACTCAGCACAAAATTAAAACCTGGAAGCAGCGGTATAACCATGTACTACTTTACTGTCCCCAAACAGTCTTAGAGCTTTTCTTCAAAGGCTTGTTTTAAGATTTGCCCTTTGTTTGACTGCTTTTCTCCAGGTTTGGTGTGCTTGTTTAATGGTGTGAGTGTTTAACAGTGCAAAGCATGTTTTTCACAGGTATTTTTCGCATTAGCACATTCTTGGTCTTCACAAAGTCACCTGTGCAGCTGTTTATAAGGAATATCAATTCATTGATAAGCAACTGCAGTTTGAGAGAGAAATACATCAGATTAGACCTGATGTTTGGCTGGCAGAGTACCTTTGAAATGGCTGATGCTCATACAAGGTGGTGTGGTAAAAAAGTAATATTTGAGATAGGGTCCAGGATTGTGGCAACATTCTAAGATTATGCAGGGTCTGAATAACAAACACGCTACAGTTTCATGGACCAGCTGCTGTTTTGAATTACAAAGCAGCCTGGGAGAGTGTGCCATCCTTTTCCTGCTTCTGAGTCTTGGTGTTTTGAGGGCAGACAGAACTCTTGATTACTTTTGCCTTTTTAAGTACAGAAGAATCTCTTCCTTTTTTTGACTTGTTGGAAGTATGGAGAGAAACAGCAGAAACCTTTTGGTCTTAAGATGGGATGACAGGAGGCCAAAGGATGAAAGCCTTTGTCTTGCATCTCACCACTTTTCTGGTCTTTGAAGTCATTCCCTTCTGCTCCCTCATTGGTGGAAGCAAACTGTAAACCACGACTGCCTCGAGTATCCCCTGTTCAGATATGTCTGTCTTGTGTTCCACTCCCATTCCTGGGATGGGGTTCATAGATTATGATATTTTTCTTTTTGGCATTGTATGATGTAGCAATAGATTGCTTTTCAGTTGTGAAGCTTTGCATTTTCTTTTGGATATGAAAATATAAGCCTGTAATTATCTCATGGCAGATAGATGCTTGATGATGTTAATGAGAATAACTAAATTCAGAGAGAGCAGCTGAATTAGCCAGATTTAAGTTGCTATTTCAGTGTATCCATTTATGCATAGACATTTCATTATGGTAAGTTCTATTCTGCCTTTTTAGCAATGTATACCAGGCTAACTCTTGCTGTTTGCTGAATTGTGAAGTCATACAATAAATCAATCTCTTGGACTTTTAAAATTGCAATTTCTTTCAAAGCAATAAAGAAATTGCTGAAACACTCACACAGATGAACACTGGTTTTGTTTTTTTCCATTAGATATATGAGGTACTTTTATTTTTACTCCTAATGAAAAATCAATTTCATCATTTCATTGTAAGGTAAGTTTGATCATTTCTGCTGTTTGAGGATGATACTCTGCAGTTTTCAATTTAAGCATCATCTGTGTTTATGCTCCTTCCCTGACTGAGAGTAATTTCAACAAGCCAATAATTATTTTGGTAGTGCTGTTTTAGAATTTTCTTTGACTCTATTGCTATATTAGTGAGAAAACTTGTCTGAGACTTCTCTAATATTAGGGAGAAATTATAGTAAAGGAACAGAGGAAATCCTCACTCTGATAAATGTATATTGTAGTACATAAAAAGCTGTGCTAGGTACCTGGATGAGACCAATTAATATGTATAAGACCCTCTGTTGTGGTGAAATCCACCATTTCTATTCCCAGCCTAGTTCCAGGACTAGCTAATGTGGAAAGCAGTTTCTGAATCCACCTTGAATTGTGTTTCCTGTGATCTTTGGATACTTCTTAGAATATGATTCCATTATGGGTTGGAGAGCCATTTGAATTTGAACTGTATCTTACAGGCACATACTGCCTTACTTTTGCTACTGCACTAATGCTGTTTGTACAAAACTTTGTATAAAATTGCTAGTTCTGTTTTCCTCTCTGCTGGCTGTTGGTCTCTATCAGAAGCAGCAGTCTGGCCTTACCACGTTGCTTTTTGAAGATGTGATTGCAATCAAATTAACTATCTGAACCATTTAAGAACATTGGTCTTGGACAACACCAGTAAAATGTTCTAGAAGCTACATCTGGAGTACAGAATGTATGATTGTTTTATTTCTACAACAACTCTACAAATAATGGGGAAAAACTCATCCAGTGATGTAAAGAAGAAAAGATCATTAATAGCCAGTAAGCTTCTAACCTGGGAAGTGTGTCAGTACAGTAAGTGAGGAAAAAAAAGGACAGTGGAATAAAAGCCTTAGAAACAGTTATGCCACCAGATGTTCAGAGACATAAAGTAGCAGTGTGAACTTGAAGACAAAATGTTTTAAAGGGAACTTATCTGACTTTGCATTAAGAGAGTTTGATTTAAAATTATACTAAATCCATTACTATAATGTCAGATTATGTGGAGAGTTAAAAATAAAGCTTAGCCTGCTATGAATAATTCTCTGTTCTAAATTCTGAAATGCTTCAGCCAAAAGTAGGAAGAAATGAACACAGAACAACTGATCTATCTTACCAGAATGCTGTACATGCTTTTACTTTGTGCTACTCATGCCTTTCTTTTGGGAGACCTTATTTTCAAATGAGTTAACAAGGGGCTTGGAATTTACACAGACTAGTATCAGAACTTGTCTCGCTTCAGTGTTTTCAAATCCAAAAGAAAATAGTGTTTTGGAGTGTATTAAGGACATCCTGGGGGTAAGGGGGTGAAATGCTGTGCTCTTGTTAGATGTGCTGCTTTGTAACATGCAGTGTTTTAAATCTGTTACAAATGCTGCATTTCAGGTGTAGGGAAATAGCTATAACTTTCCTGTTTTGTGTCTTCTTAGACTTTAGCAGGGAGGTCTAGAGCTTTTGAGTATAGTCCATTTAACAAGAAATTCAACATTTTTAAAGGAGAAACAAAGTATCCATAGGGGGCTTCAACTTTCAGATTATCTCCCCAGACCAAACAGGAATAGCTGACTATTAGACATTCTGAGGACATTCCTAAGGTTTGATTGCAGATGTCCCTCTAACAGGACTTTTATTTTCTCTAAACTTTGATTGTATAAAAATATCTGTAATTTTGGAAAATATTTACTCAGTAAGAGAAACAACCTAGATGTCTTACAAGTGAATTTAGTGCTGTCTGGTATGCTTGACTGACAGCCCTAAGGACAGAGTGCTCCATTTGGTGTCCCAGAACAGACACATCATAGAGTAACAATGTGCCAGAGCTGTTAAAAATTCAGAGTGAAAATTCACTCTCTTGCTGTATTCGTAGTGGTGCCATGTATTCCATCTGTCCTGCTAATGCAGGCAGTAAAGCACACACCTCTCCTGTGATACAGATACTTTATTAAGGCAGAGATCTGTCTGAATGTAAAATATGATTACATAAACAATTAATATAGTCTAGGTCTAAGATTTCTGCCAAGCACTTCCTGCAGCTGGTTACTATAAAAACAGGCAAAGGAGGCTGGTTTAAATTTGTTACTTCACTCTGTGTGTGGCTTTCTATTTTCTTGAATTTTGTTTTAGATGGGAAACATGCCAATGTAATGTCTCTGCACAGTTTAAAGCTTGTGTAAGCCAGTCCCATGGGAAGTACAGCACTTTTTCCCTTGTGTAAATCACTCGTTTGTTGGAGTGCTGTGCCCAAATCCTCTCAGTTTCCTCAGTAATTTTTGTGTGTAAGACTATATTGTCAGAAGCACTGGTACTGTGTTTATGCTCCTTCCATCCTGGAACACATCTACTAGTTGTTTTTTTTTTTTTAAGAAAAACAACAACGTGTGCTAAATCAAGGTGAACACACCAGGAAAAGTGGGGGGACATAAAAAGTGCCTGTAAAGCTCAACAGTTTCATATATCAAGACACAGTTAGGGCTTTCAAATTAGGGCACAGAGGAGAAAGTCACAGCAGCTTCATTGACTGAATAGTACAGCTGGAGGAAGGCAGTGAGTAAAGGGTAGGGCAAGTGTCAGTGGAGAAAAAGGATGAACAGGGGTGAAGGATAATTGTGCTTTTACATTGAGCCTTCTTCCTTGGGAAATATTCAGCTACTGAAACCACCAGTTCACAGGAAGGGAAAGAACTTCACAAGTGACTTTGCAAAGCTGTTCTGGGCTTTCCACCAAAGCTGTGGTGATTTTGGACAGGTAAATTGGTCAGTCTTTGTAGCCTGAACAATTCCTGTAAAATATGGAGTGCACAATGGGCGCAGGTGTCCTTGTGTGCAGGGGAGCTTGGCACAAGCTGAAAGCAATCACATCCCTGTGGCCCAGGGACCTCATGGCTCTATTTGGAGAGGATTTACTGTGACTGACCCAGCCATGCCTTCTTTATTCTATGTGGTTCTGCTCCTCACCTGCTAGAAGTGAAAAACCCTGATAGACACTACTGCCAAAAATGAGAATTCATGCAGATATCTCACCTGCATACAATGCAATGCAAAGTAGTTTAGTTGGGTAATTTAAAGCTACATTTCCTGCACACCCAGTCATATGTGATCTTTCTGATGTGACAAGATTCTGTGGAAAGTTTCAATTTCTTGCCACCTCTAACAAGTCTCTCCTGTACATACAACAGGGAGTAGATGCTGCAGAAGCCTTGGGGTCTGTATGGTCTTACCTTAACTTTCTCCTTCATTTAATCATAGTACATTTATTTAAAATTATTATAGCTATCTGGTTAGAAAAAAAATCCAAAATGGATATGCAGGATGTTAACCCAAAGAAGGTTATTCTGCAGTATTTGTGCCCAGCAGATGTTTCTCTTCAATAAGTGCTGCAATCAGTGCAAAGAATAGGGAGTTATATCCTTTCATGCTGAAATGTGCATGGAAATCTTTTCCATTTTATTAAAAAAAAAAAAAAAAGGTTTGTGGGTTAAAAAAAATCCAGCTCTACCCTGTGATTCAGAAGACTGGCAGTGAAAGCTGCCTCCTGATGACCTTACTCATTCAGAAAAAGAACAGGAGTAATTTTCTTCTTCAATAGAAAATCTAACATATGCCTAAAATTCATCTTGTGATTATGATAAATTAGCAATACTTACATGAATAGTTCCTTTGTTCAGGAGGCAGGGTGCATAAATCTGTAGGAGCTGGCAGAGTGCAGCTCAGGACCAGAGCTGCTCCAGCCATGGAAGCAGAGGCAGCCTGGCAGGGGCTCTTGAGCAGCAGTGGCACAGCTCCATGGCACTGCTCTGCAGGAACACACAACAATTCTCCCAGCAATTATTTTGTGTGCAGGACACAATCTACCTAACAAAACCACAGATCTGTGCCTCTGGATGTTGCTTACCATCTCTATTCCAGATCATCCATTTGGTTTGTTTTGGTGGGTTTTTTCAACCAAGCTGGGCAGACAGAAAACTGTCATGTTTTCTGTCAAATTGCAGAGAGAAGTTCTGTACAGAATCTTGAGGTGTTACTGTTACTCTTTAGCCATACTGACAGTAAACCAATTATTCCTTCTTTAATTTCTATCCTCTGGGCAGTTTGTAGTTTTGAGCAAGTATTTTGCTTCTTATCATATCTTTATTTGGGTTTTCTAGCAGAGTCTGTGAAGAATTCTGTCACGGGCCTTTTGTGAGCCTGAGCAGGTCCTGCCAGGTGGTTTTTGTGTGGTTACTCTGATAAAGTTCACATGCCTGATGGTGGCCTGCAGGAAGCATAGCTCATCCCTGCTGCTTGTGTCTGTCAGAAATTGTCATCCTAATTTTGGGGTTTGTTAATAAATCTTTTTATGGGAAACTAGACAAGTTTGAAAAAAATGGTTCCTTCCAGTTCAGCTGAGCCGGTGCTATATCACTGGGGTATGGCTGTCCTGGTTGTGCTGTCACACTGATGTGAGTCCAGGTAACTTTAACCATGGCATTTATTTTGCTGCATTATCAACTCTGTACCAGTCAAATTCAATACCTGTGTTCCTGCAGTATTAGTCATCAAAGATTCTTTTTCTGAAGAAAGTAGTGGTTGCAAAACAATTTTTAAGACATACTTTTGTTAGTTCTAAAAACTAATAGACTTCCTCAGATACTGAAGCATGGAAAGAATATATCATCATTTCATTCTTTATATACTGAAGTATATAAAGAATGAAATTATTTGGGTGTGAAAATCTGTCCCAAAGCTGGGCCAAATCTTCATGGAGAAATTGGATTATAGATAAACAAGTGCATTTCTTAAGGAAGCTTTGAAAAACATTCCACTGCTCAGATGTGCTTGAATAACCCTTCTGTTTTGTTTTGGTAATTCCTGAGGATTCGTGTCTGGGAAAGTTAAGAACCAAACATGCTCCTTTCCCCTAGCCTTGGATTCTTTCATGCCCTTGATGCTTTTATCCAGGAATGTCTTTGGAGGGTTCAAACAGCTGTAGCCTCAGCTCTGTGAGTCACTGGTGGAGAAATGGAGATGAGCAAATGAATACTTAAAAAAACTTGTAGTAGCAAGGATTTTTAAATTGCATTAATTTCACAGGCATTGATTGCTGTGCTTTCAACAGCTACTGAGATACTCATCAACCTGTTTTGTAAGGACTATTCACAATGGAGCAAGGTTTTTATTTCATTTACAGTATCCTAGGAACCAGTCCTTTGCAACTGTCTGCTTTTTGTGGGCACAGTTTATCTTACAGAAAATTTGTTGGTTTTTATATAGTAAGTTGTACAAATTCTATTACATCTGCCTCCTTGTGCTGGAAATCTTTTTCTTGACCACGACTTTTCATCAAAACAGAATAAAATCGTTTTCCAAAAATTAACAAGTGTATTTTTGAAAGTCCTGTGGTTTAATAATTTATGTGTGCTCACACTTAGTGGATTTTTTTTATTTCTTAGAATGTAGTGAAAAATGTTGTGCTCTAATATGAGAGTTTGTCATGTTTTCATTCTCATATTACACATCTATTTAATTTCATGTGTTTGGATATGTTTAGAAACAAAATTCAGATTGAACAGTAGTCAAGAAATTTCAAATTTATTGCTCTCTGTACAGCCATATTTTTCAGTAGATACAACTGTGGTAATTCTTAGGCAGAAGGACACCCAAGGATTACTTTGTGCTGTAGTTTGAACTATTCAATGAGACAGCACACATGAAACACATGGGAGAGGGTAAAAATGTGGGTCTTTTAGCACAGGAGTATTTTTAGTTGCTAATTTTTATTATATTGTCAAACAGCACAATGCATTAAATGAGGACAGTGATACATGGTGATGCCACTGGTAATGTTTAATATGAGGTTTTTCTTGCACTGGATACTTAAAGCCTCTTTCTGTGAACAGTTAATCTGTATTAGCTGTGCTTAAGAAAAGAGGATGAGTCAAAGAACTGTTTTAATTGTAATCAATTTAGGAAAGCTTAGGGAACATATAGGGGAGACCTCCCTCATAATTTGAGCAGCAAATGTACAAAGGAAACACAAGCTAACACCAAAAAATCAGAGAGAACTGACCTCTTCTGCAGAAGGATATAAAGTAAACATGATTTAGAATGAGCAGCCTTGGGCTAGAGCTCTGATGTCCAGCCAGGCCTAGCAGGTAACAGGAGATTTATGGGAGGGCTGACACTGCCCAGGGTCTCAAAGAAATCTGGGTCCTTCAGGACAGTGGCAGTGGCAAACATTCCCACCCCTGGAGCTGCTGTGCTTTGGTTCCAGCCATTGAGAGCACCTGCACACCTCTCTGGATGGGCTCTGGAATGTGCCAGTGGTGGCACAGGAGGAATTTGTGCCACTGTACCACCACAGAGAGCAGGTTACAGTGGCACAAATTCCTTCTCAGCCTCCTGCTGCCTTGGGCTCCTGGAAGCTGCTTTCCCTTTCCCTGACAGAGAAGCACACGTGCATCATCACTGAGCTGGTTTGTGCTGACAGGTGGGTCTGTGCTCCCTCAAGGTGTGCTGTGTGAAAGAGAAAATGCTTTGATTCTCTCTGCTCTGTGCCAAAGTGCTGATTCCTGGGCTCCACTGCACCTCCAGGTCCTGGCCCAGCACCAGCAGCTCTCCCAAGTGTTACAAACATTTTGGTAGCTGCTGTTCCCGGCTGAGAACTGTAAGAATGCTGGATTAGGTGGGAACTCAGTGCCAGGAACATCTGGGGTGAAATGGTTTTGCACATGCATTCTTCTGTGCCTTGTGAAACCACCTCAGTCCTGGCAAGCAGAAATACACAGCCTGACCCACTGGTTGTATGTTTGAACTGGAGGAACTTTTTTTTTTTTAATATAACACACTCCAATTCAGCAGGTAATTTCTATTTGTCTTTTGTATTTTTGTGTCCAGGCTGCTCTATTATTACTTTTTACTTATACTATTTTTCTTACTGCTGAACATAACCATGAACCTCTGTTAAAGGTACTACAACCATTTTCTTCAGTTAGCAAAGGACATAATTGTCTCCAGTAAGATTTAAGCTTGTTCTTTAAAGCTTAAGTGTTCTCCTAAACTGCTGTCTGCCTGATAGCAATCAGAAATGGATATTCATTCCATCGATTCACTCCCTTCAGAAGGATGAGCTTTCTCTCATTTCAGAGTAAGACTATTTATGAAGCAATTTAATAAAAGATACAGATAAAGAGCAAGATCATAAAGCTGGGATTTCTTCAGTTACTTTGGTCAAGCAGCCAACATTATATTCTTTCCATTTTAACTGATCTAAACCATTTCCTTCTGCACTGGTGTAAAAACTGCAGATACCACTCAGTAATGAATCTTTGGAGAGTCCCCTCAGCTGTAGCAATGCTGTTCTTCACTGAAGCTCTGAAAAAACAGGATTATTTGTGCTAACAAAGTGTTTGCAAATCCATGCACTGTCTCATTGAAACTTTCCACTTGTTTAAATGCTGTTTATATTTCCATAATTCTAGATCTGCATTTTTTATGATTTTTTTACTTTTTAGTGTTGTATGCTATTTGCTTCCCTCAGTAAAAGCCAACCCAGTCTTTTCTTGTTGTCTTTGATGGCACCCCTCTTGTTAATCAGGACATTCAGCTGGAAATACTACCCACATGCATTGGGCATATGAAAAGCTTTCCTAGAATTTCTCAGAACCATAAAGTACCTGTGTAAAAAGCCACTGTCTGAAAGTTCATCTCTTGATTTCCAAGCGCTCAAGATTTCAGTTGCCCGTGGCTGGTGTTGTCTCTGTAGCAGCAGACATGGCTTGGCTTCTTTTATGTGTGGTTTTCTGCACTTTGGGCAGTTGAACACTCCAGCAGCAGGACAGAGTGGAGTGAAGGTGCAGTGAAAGCTCCATATATATTTGAAACAAATCAGAAAGCAAACATCTTTAGAAAACATGCTTGGATTTGAAATGCAATGCTCCTAAAATACCAGCACACATTTCAAGCTTTCTAATTGCTGCTAAAGTGCAATCTATCACAAGTATTACAATATCTACTACAAATATATTGAGAGAAAGAAGCTGAAGCAGAATTGGAGAATTATTCTTGTACTATTAATGAGTTTGGTCAAGTGTTGGTATGGAAAATTCACCTTGGTATCACTTCCCCACCTAGAAGGAATATATAACCTGTAGGGCATAGACTGCTGTGGGGGAGGAAGAGGGAACTGTCCTCATGAGCAGAATGGATTGGAGAGAATGGAATTGCAGGTGTGGTCATATATTGGAAATTTCTCCTGGTTTTGTGCACCAATCAAAGATAACCTGAAATTATTAAGGATAGTCATATACACAGAATGGGATGTCAGAGAGGGATGCAGGAATGTTTATACACTGGAGGCCTCTTGCATTTATGATTCACTAGAAATTACCACTGGAGGGGAGAGGAGTAGTTGTGGAGAAGGTGTGGGTTTATAGAAACAGCTCAGCTCCAGCAAGAAGAGATGCTGCTGTGACCCAGGCCTGTCCACACAACTCTGGCCAAAGCAGAAGGTGGCAGATGACCTCACCTGGCTTCCCCTGCCGTGCAGGTTTGCTGAGCCAGACTGCAGCTGGGAAAGTGTCTTTAGAGAAGATTGTACTTTGTCTGATGCTTCATTTGGGGTACAGCATTCTGTTACTGTAGCCCTGAAAAGCAGACTGGAGGCAGGTCCCACAAGGCTTGCTTTGCCATGGGGAGGCTGCCTGATCCTTTCCTGATGCCAAGGGGAGAGCATTTACCTTTGTCAGTTTAGTTGTCTGACAGCTATTAAGAAACGATGCATGCAGTTAACCAGTGTGTGTGACTTGGGTAAGGGTCTCCCCTGAGTCTCAGGGAGATGAGTGAGATGCTAAGGGTATTGTTTCTGAGCTATTCCCCTCTCCACAGTGCTCCACTTTGCATGTATGCAGTGCAGCCTCACTGGTGTAAAGTGAATTATTCCTGTGTGACCGTGCAGGTGAGAAAGGCAGCAGCTCCTTCGAGGGGGACCCTGTGCAAAGCTGGGTTGTGCTGCTTGAATGTGGGGAACAAATCACAGGTGACTTCTGTACCACCACGGAGGTGACACAGCCTGGGCTGCAGGCACGGGTTGGCACAGCTGGGGGGAAATCCCAAACAGCCCTCACTGGCTGGGGTCACCAGGCACAGGGTCCTGCTCACAGCACAGACCCCGACAGGTCGGTGCTGCCACAGAGAGCAAACTGAGTGGAGCTCCTGGATCCCAGCTGGGAGGGAACACCGGTGCTGCTCCAGCCACACCCAGGGCATGAGCTCCTGTATCCCAGCCCTGGGGACACACCTGAGCCACCCCAGCCCCTGTATCCCAGCCCTGGGGACACACCTGAGCCACCCCAGCCCCAGCCAGGGCATGGAGCTCCTCACCCCAGGTGCTGAGGGGGGCCGGTGGTGGTTTTGCCCCATGGCAAAAAGAAAAGCTGCCTCCTTTTCTATTTCTATTTTTACATACCTTTTTTCCTATGAAATTATTGTCTCAGAGGTCACCTGAGGGCACTCCAGTACCACTGGTACTTCAGCTGTTGTCTGGAGTTAGCAGATTTTATCTACATGAACAATTCCCTAAATTACCAGAGGTTTTTGTCGTGTTTTTTCAACAAATGTAAATAAATTAAACACAGCATCATGAGAAGGAAATAGATCCTCTGGTATAAAGCTGTCCTGAGAGGTCTATGTTGGGGATTATGGGAGCAGCAGCATTTACTTTTGTGTTTAAAAAAGGTAATTAAGAAGGATGTGTGTGTGATAATGTGGTTGGCAGTCACAGAAGGGAGCTGGAAACAAAGGATTGTTTATTTCTTGTCTATAGAATTTTGTAATCAGCTTTGACTATTTTTACTAGTGAGCCCTAAGGTAGAATGAAGCTTTTCCCCTACATTTTCTGTAACCATTAAGCTTCTCTTCTGAGGTGCCTTTGAGACATTCAAATAAATGCAGCAGCAGTTTGGTGCACAAGCAGCATGTTTTGGTGTTCCTTGGAAGTGGTATTGTTCCCCATGGCTTTTGGACACTGGTTTGGGATGTTTCCAGAGAAGGAAAACATATTTGAAGAAGTGACTCCAATGTGGTGTGGACACAGCTCAGAGGTTAACTGAAGATGCACAAATCCCCCTCACCAGCAGTTTCCAGTTCTCCATATCACACTTTAGCTAGAGAGCTGTTCCAAAGCCTGCTGCCATTAGTGAAAGTACATTAACCACAGCAGCCGGGGAGCTACACCTGCAGTGCAAATACAGAAATGCAAAGTTTCTGCAAAACACTTTACACGTCAGGTTGCTAGGCTGAGAAAAACATAATAATTCCTGAGTAGTCTGGCCATTTATTTTTCACCTTTTCAGACTATTTTATATATTAGGGAACTTTTAGTTGAAACTGTGAATTTTTTTCAGTATCCAAGTGTAAACTTCTTTGTCTTTTATAGCTCAATATTGCATAAATGTGTAGGTGGTTCAGTTAAAAATCATTCTAATAAATAATAACTCTTAGAGTTATTCAATGAAATGAACTCACAATATTGCTAATTTTCCTACCTGGCATAAACCTGCAGTTTAGGTTAAGTATTTTCCTAAAGATGAACACTGTATTTTAGTATCTATTATTTTCTTGCTTATGTGTTTGGTAAATAATACCCTTTTATGACTAAATTATGTTTCTATTTTTATGAACAGCTTAACCACGGAAAACTGGGTCTGACATGCAACAAATATTTCCCATAAGACATGTATGAATATATTTTTGTGATTGGTTTAGTGAATAGCTATGTGGCCGGTGTTAGGATTTCTGTTTGGAGCTGAGGTTTGGGATCCATAACCACTAGAAGGCACTCTGGTATCAAAGTTCCCTTCAGCTGCCCACGAACCCCGCTGTAAGGACGGACAAAACATCAGCAAGCACGGGTGGCTTTGAGGATTTCTCTCTGGAGAGCGCTGTGCTCGCTGTGCACTGTTTGCTGTGGAGAGTGGCGGCACTTGGAGATTGCCTCTGTTCAGTCACGCTATGAGATGTTTCCATTTAGTGTGCACTTTGGAAAACAACAGTTTTCAAGTTGAAACACCATTAAAAGAACTGGTACACTATACAACATATATCTTCCCTTCCCTTCCCTTC
>VXBC01012687.1:116375-142560 GCA_013399945.1 Ploceus nigricollis | reverse complement strand
TTTTTTTTTTTTTCCCAGAGGGAGATTTTTCATGCTGCTCCGCCCCCAGCAGAAGGGGGAGGCAGGGCTGGAACTCTGAGCATTTGAAGCCCCTCACAGTTCCACTCGCACCTCTCATCTGCCTCTCCTCTCCCTGCTCCAGTCCCTTGCACTCTGCCGGACATGCACGCTCTGGGCACAGAGGCTGCCCAAGGCAGCCCTCGGGATACCAGGGCTCCCTGTGCTCCCAAGCCGGCAGCAGGTCACAGGGGCCCAGGCTGGGACTGCCGGCGCAGGCAGGCTGGAGCACCACTGGCGGCACGGCCATCAGCCAGATCCCACTCTTGGCTACTGCCAAGGGTAAATTTAGAATGATCCTCCCAGCAGTGACTGGGAATCTGGTCTTTGCAAGGGCTCAGAGCAGACCCTGGACAAGGGATGGCACTCCAAAACAGTCATCTGGGGTGTGGTGTAAGCAAAATCACTCTATAAAATAGAGTAAAACCGGCAAACAAAAGTATTGCTGCTGGCATGAATGTACTTCCATATTGATTCAACACTTAAAAAGGCAGTGAATGAGAATGAAGATATCCTTTCTTTAAACCCTCCAGCAAATTCACTTTCACTTTTGGCAACCTGCTGTTTTCTCACCCCTCAGCTCCTTCACCCTGACCGCAGCAGCACCTTCCTCCACCGCCAAACCCTCTGTGCTGCCTCCCCTCGCTGCCTCCTCTGCTCAGCCTCTTGCCTGAAGTCCTCCTAGAGGAGGAGCTGAAATTTTTGCCTGACTGCCCTAGCAAAAGCAGGGAGACATTGCTGAAGTCCACTGGAAACCCATCACCCATGCGGGCAACACAGCTGAGCCCCGGGCTGTGAACCTGCCCCTCAGCCCTGCCTCTCCTGGGACAGGAGCCCGCGTGGGTTTGCGAGCTGGCCAGATCGGGGTAGCTTCTTTTCTCCAGTCAGAGGCTCTGGAAGGCTTATTTGGCTGCAGCATATCATATGACTTTGTTCTTAGAGTTACATTTTAACTGAGAAAGTTTAACAAGTATGACTTATGGGCTTCTAAAATTGGCAGCAGAAAAATGAGCTGAGGAAGTCATGGAAAAAAACCACAAGCTAGGCCATTCCATGTTATGCGCAATTTCTGGGCTCTTTTTCCAATCTTCTGGTTTTTTTGGATGGTGGAAAATATTTTCCAGCTACACAGGCCTGGCTTCACTGAGTATGTATTTATGCCAAGTTTATAAAAAGCAGCTGCAGACATGGTTGAATGAAAGGATTACACTGCTGTCTGTCTTCCAGAAGGTGCTTCAGTTCACACCCTGTCCCATAGAGCAAGGCTTGCTTCTCAAATCTCCATGAATTTATGTAAGGAAGGACAAAATTTGAACCACACAATACAAACAGCTATGGCTGTGCATGCCAGTGGGCACGCATGTGTGTACAGACAGCTCTATGGATAGCTACTAGCAGTTCCTAGCCACTGCTAACGCTGGCTTTTAGCACTTCAAGTTTACCACCATTCCTCCAACCTCTCCCCATCCTACAGCATGGTCCATCTTCCATGAATACAAAAATGGGGAGAGGGCTTTCAGAGTCGAGACCCTGGTCTCAGTGTATTTCTGCTCCCTTCTTTATGCATACCTGCTCTCCAGCTGCTCCCACTGAAATTCAGGCTTCACCAACCTCACGTACTTTCAGGCTGCCAGACTTTAAGGCTAGGAGGAATCATTCTAAGCATGCAGCCTTATCCCCTCCGCAGCACACAACACTGAATTTCAATCAGGAACCCAGGCAGCAGAGGCATAACCTTAATTTTCAGCCATGCCTTGTCACAGTCTTGGCCTGATACACTAGTCACAAGAGGAGAGTCACAAATAATTCTTCACTCTCCGAAACAGAATAGCTCCAGGGGGTGTGGGGAGGATACAAAGTGAAAGCAAATGTATATAAAAAGGTAAGGTAGGTGGCAAGCTGCAGATCATGCATTACAGATCTGTATCCTGCTGTTTTTTCAGTCAAGTATGTTAGAATAACAGTACTGAGAACGACAGTGTTACATCAGGAATATCGGTCAAGACAATATTTCCTGGCAATTGTTTGAGAAATGCTTTTCTCACAGCTAATTTCTCCCAAGAGGCTGTGTTTTCTCTGTTTTTAGAAGGAGAGTGATTAAGAAAGAAGGTTTTTAAACCTCTGCACCCTGCTGTGGGACAAAGAACTGTGGGGGAAAGAAAGGAAAAAAGAAAGAAAAGAAAAAGGCACAACAGCTGTAATGTTCTATGAAATGATTTTGTTCTGTTCTCTTGCCGAGGTGGTGGGTGCAATCATCAGTTTGGCAGAGATAAATACAGGAAAAGCAAGCCATTTTTCAGGAGCCGCCGCTGCAGGAGTGCCACATTGCCATCTAGCGACACGGGCTCTGGAAGACGAAGCAGCGAGGCTCCGCCGCCTCCCCGAGCCTCCTGCACCGGTGCTCACCGCTGGCCAGCACACCTGGACATGGGATCCCCTTTCCTTCTTGTGATTTACAGCCAAGCTTTTGCAAAGCTGCTTGGTCTATAAAAGACAGGTGTAGGAAGGCAAGGGAAAAGGGGGAAAATTCCACCATAAAGAAGTTTAAGATCACCTTGGCTTTGCTAGGAAAAGCTGGTTTTTACACTGAAGCCCAAACAGATTCTCATCTTCCATTGCTGCTGCTACTGCTGCTGCACACAAAGCTACCACATCTTCGTCATCTTCTGCAGCTATCATATGGATATCTGTGGCAAAATGATAGGTTGGCAGGAACAGTAAGCACTACCTTGTCCCATGGAGACAGGTCTGAATCTAGACCTGATGCCCTGTTCCCCGTCATGTTGGACTAAACACCTGTGTTCCCTGATGCTATCTGCAGTGCCAATGCTGAAAATTTGACTCCACTATGTACATCTGCAATGTACCTCTGCATTTGTATTCTGAAAAGAATACAAATGTTAACCTTTCAACACTTTAAAAAAGAAAAGCCCAAGTGCTAAGCCCTTTAGACAGCAAAAAAGACAGTCACTCAAGTCTTCAGAAGGTGCCCAGCAAAGGGCAGTGTACAAATTCTTTTGTATGATCTTCACACAGCAAGTTAAAAAGTAAAAAGAGCTTTGGTGTATGAGAATTCTGACATTCACTGAAAGCTGTTAAATTGAGAGATCCTGGCTACAGCAGAACTACATTTACCCAGAAAACAAAAACACTCCCAGTGCCTAAACTCTGTCAGAAGACACCATCATTTTGGGAAGCAATGAAAGAAGCCTTGCATCAGACATCCAAGACTGCCGCAAAGCTCTGCACTATGGCACATGCCTTTCCCACTGAAATGAATGAGCAGTCTCACACCTTATAGGCACTGAAAGGTGATTAGAAGCAGACTATATTGGCTCTGGGGTAAAGGATGATGTGTCTAGCTAATCATTAACTCTGTGTCTTTGGTCCCTGATTCCAGTGAAGCTTCACACAAGCACAGCTATATTGCATCTGCAGGCATGTCACAAAGAGTGATATTCTTTGATACTAGCAAAAAATACTGTGGTCTTCTAGAAAAAAGGAAAATGCAGTTAAGTTCCCCCAAATGAAGATAATCAATGCTGCTCCAGAGGATTACTCTTTCAGCAATATGTCTTCAAAAACCCAGTGATAGTCTCTACAAATTCTTTGGTGACTACATATACTATGAGGACCTACAAATACTTGGAATTTACAAAACTACTCCTGCATCAATTAATAACAAAGTTTGTGGTGTCACCCCCTGAGACCTACATCACCTGCAACATTACCAGGAGCTGGGCGGGCAGAATTTGAACACTCAAGATTTTAAAAAAGGAAAGGCCATGAAGATTCCTGACTGAGCCATTGCTGGTCCTGTCAGACTGCAATCTGTTTCTTTTTTTTTTTAAAATCTGGGTGAGATCACTGCTTTTCTTGAAAATGTGCTGCCCAAGGTAGGAGATACCTATCTTTGAAAAGATCAGAAGTCTAATGACAAATATTGTCAGGCCTGCTGAAGATCTTCAAGGGCAATGCAGCAGAGAAAAACACTGCTCCCAACTGACAAGGTCTTATCACCATTCTGGAAACAACCAAAATAATAGAGGGATTCTATACAGGAGTCAATTTTTTTCCTTGCTTCACATTCTATGACCAAAAACATGGGGAGAACACTGCCCCAGTATCAATACATTCCATCCCAGGGGATATGTTCCCTTTAGAAAATCAACATAACTTATGAGCACTTACTTTCATAGTTGCCCAGAGAAGCCAAGGAGCTCAAGTGGTGCTTAAACTTAGTGCTCAAGCTCCCACTAAGAACCAGGCAGTCCATTGGTTGTTGAGGGTAGCAGGGGACACCAGTCTCATCATCTGACTTCCTGAACATGGTTACCACATAACCTGACAGGTATGTCCTCCTCTGCTTTCTGGAAACCAGCTCCAAATTAGAAAAAGGAGGATAGAGACAACAGATCTGCTCTAACCACCAAGACTTGGAGGGTCAAAAGCATGCTTTAGAAGGCTGCATTGTTTTTAAGGATGGGGCAGCTGTCCAAAACTGGGCTACAACCTTCTCTCTGTAAAGTACCTCTCCAATTTGCAACTGTTTTATCAGGTTGTCAAGCATTCACAGTTTGCAATCCAACATCTACGATGGACACTGACTCACTGCATTGCCTTCTAGGCTGTTTCCCTTATTTATGCCTGCTTTAATACCTATGACCCAACTTTCCTATTTGCATCATGGTATCACTGAATTTCAGCACTACAGTTTGGGCTGATTACAAAGTTTTGACAGAACAGAGTTCCTTTTAAAGTTGCTATCCAACAGCAAGCTAGACTTCTGAAAGATCTCTTCTTACATTTTCAATGCAGAAGGTGTTTACAAACTGCAGGACTGCCAGCAGAGCAATTAACCCATTGCTTGACAGCTCATGTTATTGCTTTCAGTTGAGGGGGAACTTGTGCCTCAAATCTATTCAGTTATAGAGCCTTTAATACTTCTTTCTTTTGGTAAGTTTAATTATTTATAAGCAGATCTATGTTTGGTTGAAGTCTGATTTTTCCTGATTACACTAGTAACTAGCACTGATTAGCCAACTAGTCTAAAATTAATGTGATGTAGAAAAGAAGCAAACTTCAGAGCTTCAAACAAAATTCAGATAAAACACCCGCCCAGTTACTACCAAAACAATCATACTATCCTAAACCTTACCTCTCCCTTCCTGTGTCACTGTCCCAATGGCCTGCTCTTGACTGCTTAGGTTTCCATGAGGAAAGGACCGTGCAGAGTAAATTACAGGATCAGGACCACAGGCTGTGAGTTTGCAGAAGCAGAGACTTCATCTTGACAGATTCTTCAGAGTGCCACACACATCTCTGCTGATACAGAAGTAATAATAATTTCATGCTAAGAATTCTGCCAGTGCCAATGGCCAGTAAATAACGTCCCTACAAAGAAGTAAAAAAGGGCCTTTAGTTGTGTCAGACAACTTCTAACAAGCCAAGGAACATGATGTTAAAGCTCAAACCTTTAGATGGAGAGATAAAAAAAAATGAAACATAAACCAAATAGCAACCCCTCATGGTTATGCAAATTCAGGTGTCATTATAGCAAACACTCTGACTAGAACTCAATAAATATGAGGCTGTAACCTGGGGTCATATGGGGCTACCCTTCTTTATATAGGCAAAAACTTCCACCTCCTCAGTGCTAAGAGCTGGCAGTCTTCCTCACAGTAACTTACAAGACCAGGCTATATTATACCAGGTCAATGTGTGGTGAAAGTAAATCTTCATCAAAACCAGACTGTTCCCACCAGTAATGAAATACTGCTATGAATTGATTAGGTGTGTACTATCAATTAAAAAGAACAAGGGAGAGTTTCTCAAAGAACATGCTTGCTCAAGAATACCTTTTCTTCATTTCTCCATTTAATTAGTCATTGCATTATAATTCACAAATTCATGCAATAATCATTGTCATTTTAATCATCAAAGCTGAACGTACATTCTTTCTCATGAAACAATATTAAATACAACAAGAGATGATAACCAGCTAATGTTTCAGAGCTCCAGGGAAATGCTCTTTTACACACATGCCAAAACAGGCAAATACTGTTTTTTTACAGCAAATTTCTGTATCTTCCAGGCTATGTTACAGACTCTAACATGGCCAGAGTGACCTAAGGAAAGAGAAGAAGCGTGGTTTTCACACAGTATCTTTTATTAAACAGCTTTCTCTAGATGTTGTCATGTGTTGAGCAGACTGAAGACTTTCTTACTAACAAGTTGAATGTTTGGAAAAATGCTGATTGTCGCCTACAAGGGTGGAAAATTTCCATTTACTTGTATAGCATACATACACTTTACCCCCCTCCCCCCCCACCAAACAAAGACCAGGAAGCAGAGAAAAAACACTTTTGAGATGTAGGAGTAAAGATTCGGTTTTGAGCCAGGGTGCCACTGCAATGCAAACAGCTGCCTCCAAGGCATGAGAGAGACAAAGTATGAGATCAGCTCACTTCATGTCAGCTGCAGGATCACAACAGGGTGAGTAGATTTTGTCAACATCAGCTGAAATTCAACCAGCATTGAAAATGCATCTGTCACCAACATATAATATCTTGCTTCTTTATTTTTTTGGTTGGCTCTCCTCCCATGGCCCATCACAGGCAGAGTCCAACTCCAGGCAAAATCTCAAGACGCAGATTTCACTTCCACCCCTCCTGCAGTTACCTGTGAAAGGTGCATTCCTTTCACTCCAGCTAGCAAAGCTCACCCAGAATAATCACAGCTGGGCAGGGGAAAACTTCTCTTGCATGCCTGGCAATCAGATGCGGTTGCATTTTGTTGCAGAGTTGAAGTTGTACAGTGCAGCTGGCTTAACTATTTACCTAGTTTGTATTGAGGGATGGAGAGAAAGAGGGAAACCCTCCTAATCATGACATCACAACAATTTAAGCACACAGGATTTTAAAAAGCCAAAATTAGGTATTATCAGTAGAAACACATTCCACTGCTGCTCCACTGAGCCTGTCTTATACACCATACCAAATCTGTCTGCACAAAATGCTGCATTGCATCACCTCAGCAGACAGGAAGATTCTAAAAACTAGGATTTTGCAGGGTGAGCTTCCACAAAATGTGTGTGCAAAACTGCCCTCTGCTGTTTAGATTAAGACCTGCTCAAGTAAATGATTGTGTGACCAAATCAGTTTTTAGCTGTAAGGGTCCAACATGCAAAGAGGCAGAACCATCTGACTTCATCTGTTTTCTGCCTCCATGCACACTAGAAATTTCATACACAAAATCCACTCACAACTGCAACACTCACTCTGTTAAGCAACTCTCCCACCATGGGTGAGCACCACCAGACACCCTCATCCCAAAGATGAGTTGAGAACCTCTCAGGGTGCAAGGGAAATAATGAAATTGTGAGTGAGCACTGCAGGACATCCATCTGTCAACCTGCTAAAGACAGACCTGACCTTTCTAAAGCAGGAACAGGAACTGTATGCCTGGAGTCAAAAGCTTATAGCTCAGAGGCCTTTAAGGGTTAAGGACTATTAAGTTACAGGAATGATTGGAAAGCAGGGTAGTGAGCTCACCAAAAGATGTCCGGTAAATATTCTTTAAAGCTAGTCCCTACTGCAGGGAAAGAAGAGAGAACCTGGATTTTCTTTTCAAGAACGTATGGAAACCACTGTACTTTGAAAAAGCTGCCCATTATCTAGTGCCAGCATGTTGGACAGTTTGGGACAAAAAATAACACAGAAGCCCAGCTGTTTTCTACAGCTTCACTCACACATTCATGCACGGTATGTGGCAAACTCTGCCCTGTGAGAACAGCATTAGACATCCACATTTTCTTTGGGAAGTTCAAGTTTGGTATAAATGCAGAAAACAAGTACTGCTACCCAGACTAGTTCAGTTTCTGGCACGCCTCTGATGAAAGCCAGCACAGTCCTCATGAATTAAGCACAAGTTTCAGCTCTTTGCAACAGGCTTTTGGTCAGTGCACAGAGAATACAGTAAGCTATGCTGGTCAGTGTAAACACACTAACTAAAAACCAAACCAAAACTTGGGTACAACAGAAACCTTGCAGAATTTTTTTTGTTCTTTTCACATCAGCACTTTCTATGTCCATACATTTAAAAACACAGAAGCATGGGTGTGCAGCACAACATGCCTTTGAAACAATCACTAAAAGCACTTAGTGACCACTTCAAAGATTCCCTTGATGTTTAACTCATGTTAACTGTAACACAACAGTCATGTAGGGCCACTGTTCAGCCTAAGGGACTTTAAACACACCATCAACAGATGTACAAATGAAACTTTAGAAAGATTCTTCTGAGTGCATAAATAGCTGGAGCTTTACTTTGATGATGGCTGGCTGGCCTCCTACACAGCAGGGCTGGGACTTCTCCATTTTTCATGTTAAGGGCAACAATAATATTGTGTCAGCCCCCAGGGAAAGGAAATTAGTGCCAGATGATTCAGTGTGTGCCTGACCACTCTGGTTTTGGATTTGATTCCATGATCTAGAAAACTTAAATGTGAGACATCAAAGGTAGTCCTGCATGATAATGAAACTAGCTGGGTGGGGGTTTTTTTCTATAAAAGCTGCCTAAGAAACTCGTAACCGAGGACAGAAGACTTCCCAACATAAAACTAACAGACCTCTCAGTTTCTTTATAAGAAATCCTTTTAGTGCTGAAAACAAGTGCCTTTTTCTTGGAGAAGCATAGAAGGGAAGATGGTTCTTTCTGGGAGAAGGAGTAGTAGTTTAACCTGCAGTAAAGTAAGATTACTGATTTATTCTCCAGCAGCTGTGAGCTCCATAACAGCAAATCCACAACTGAAATTGTGGATTACTTCCACACTTTTTTCATTTGCACAATGAAACGAAATGTACAGCACTATGCACAGCTAATGCAATGGATTACTACTGCTGATGCAGAAACAGCCATCATTACCACCACATTTCTGAGGACCTGCACTTTGCTGGTGTCTGAAAGAAGGTCTTTGCTTGAGTCTGAAACATCTGTGGACTCTGTGTGCTTAGCTGTACCTCTTCAGCCTGCTGCTCTTGGAGCAACAGCAAGTTTGCATTCTAGACAATATCTTCCAAGTCTTCACAATTGTACAGTATTAGCTTCACTGGGGCATTTGGGCAGAAGAAAAAAATTCAAGTCTTGTTAAAAGGATTCAGCATTCCACTCTATTAGTCCAAGGCACTCAAAACAGGTATCAGAGCTTGCTCTAGCATACTAACCAGGTACTTCTGGGTTATCAGATATGAGAATAAATTTGCATTTAAGGCTACATTTAAACCTATGCTGTCTTAAATTTTGTTTGCATCTAATTTTGCAGGCTCAAGAAAATTAAAAATGTTAGAGCAATATGTGTGTCTATGATGCTTATTACAGCAAATACCATTTATAGATATAATGAGACTGTCACCAAGCCTTCCATCAAAATCAGAATTGACACCCAGGTTTGCTGAAACACAGATCAGGAGAGCTTTGCTGTAAGCTAAAATGTGGATTCAAATTGTCATCATTATACCAAAGAGCGTAGAAAAACACTCAGGTTTGACAGAAGGGTGCTACTTTTGTCTTGTGCTGTTTGGGTTTGTTTTTCAAGGCAGGATGGAAGTTTTATTCACCTTAAAACAATGTTAAAAGCTGAACTAAAAAGACAGGCTGAAGTGACCATCAAAACAGAAGATAAATATGCTAAAAGTTCTGTCAGCATAACCTATGAATTCCTACTTTTTATTTTAAGGGTTAGAAGGGAAAAGAAAAACTCCTTCTAAAAGCCTCATTAAAATCAGAACATTCTGTAATTTCACAGTATTTTTATTAAGTGCAAAATAACCTTGTCCCTGTAAAATAAATTAAAAGGAAAAGAGCACGCTGGCCATTGTTCCCTGAAGAATATGGCTGCTACGTTTTACTTTTACCTTATGCTACCTGAACAATTCAAGCACAAAGATTAAACTACATCCAGTTGTTTAAGACATTTGTTAATACCAGCCACTAACTTCAGCATTTATCACATTACAGAAAAATTCAATAGCACCTCAAATCTTTGGAAATAATATTTTCAAGGGCTTAAGGGGAAACTACCTATTCCATAGCAAACATTCTCAGCAGAATGACTCAGTAAGAGCCATTTCTATTCCCAAACCCAGGTATTGACTGCTAGGTCACCATCAACTATCCACTTAACCTCTCAAAAATCCTGTGTAAGGCAATTCCTGAACCACTAAGGAGAATCTGCCTTTGAAGAAACTTGCACCAGGTTGAAATGAGACAGAGTTGGCTAGAGTGTTCTCAACATATCTCACTTCTACAAGATTATGCCACCTAATACCTTACTATTAATCTAGCAGTATCATTAGTACTGTCAGCTGGTATGAAAGTCACCTCAAAGCATTCTCCTCAAGTTAAAAATCAGTCACCGTGCCAAAAAGATAAAGCTACGTTTTTAATTGTTTCTTCTGCCACCTGAGTGCTGATAGCACAAACCCAGAGAATAGCAGAAGCCAGTCTGGTTTGACATTTAGAAGATCCTACCCATTAAAAACTTGCTTTCCTAAGTACATTTCTCCTACTCACTTGAGCCTGCTGTATATTATTTGTCTTCTTTTCATTGGCAAAGGAAAATTCACACCATATTGAAATTGTACAACACCTAATTCCATCAGCTTTTGCTATTTACCTAGGGATATAATTGTCTTACCTTATCAGTGCAATTTTTTTTTTCTTAAGGCAAATGCCTTTAAAAGACTGTTAACAACCATTTGCTATGGTCTTGAAGAGTACAGACTGAAATGTCAACTGTCTATCTTGCAATGTTTCCAGCCTTCCAAAAAACACCAACCTTTGTGCTCTTAAAATGTGCCCAGGTTCTATTCCAAACAGCTTTGTTTCAGACACATTTCTATATTAATAGAGCTTTCAAGTTAGCCACTAATTTTGAATTGATCACTTTACATGTTTTTGTTCCTGACAGAAATGGATTTGTCATTCTTTCTGCAGCCAGTCATCTCTCACCATTGTGATTTGCATCTCCTTCTAAGGTGATCTGTTACTGTTTAACATCATATATTTATTTTCTCAGGAAATTACACAAAGTTTTAAACTTAATTAAAAGTATTGGAAGACCAGCCATAACATTAAAAATAAATTTTAATGTTGTCATTTTTAGATCATTTTCTCTGACACCGAAATATTCTGGATTTTAAAGTAGTACTATAGGGACACACAAGTGCAGATAAATCTTTATTGCCATAACTTCGTTTTTTCAAAAATGAGCATTGGGTTTTTAATAGGTTGTAGTTTTATGTCTGTATATGTACAACATTACAACTGCGTATTTTAATAATAATGAAGTTAGTGATACTTTGATAACTCAACACAGTGTATTTATAAAATGAATTCTTATCAAAATACACTTTTCACTGGGATAATAAATAAAATCCTGCGAAACCCACCTACACAAAGTTAATTTTAACTCTGGTAGAACCCGATGTGGTACACAGTCCATTAACTACTATGTTTGCCCCTTTATCCCCCTACTGATGCTCATCTTCTGGGGTAAGAAAACTTTTTTTCCCCCCGTTGTGGTGTGACCTCATTCAACATCATCTTCAGCCAAGCACTGTGCATTTACAATTCTCTGTAAGAAGGAGAAAAACTCATTCACAATTACATAAAATAGACAGTAGGCAACTGATTATCAAGCAATGTAATTTTATACTGAACATGAAGCAGTGTAATTACTGAACAAACCGATTGAAGTTAAAAATTTTAATTATTTGACTTAAGTTTTTGAAGTCAGTTCCACAGATATTACAAACAGTGCAATACCTAAAAAAGCTAAAGTCAGATAAACAATATTCTATCAACCTCAAGTGATGACCTCTGTGTGGTTTCTGGCACTGTTCTCTTAGGAAACTTTTTTGTTCAATCATTTCCCCAATTCTTACATCTTGCATACCTGACACTTTCCAGTGTTACCACTGAGTATATGGACCTGAACCTGAAATATAACCAGGCCTGAGCTGTAAGAACAGCCAACTGATACCCAGCACTGAGTCTCTGCTTTATGTCAGGTAACACTGTTAGGAAGTCCCCTTGTACTTCCAAGAACATAAAACATATCATTTATTTTACAACAGACTCACCTACGAGCACATTAACAACATTACCCACTCTGTACTCAGACTGAAACAGGAGGGCAATTAAAACACAGAGCTACTAACACTTTTATCATCAGGGAAACTCCCAAGCCTCCAGAATTGTCACAGGTTCTGGTGCTAGTTAACATCTTGTGTCTAAAGCTGTCCCCAGAAGCAACAGGGTAGCAAAAGCAACAGATTCATTTTGATGAACTTCCACAGCATTTACACACACTTGTAGAAATGTAAATTTTAAAAAAACCCCTTAAGACCCAGAGCAATAAAGTTACTGTTTTTCCAATCCCCCCAACTTGTATTTGGGAAGCACTGGATCCACATATAGTACCAGAGCTGTGGTCAGATGCCTCTACTTCAAGAGCTTAGCATACCCTATACACAAGAGGAGTTTTGTATTTCTATTTTATCCTGGTTGCTATTAATGGTACATGATGATTTTCATATTCACTTTAAAACATCTCAGGTGAAAAAAAAAAGCTTCTTTAAATCTAACTGAACATATTAAAAAACCACAAAACCTGATACTCAAAACTGGTGCAGTGGATAAAGTAAGTATTTCAATTTTTTTCCAAACCAGACCAACAGGGAATGCTTCACATACCTGGCTTATTGTAGGGAGCTTAGTTAGAAGCATTTGAAACACTGGTGGTGGAAGAGTCTGCTGTAGAACTTGTAGTAGCTGCTGCGGCTGCCCACACACAGCAATGGCATTGGTCAAGTGATCAACACCTTTTTCATATTCACCTGTATGATAAATTATAATGTTTTGAAATCAACCATCTTCCACACTGTAACACATTTACATAAAACATCCACCAAGAGTGGATTAAATTACGGTGAATCAATCCACATTAAGCCTTTCTCCTTCCTTGATGGACTTTCTGAAGACACAAGGTTAGAACCAAACAAGCAGATTTTCTTAGATGAATTTGACTCCCCAGAATTTCTTGGTGTATAAAAATCATCTTCTAACAAAGGCAGAGAAAAATTATTTTACAACTTACCCTTTGGAAAAAAAATATTATTACCTTGAGCTAGTAACTCCTCTCCAAGCTGAATCTCCTCAAGGAAAAACTTCTGAACTGCTTCAGCATCTTTCAGATCAGGCAACTACAAAAACACACAGTAAATGTTAAATCAGCCCTTAAACACCAGCTACTAAAAAGTTAGCAGAAAATATTCTCAACTGAAATTAAACATGCACACAACCCTATTCTTAAACTGACACTGGCAAAAAACCAAGTGTCACCACTAAGTTAAACGTACTCAGAATGTTTTTGAAAATCAGACTCAGGTCTTATAACACTGCATCACAAATATGTAGAGAGACAGAGCCTGAAATACCTCTACTCAGTTTATTAAGTACATCATTTAGGAACAAATATAAATTCTAAGGTGTATTATGTTTATAACAACTGTATTTCTTGCAATTGTTTAAGAGAAATCTTATATTTTCTTTCTGGATCCATTGGTAATAATGAAAAGGTAATCAAATACTCATTGCAAAACAACCTATAAAGTTCAGTTATAAGTGTATCCCATCAATATTTTTAAGTCTGAAAAGTCCTTGTTCATATTACAAAGAGGGAAAACACCATCAAATCACACAGTGAATGTTGTACTTTCTAATATAACTCCTCTGACACAAAAGATGAACAACCACACGATTATTTCTGAGCATTAAAAAAACCTAAAGAATGCATATTTGCAGGAGTGTTTGTAATCCTGGAATCAAAACAAATCCTTAAGTAAATGTTACAAATAATACAAGTGAAACATCTTTCAAAATAGCATTGCATTATTGATCACAGTATTACCTTGGAAAGTCCTGCTCTCTCTTTGGCAAGCTTCTGTTTCTTCCTTCCTGTAAGAATAAAAACATCTTTTATTTTCAATTTGCAATTAAAAAGTGCTTCAGATTATAGTCTGAAACCATGAACACATCAAAGTCCTTTTCAAAAGAAGAAACTGGTAATGTATTCCAAATACTGAAGATTGAGCACAAGACTGCAACCCACTCAGCGCAACAGAGCATCATTTAGAGGTCTAATGAGGTCTGGCAGTAGCACCAATTCAAAATGGCAATTTTTCTCCTGAGGGCTACAGCAAACACCAGCTGTGCAGGGCAGCACAGCAGCAGCACAGCACACCTCGTGCACTGCAGGCACACAGAAGCAAAGAGAATTAGAGTAATACAGGAATTATCCACATGACTTCTAACAATAAGCCATAGAAGAATTGTCTGTAAGTCAAGCTATCTAGTTTCGAACTGCATGGTGCACCACCAAGGAAGGGGAACTTTAGCAGGCCACAGCAGATACACACCGTGCACTTTCTCAGCTACTTTATAGCAAAGACTTGGGAACTAGTTAATAAGTGGCAGTATCTCATCATCCCTCGGCAAGAGCAATACTAAAGCATACCTTTCTGAAACCTGAGGAAAGCAAACATTTACAGATGGAACAAACATTTACAGACTTAACTGCCTACCTAAAGGCAAAAAGTTGGTCTGCTACATGAAGTTGTACCACTTCAGCAAAACTAATGTAATTAAAATTAAGCTTGCTTTTAATGCAGCTAGGCAGATATAAAGATATCTTTATAGTAGCAGTTCTTTATACAAGAAAGAATAATTATACTCATTATACTGGCAATTTCCTTGGAATAATCATTTATGTACATCTTCAGTTCACCAACTGAAATAGTTACACCACTAAAACCTCTGAATACAGCCTGTGGTTAAACTGTCCTTCCACTCTTTGACCTCAGTGTCTGCTCAGAAAACTCCTGTACTGACAAAGAACAACTGTCACACAACCCTGATTTTTCTTTTGATACAATTTTACAAGCTGGAAATACTTCCAAATATGACTAGCAGTTTTACCCAGTAATTAAAACTTTTCAGTTGTCCACATGGTGAAGAGAGTCAGGAATACTATTCCCAAGTATAGTGATAACCTAACACATGGCATTTACTGATGAGATTGTGTTCTTTATAGAAAGGGAGTTCACATTCAAACTAGATGGAACACCCTTTTACCTTAATACGCCATCTTAATAACAGTTAGCACCTACATTTCTACAACTAACTGACCTGTGCATGTTAATTTACACTATAGATGGAAAAACGTGTTGGATAGAACTGTAATCTATTACAATTTTATAATTTTGGAGGGTTTCAATATTAAAGAATTTCTCTTGAAAGTTAGTGCTTCAATTAGCTCACTCCAACTTTTCAGAAGCATTAATTTGCACAAAACTTTAAATTGCACTACTATGCAAACAAGTTTTGATAATAGATAAAACCGTAAAGATTAAATTTTTTAAAAAATTAACATTTGAAATGTTTTACCATCAAAAAAGCCACATTGCAGCTGTAGTGCATTCAGCAAAAACACCAAAAAGAAATACAGAGAGTAACAGCTTAACATTTATACATAATTTTGAGGAGAAAATTGTGTTTTCTTGGCATGACTATGATACCTTGTTATTTAAATATAACAAAAGGTATCATTCACCAGCTTAAGCATTCTGAAATAACAAAACAAAAGACATGCTGGTAACTGGAACTAATGAAAGCTTTTGACCACTGATCACACAGATTTGAAATCATATACTTTAACCTGAAAATAGTGAAGGAATATGTAGGCTCTTTAAAAGTTCACCAGCTAAAACAATTAAAAAACCCAAGTAACTCTAAAGGATATTTATGAATTCTTCCCATACTGGTTGGGAAGAAATACTAGTTTCAAAGTATCTTTGCAATAACAACCAAGAGTTACATTTGTAATATGACAAGCAAAAAGCAATGGCTTTGAGGGGTTAAAAAAACCTCAAAAAAACAAAACAAAAAAATCCCACCCCACACCTAAAAAGTCCCCCAAGTTTGTTTTTCCCTCAGGGACCTCCACGAACACAAAACACCTCCCTCTATTCTAAAGAGATAATCCCATTTTGAAAAGGGAAAGGCAATCTTTCGTAGAATGAATCTTTATTACCACAGAAATGCAGTGCATGCATCCAAAGCACAAAGCTAAACTGCAGCTGTCACAGCGCAGGTCCTCCAGGCACAGCTCTTGTACAAGGGTACAAGTTCCAAAAGAGAACCAATGGATGACCTGTCCTGCTGGCACGGGTTGCAAAGGCCCCTGAGTAGCCCCAGCAGCTTCCCAACCAGTCCCACAAAGGAGCAGAAGACCCAAAAAACCATCTGTATTTTCAGCTCCCATCAGTGAAGTCTGCCTACTGCCCTCCTCTCACTCTGCTGTCCAGGCAGGTGCTCTTGGGCAAAATTCAGCATGGTCAGAAATTCTGGCTGTCTCTGAACAAAGACATGTGTGTCTACATTTTAAAACAGAGCACTTCTGTTTTATTCATTCAAGAAGGCAAATAGTAAACATACCTGAACTATTTTATTAATAAATTACAGCCTGGGAAGTTCAGCAGCTACAGATGTTTACAGCTTTGCTATCTTTTGGTCCCAAGACTAAATATGGACATGCCCCCCAAACTAGCAGCAAGACCTAAAAAAAAAAAAACCCAACAAAAAAGTCCACCCACAAAGCCTGCTAAGTAAGATTAAAACATGTGGAAAATCAAAGTCCAGTAGTTCTATAAGCCTTCCAGAAACTTCCAAAAAATCTTTTTCCCAGAAACTTAAATCTGGCCACCTCATTTTTATGAGAGGCCTTTGCAATGCAAACTTTGGCCCAAACACAGCACACAGAGATGGCACAAAACCCAACTGGTTCTTCATTTGTCAGCATGTGCTTGACAAAATACAACAGGCAATCCACTGACACATTAGGTCTCTTATCCTTCCCAAATTCTGGTGACACTCCACCACAGAGGCTGAAAAAGGATCTTACCCTAAGAAGGTTCCTGGAAAAGATGTGCTGTAAAGGTGGTTTCTCCAAGCTTTCCATCCCACACCCCCACTATTGCACAACACACGGAGCATCTTTACATAAAGAACTGCAGCTGCCTGCTGCACTGAACCTTTCCTGGTCAAGTATTTTACAGCCCAAGCCCTCCTGTCTACCCAACAGTAAAAATGCTGTAATACCCAGATCCCTGGCACCACTGCTGAAGCATGCAAATTAAATAATCTGTTACACTACCAAAAGCAACCAAAACAAATTAACTAAAGCCCTACAACTAAATGCACACCAGTGCATCACATGCAGGGACTCTAAGTCCTACAATGAAGTCCCCCAAATGAAAACTGCGACCGCCTATCAAATCAAAATGCATTTGTTTTCCACTTCAAAGTTAATGTCAATTCTTAATCAGAGCAGTTCTAAGGTTTATTCAGAACATGATTGGACAGAGGCTCAGACTATGGAAACCTGGAATCCAAAAATAATTTTCGGTGCTTCTGCAAAAGCCTTACATAATTCGGTGCTTCTCCTACTGGACATCTGGCATCATAAAAAGCCCCATGGCTGATTATGTTGCCAAAAATCGAGTTTGCTTGTGCAAACCAAGCACATACCAGATAACTGCACTAAAATTTCCCAATTAATGACTTGCACTGCAGGGAAAAGGACTTGGAACACACACAAGAGGTATGTGCCCAAAGCTGAAATATCTGACAGGCGTAATTTGCTTTGGAGGAAATTTTGGAAAGCGGAATTAATGCACTGCTAAGTGACAACACTGGCCAGGCAAATTCAATCCATGAAGGCAGAACCAAAGCTGTTAAACTACATTTTAATGCTATCATTTTCAACCAGTCTAGTTATTGACTTTTCCATCCATGAAACTGCTGATCACATCATGTTTACTTGCCAGGGAGATTTACCTTAATGATAACTTCTTATCTTCAGATTAGTTACCAAGGAATAATATACATATTACCCCAACAGAAATAACTCAGTGTAAAAGTATCACCTTATTGCTCATGATTCATTTGTGTTCCTTCAGTACTCATGCCTACATTTGCATTTAAAACCCTCACTGATTATTAAAACGTTTAAATAAATGTCGAGGATGTGAAATAATGAAGAGCTATGAGAGAAGAGCTCTACATCTTGGATTAATCAACAGTTTTCTCTGGCATTCATTCTTATCCTGGAAGCCAATGGCAGGGCTGCCAGGAGGGTTTAGAATGCAGCTGATAAAATACCTGAGAGCTGCCACCGACCTCTGCCTCACCACAGCAACAACTTCACTGTAAGAGATCACACTGTTTTACCTGCTTGTGTTCCAAACGCAAAAAAGTAAAAAAAAAAGTGTTACCACGTAAATGTGGTGGCTACAATAGCACTGCTCAGCCTGTAGGAGAGAAAGACTGGACAAGAAAAAAGGCAGGGGGAAGGTGAATTTGAACCACGCATGGATGGAAAACACAGGCTGCCCAACACCTACAGCAAACACTCTCTGATGGGATGACCCTGTCTAGAACCACCTGAAAGGAGGGTGGGGTGGGGATCACTCTCTTCTACCATGCCTGCAGTGAGAGGACCAGAGAAAATGGCCTTAAGCTGAGACATGGGAGATTCAGATGAGACATTAGAAAAAGCTTTTCCACCGTTAGGGTGGCCAGGCATTGGAATAGGTTGCCCAGGGAGGTGCTGGAGTCACGATCCCTACGGATTGCTGATGCTGGTTAGCGCTGCAGGGATTGCAGTGGCAGTGCTGGGCGGATGGCTAGTCGGGACTCGAAGGCATCTCCCAGTTTTGACGGTTCTGTGACTGTGCCCCGGCCCCTGGTTCCGGTGAAGGGACGGCGAGAGGCCGCAAAGCCGCAGGGGCGGCCGGGGCCCGGGGCAGAGGGGTCGGGGGTCCCGGCCGGGCCCGGGGGCGGCGCTGCGGCGACAGCACGTGCTGCCTTCCCGCGCCCCGGCCGGGCGGGTGAGCGAGGGGGAGAAACGGGGGGATCACTGAGGGGAGCGCGCGGCGCCTGGAAGGGACGGGACGGGAGGAAAGGGGAGGGGGCGCCCCGGGACACTCACGCTCCCGCAGCCGGTTCTTGAAATTGGGGTCGCTCCGCCTCTTGCGGTCGAAGTAGATGCAGTATCCGATGAAGAGCGCCCCGCAGAGCCCCGCGGCGATGGCGCTGGTCCTGCCCACCATCATGGCGCTGCCGCCGCCCCCGCGCCGCTCCCGCCGCGCGGCCCGCGCCGAGCTCCGCAGGCACCTTGGGGCGAGCGGGCACAGGGAAAGGACCCCTCCTCGCTTCCGCTCACGTCATCAGCCGGCGGCCGCACAGGGCGCCTCCGCAGTGCCTGCGCCGAGGCCGGGGCGCATGCGCGGGCGGAGGGGCGTGGCCGGAGGGTTGGCCTTTGCCCGCCAGGAGCTGTGAGGGGCCGGGGAGCGGGAAACGGGATCCCGGGAAAGAGCCCTGGGATCATCGCGTCCAGCCTCTGACCCAACACCACCGGGTCAACCAGACCATGGCACTCAGTGCCGCGTCCTTAAACACATCAGGCTTCCCTTAAACACCTCCAGGGATGCTGACTCCACCACGGCCCTGCCCTGGGCAGCCCATTCCGATGTCTAATCACCCTTTCTGTGAAGAAATTTCTCCTGATATCCAACCTAAACCTCCCCTGGAACAGCTTGAGGCTACGTCCTGTCATCCTGTCCTTCGCTGCCTGGGAGAAGAGACTGGTCCCCACCTGATTACAGCCTCCTTTCAGGTGGCTGCGGAGAGTGATAAGGCCATCCCTGAGCTTCCTTTTCTCCAGGATAAAAGTCCCCAGGTTCCCCAGCCGCTCCTCATAAGACTTGTGCTCCCAGACCCTTCACCAGCTCCACTGCCCTTCTCTCACAACAAAAAAAACACCCAAATCAAGGTAACGATTTCTATTTCATCGCAGACCCAGTCTGAATGTGAGTCACTTCTTTCTATAGCCATAGTGGGTAATCCTACACAACTCCAAAAAAGAGAATTCACAGTTAGGACCTCAGCTGGAGACAGATTCCTGGAACACAGGAATAAAATCAGGCAGCACGTCCTGCTGCCTTCTAGGAGAAGCCAAATGCCCCAGAGCAAACACCAAGAAGGACAACAGCTGTATTAGCAAACAAAATTTATGACACTCTCACATACAAAAAACACTTTCATATATATCCATCTTCATAACACTAATCAGCATTTTTACTGGATTGTTTTTTATCAAAGGACTGTTTGTTTTTCCCAGTTTTACTCCTAGGAGTAGTTTTTAGTCTTTTTGGTTTTGTGCTCTTCTTTATTGGGTTTGCTTTTTCACCAACAAAAGAATCATTAGAGCAGCTCTTTTCTTTTTTCTTCTTCCTATGAACTCTGTCCTTGGGAGCGCGAGACTGGTCTGGACTTTTCTGTTCTTTCCTCTTGTCCGCTACGCGCTGCACTCGTATCTTTCTTCCCATCAGAACAGAGTTGTTGAGTTTCAGAGCAAGATGTACAGCATCTGTGTTCTACAAAACCAGACAACCACTTTAAAAGCAGCATGACTTCCAGCTGAGTGCTTTCAAACAAAGACAGTTACCTGTCTTTAAAACCGGTAGGCAGGATTTCACAATGCAGAGCGCTCAAACCACTCTAGGGAATGACACAGCATCACTGCTCAGGAACACCAGCACCCCCACACAGCCCACACACTGAGGCACAGACACTTGAAGACAGGCTGTGAAACAGCTTACAATGAGACACTGAAGTCTGAGGCAGAGAGAGACAAGGAAAAATTGGGAAAAAAGGCATTGGGCTACAGGAATGAACTAAGGGAAAATGAGGCTGGGAGACTGGCACAAGAAAGGAAGTTGTACTGAATCAAAAGTGGAGAACCAGTACGCAAACCAGCTGCAGGAGAGAATTCCACTCACATTCTCACACATAAGAAATGGGAGAACATTGAAGTTATACCAAACTAACTCATCTGTCCCTCTTTGAAGTCTTTAAGGTAAAGTCACTTCTTTCACCCCAGTATGTACACCACCTAAAATATTTTGTTTTGTATCTGCTTCCACAGAACCAGTCTTCCAAGCTGCTTTCACCACACACAACAACGCAACCATTTAACTTCCTACATACACACACACAGACCTCAAAAAATTACTGAAAAGAAAATAAAAATGCTCTAAGGGCAGACCCCAGTGCAGGTTTTGAAGAGCTCCCCGTGCACCAGAGCATGTATCTCAAAGGCTCACACGTACCTCAAAGAGGACGTAGCCGAAGCCTTTCCCCAAGCCCGTGCTCCTGTCTCTCACCACTCGCACTCCCACAATGTCTCCGCAGACCTGGAAATGCTCCCGCACGGCGTCATCGCGGATGTCTGCGGGCAACACAACGGAACAGATGCCTCTTCAGGGAGACACACAGCTCTGAAAGCCTGGCCCACATCCAGTTATTTCACATTTACCCATCCAGGGACACAAACAATATGGAATACAGATAGGTAGACAAATATCAGTGGTTCAGAAAAATCCCAGCAAGGTGGCAATGCAGACTTCATGAAGGGCTATTTGTTCTGATAGTTACTGCTTCTCCAGCTCTAAAGAGTACGAAATAAATCACAAAGAACTAAGGCAAAGACTGAAATACATTTTCCAAATTATTTCATTTATGCTTGGAACACAGTAGAAATTAAGAATTCTACTATACATTTTTGTAGCTCCTCCTTATGCCAGAATTTCTTTCTAAGAATTAATGCTGATGATAATGAGCTTGAGCTGGCAGCTCTTCAACTGCTCATTGACTGAGCCATGAATTTTAGCTGAATGGGGGAGAAAGGATTTACAGTTTCCAACCACAGCTGCTATGCAATTATTCTGATAATGGCTGGGTGTATGAGCCTTTCTCCATCTCATGCCTAGGTGGACAAATGTGATGTGCCGTCGCAAAAATACAGGTTATTTTCTTTTCTTGTAGAGGTACGCTTCGTGGAATCCCCTGATGTAGACATAAACATCTCTCTGCTGAGGGGAGGGGCTGAACTCAACAGTGTGGGTTTAACTAGAGCAATGGGACATAGACATGTGAGAAAGGTCCGAGCTGCTGAAATAATTTCAGAGCACAGCAAATCACAGAATCACAGAATATTCTGAGTTGAAACTGGCCCACAAGGATCATCAAATCCTACTTTTAGTCCTGCCTGGACAGAGTGACTCAGCCTGTAGTTCACAGAAAGCACCAAAAGGAGAAGCCATCACTGTCCATCACTTGGAATTGGTTCACCAACAGGTATTGGTAACCCTTGAACAGTTTAGATATCCATGGCCTATGCAACTTAGTCATATTTATTTAAAAAACATGAAGCAACAACAAGAACTAAAAGCACTTGCAGTGCTGCCTACAATAAAGGAAACAATCAAGGTGCAGAACTGGACAGAAACTTACAACCTCTTTAGGTGTTTCAATTAACAAATAAAAATTACCTGAAGCGAACGGTATTTATCCACCTAATACCAAGAAATAAAAAGCCTAATGTCAACCATTCCATAAATGCAAATTAATGATGCAGAACAATCCATTTCAGACTTACCATATGAAAGATTTCCCAAGAATACAGATCGTTTACTGTCATGCTAGAGGAAACAAGAGAGACAGGACAGTAAGTTATTACAGAAAAACCAAACCAAACCAAACCAACAAAAACAATAAAAACCCCACAACCAAACCAGAAAATTATTTTTAGCCACACACTTTACTTACTGAACTGGTTTTAGAGGCAGTGTCAACTCTGATGTGAAATCCACTAGCAATTTCTGTTCCGTTCCTTTTGTGGCCAAAAACAAAAGGTTTTAAAAGTGAAATAAGCATTACTTAATTGACAATGTCACTGCATAGCAGTATTCCAAAAGCAAAGTTACTTTTAAGTTTGAACACCATTTTATTCTGATTCAAGCAAAAGAGAGGAGGTTGTTCAAATTTAGCTATAAATCTACCTGAACTACCTCTTCAACAGGGTATGAGGAACAAAACTGAGACTTACTCCTTCAGAGCGTTCTGGGCATCACATTCTTCCTTAAAGACCACGTAAGCATTGACAGACTTTGCATTCGGGTGCACTTTATGCCTGGAACGGGAAAAGGACCCATTACTGCTTAAATCCTGCTGATGCTGTGCAGTGCACAGGCACTTCTTGCTGAACACATTCATGCCTCTGCTCGTTCTGTGCACACTAACAACTTCATTTCCCTTGCAGGTCAAGCTACCCCTGTACATGCAAGGGAATCCCGCTGTACATCTTGTTCAGCCCATATACGCACCCTGAGCAAGCTTCCTCAGGTCATAAACATATCCAAAGAAATTAAAGACTTTTAGCATCTTCCTCCTTCCCAAAATATAAGAAATGCAACCTTAGGTAACAAATTACAAGTATACATGGCACATAATTCTTTATTACTTGTTGAAAAAACTTAATACACACAAAGGTAATGACAGAAGACAAAGAAACACAAAATACATAAAAAAGACCTAATACAGACAAACTTTTAATGACCAACACTTAAACATTGTTTAGGCCTTGAAAAATACACAAAATTCACAAAGGGAACCTACTTGATTGCTGCTACCTTTTTGGATACAGTATCTTCTGCTGGAATCTTAAAGACAAAAAGAGCTTGAGTTAGGCGGCCCTAGTGTTAACTTATCACAAAGAGTTTTCCTGTAAGACAAAGATGAATTCAAGCAGGGGACACCCAAAGCACTATAGCCAGTACAGTGAGCAAATGACAGAAGTAGCTGGACCTAGAGATGGTCTAAAAAACCCTCAGAGTTAAAGAGCTTGCCTTGACTTTGTCTGACGCGTTTCTTGAGTTCCAAGAGGGTTATCATCAACTGTTTTAGTGAGTACCCTGATTTACAATAATGTGTCTTTGCTACTATGATTTAAAAACAGGTCAGCAATGCCTCAGCCAACAGCAATAGGAAAGGCATTCCACTTTCAGAGAACATAAAGCTCTGATCCTGGATCAGCAGCTGCTACAGGAAAAATGCATCTGTGGTGCTCCTGGGGTAACATCTCCAAGGTTTCTTTTAATAGCAAACCCCACATACCCCAAACCACTTCTGAACTAATGAAGGTACAAGCCTTACATATACTACTGCCCTTTAACCTCAACAAATAACTTTGTTATATAACATTAAAGGAAATAACATACCAGAGACCGGAAGCGAATGGATTGGATTTGTCCATACTTCTTAAAAAGAGATGTCAGTACCTAAACAGATGATATTGCAAATGCTCAGTACACTTTTCAACCTGGTAATGAGAATTGTTTTTTAGTATTTATAAGTAATACTGTTCTTACACTGTTTTCCTTTTACTTATAGAAGGTCCCTCAATGGGCTACTAAAAAAATTGCAAGTTATTTGTAACTATTTCAGTATTTTCTGTGGCAGCTTCTTCATCTACAGATTGCCAAAACTGAGGTTGTGTCTCTTACTATGGAAGAAAGTATAAATTTAACATGTTTTATGTAACAATCTGAAGCACTGTTTGCATACAAAATTACAAGCAGAGTAACTTTGTAAATGCAGTTCTCATTTATTCAGTCATTTTTCCATTGACAAGGAACCGACCAATTCTACTCAAGAAAGAGTCACTGCATCCACTGCTGCAGGAAGCCCAACTCCAGGAAACCAGAGATTGTCTCTAATGGTTTCTGAGAACAAGCACCATTTCCTACTTTCCCAAAAGAAGTTCCAATCACAAGTGTGTGTGACTTCCCAGCTGGAAACAGCCCCTCAAACTGAGGACTGCTGCAACTCCTTTCATTCCTTTAGCAGACAGAACCCACCCACGTACCTGAACAGTGCAGCTGACAGGCAAGTTTCCAACAAAAACCGTTCTTCTGTCTGCTGCTTTATCAGCCACTCTTCTTCTCTTTTGCTGCTTTGCAGTAGCACCCGTAGCTGAATTAACACTTTTGGTGATGGCTTGAGAAGCCTTTCGCTTTTGCTTCACTTTGTTTTGAAACAATTTTTGATCCTCCTCTTCATCTGCCTGCTCCAAAGCATTCTCTCTGCTCAGAAACAAACAGGCAGGTTACAACTGATGGGAAAAAAACAGGGGATTTGGAGGCAAAGAACTGAAGCCTCCGAGATATTTAAACTTACATTTGAAATTACTACGTTCAACTCTAAAATTTCAAACATTGTTTTGTTTATTCTGCATTAAAAAAACGTATCTTACCATTCAGTAACACGAAAAACTATTTGCTGTCCCCAGGACACTGCATTCACTATTTACCAGTAGTAATACAGAAATACTTCACAATTAAACAATTCGATAGCCTCTAAAATTGAAGGGAAAAAAATCATCTTTGCATTATGTTGGAACTTAGAACAGATTTAATCTTCTCAGTATGCAGAAGACTCAGAACAAACCTCTGGAATACTGCCATGCACTAACAAGTCTCTCTCTATCCAAACCTGCCCTAAGAGCATGAACAATGAGCAGATCTGAAGGAGCCTCTGGAAGGCTACAGACAAACACAGCAAACAGGTTCCATGGGCCCAGGGACAGGGACAGGATGAGGGGTTAGCCTTGTGTTACAATCAAGTTCGCTTTATTATCCAAAGTGCATTGTAGAGCGAGCAGCTTCCAGCCTGCTCTGAAGCACCTCGCTTCAAGTATTTAAGAGAAGAGAGTCACAGAGAGGTTCTGTGTCACTGCCGAGGCCCAGCGGGACACAGACAGCTCTGTGCCTGGCACCTCGCTCCTGCTGAAACCACCTCGGCTGGATAAAGCCAAGGACAGCTAGAAAGCATCTCCCGAGCCAGAGAGAACTAGATCTATGTGTCTTCATCTCCAACCGCTGGAGCTGATGGCTCTCTAGCAGGGCATTTGCACTTCACAGACTAGTGTTTCAAGAAGCTGCACTACTTCCTCCTTCAGGGGAAAACTACAGAAAATTTGCACAATCTTAAAAGTAATTTTAAACACCAAGGTGAAGATGAGTAGTAGACGAGAACTGCCTTGTTTTGTCGAACTCATATTACGATTAATGTAGATGCTTTAATTTTACTATAAAATGGTGTCACT
>VXBC01012687.1:26343-107895 GCA_013399945.1 Ploceus nigricollis | reverse complement strand
AGTTTTGGCAAAAGCCTTTTTTTTTTTTTTTTTTTTTGCTTTCAGCTAAATCACATTTTATCTATTCATTTTCCTTATTACATCCAGTAGTGCCTGAAGTCTAACAAAAAGAGTACACAACAAGGACTACCTGGTAGTAGCTTTGAAGTTTCACATAATGATGACAACATAGGTTGAGAAAAAGGGGTAAATTCACCAAATCCAAGGGAATAAAGGCAAAAAATGGTGTATTTTTTCTGCAAATTCAGTTTGTTTTGTTACTTTAATTTCTGGGGTGAGGGTAGGAATAAGGATTATGAAAGGAGGAGACCAGTGAAATGGAATTAAAAAGGATGAGAAAATATAAAGAGGAGATCAATGAACATGAAAGACAGGTCGGGTGAAAGCAAATACCAGACCATCAAGTACAGACTTTTAGTAAAAGCTGTTAATAGAAAGAGGGGAGGGAGGCTGGGGGAGAGAGAGGAAAAAAGGCATGGCATATGCTTTTTATCCTTGCTTTAACTCAATTTTTTACAGTTATCCTCCAGGCTTCAGTCTCTAGCTGTTTCCTGGTATTTTTTTATTAATAGTGAAATGAAGCAGTAATTGATCTTGTTGTCTCCCAAACACCTGTGCATATGACCCCTAACACACCTCTGCTTTTATTAAGCTTCCCTTACCCAGTAGTTTCTATTCCAATTAGCTTCTACAACTACAAAAAACTGCAAAAGCTGCATTATTTACCATAGATTTCCCTGAATTCCTCCCATGTCAAACTACGACATTGTAACAGACAGCACAGGAAGAAAACAAGAATCTATATTCTTCTGGAATTATTCTCATATTTGCTACAGGGTAGAGATATTAACCTCCAAAAACTCATCTTGCAGAAAATACAGAGTATAATTTCCTTCAGGTCCCAGTCTTCCCTCTAAAGCAGGCAGCTATCATGGTACAGAGATACCTGTCCCAATTCTGCCATGTGTGAAATACTCACTCTTCTTGGTTTTCCTGAATTACAAAAGATTAAGGAGCTCTTAGAAATAAGCCCGGAATTAACACAAGACATTTAAAAACACTCTGGTGTTTAGGCAGAGCAGTTTCTTCATTTCAACAGTGTTAGGAATTCCCTGATGAGAACATTTTTTATGCATTCCCTAATGCATTTTTTATTAACAGACTTCATCTCCTACAATCACTTGAACAAATGACATGCTACTTTCATACCTTTTATTTCACACTAAGCTGTACTTACTAGTTTTACTCTTCTTTTTGCTGGTCACAGATGTTTTGTGGCTTCTTTTCTGCTTTTTTGAGGAGCTGCCTCCTCCCTGAGCATCTTTAAGTCTTTTTTGGCCTGTACAGACTATAATTGGGAAAAGAAAAAAAAAAAAAGAAACTGAAATTAAATAAATGCTTGCACTACTCCCACAAAACACTTCAAAGCTTAAGTTTGTAGACAACAATGCAACTGTTCCTGCCTATCCTTAATGCAGCTCAGTTTTCTACTTATATTGACAAGAGGAGGTGAAAGACAATGGAAGGCAGACGAAGTTTCTTTGCACAGAGTGCACATGTATGATGATTCCAAATTACTTTCCCACATGCGTCACCAGAATTTCTCTTGAACCACAGGGGTTTACTATTTTTTAATACTGTAAATTAAACAAGAATACATTTATTTAAAAAGTTATCAAGACCTACTGGGATTAAAAAATGCTTTTAAAAGTCTGCTGTACTTGGAAGCTGTGAGAAAAAAACCAAAGCCATAATCTGTGATCAGTAATTACATTGATTGAAGGTGTTAAAAAAGATCTTAGATAATGATTAAAAAAAAAAAAAGGCAAACAAAAAACAAGGGAAAAATTCTACTGGTATTTGTAACTACAAGGGGAAAAAGTAGAAAAGGAACATGGAAGGATTCCAGTACACCAGCTAAAAGAGAGTGTTTTAGAACTTCTTGAAACGTTGTTTCACAACCATGTGACTTTCAGATTAAAAATGACCCCTGGAATAAAACAATTTAAATTAAGGAACCTAATTTTCTGAAACAGGTAACATGCTGACAAAATCAGAGAGGAAGTTAAAATCTAATGCATGTAAAAATGCTCTTTCACAATCACGTAAAACTTCTTTCAAGTGGCAATATAAAAATCCCCAAGCAACTTAAGTTCTAAACCTGCACAGCTTTAATTAGCAAAGTAATACAGATGTATTTATCAAAGGGTACACATTCACCTCTTCCAAACTCTCTCCTTTAAGGAAACACATTTTGTTGCATACTTTCAGAATATTATTTCCAACAGAACACTGAAGGTAACACACCTTTAAGGGCATTTTGAAAAAAATAGCTGATTGCTAGCCAAAATTTACTGAGCTAAGAAAACCCACTTCTGTCTCAGGATTGTATACAAAATGTATTTTCTTCCTTTGTGTTCATAATTTTTAGCCACTACAACACAGTAGCTGTACTTTTGATGAACTGAAAAACAGCCAGTCACGTTCAGAAAAAAGCTTTTGGATCGTGCCTTGCCAGCAGTTAAAAAGCAGGCAGCAGTACAGCGACATCATGCGCACAAGTGTTTATTATCCCCGACTCTCTAGTGGTTTCAGGAAAGGAACTTCAATCTGAAAAATCACATATGAAAGTGAAACATAGCTGAAAAGGTCAATGCTTTTATCAGCTTGACTTGAACCTTATTAACGTAATGTTCTAGAAAAATAGAAATTAGAAATGACTGCCTAAGCACCCTAGCAGCAAGAGGGCTTTCTGCCCCAAAACAAACAACTTTAAATAATTTAAATTTTATGCAAGAAAAGCATCTCCTGCTTCTAAGGAGGGTGCTGAAAATGCTTCCATCTTGCTACAATAAATGTTCCTTACACAAGCTATTACAGTTTGCTTTGGGCTTTTTTGCCATATCCAGTATAAACTTCATTCTTTTATCCTCTGTCCCTCAGTGAAACCACCACAATTTCAAAGGAAAAGCCAATAAACTTGCTGGCAGATTACATTTTACTCACGAGATGATTATGCCATTTCCACATATCTGAAATGGACAGCAGGCTACTACTTCCTGCAACAACTAACTTCCCTGCACCATAACCAAAACAGAATGAAAACACATCAGCAATGTTAGAAATAAGAGCTGGTTAGGTTGGAGACAGCTCTGTTTACCCTTTGCTTTACCTTTTTCAGCATGCTCTGGCTCTGGTTGATTACTACTACTGGAGCTGACGCTGGCATCAAAACCTGTTGGAGAAATATTTCCCTCAGACTGGAGGTCTTGCAGCTCCCCTGCCACACTGTCCACCTCTATTGTGCTATCTGTTTCACTTTTGATGCTTCGTATCTCTTCTTGATTTGGTGGCAGTGTCTCAGAGACAGTGACACTGGACTGATGTCTACTGGACTCTGTCACAGTTACAGAGGAAGGTGACTCAGGAGTTGTAGGAGGTGTGTTTAGCACTGAATTGCTGCCGCTGCTTGGAAATTCAACTTTCTTCTCACCAACTTCAGTCGGTTTTTCCTCAACAGGTTTAACATCCACACTTGCTGGCAAAGATTTTTCAAGTTCACAATTAGGCAAAGAAATGCCTTCTTCTGCAAGAGTCTGAAGCTGTTCCTCTTCTGCAGCATCCTCAGGAGCAGCATGTGGAGGAGAAGCAGCAGCCTCAGTATCAGAGTCTGAGAACAGCTCCTTCAGCGTTTTCTTCGGCCACTGGCCTTGGATACTTGACCACACATCTTTTCGATCCTTTGCTCTGGTGTTCTGAAGTCTTTCATCAGAGTTATTTAGAAGCTTTATTCTTTTCTCTCCCACTTCAGAAAATCCAGAGTAGAAAGTACTTGTCCGTAAAGATTTCCTTTTCTCCTCTAGTCCGTTGTACTTTTTCGTTGGAGTGATTTTCAGTTTAGATTTGTCTTCCTCATCTTCATCCGAGGAGCTATTACTGCTATTTTCTAAACTAAGGGAGTCTTTGTTTTTGGACTTCTCATCCTTTCTATTAGGTGACACGGTCTTTAAGGACTCCTCTGCAACACAGTGTCTTCGTTTACCACGCTTCACTTGTGGTTTTGCTGTTTTATCCACAATCTCCTTCTTTCCATCCTTTCTCTTCTTTGTGGCTTCGTCTTCTCCATCGGAGTCGCTATCTTCAGATAACTCTTCCATCTCTTTCCGCAATCTTTCAGGAGATTTGGATACAGACTTGGGCACCACTGCATCTGTAAGAGCTTTAGTTTCCTCTGGGAGAGATGAACTGCTCTGTTCTTTTAGACGGAGTTCATTTTTATCTTGGCTTAAAGCTTCGGGCTGAGATTCCTCTTTGCCGTCAGCATGAACATTCAGGGCACTTTGGTCATCTTCTTGCTCACTATCATCAGAACTTTCAGAAGCTAATTAAAAATAAATCCAAACAAAAACAAAACAAGAAAAGTTTATCTTGATTCTGATCACAAAGAATTATTAAAAACCAAAAAACCAAAAGAACAACTAAAGAAAACTGTACAGATATGAAGACATGCTACAGGGATCTCTAGCAGTCTCTCTCTTAAATGGTACCTCCCAAAGAGTTCAAAAACTCATGGTACAATGGCTAGATTAGAAACTAGGAAGATTCTCTGTTATACAGTACATCTCCAGGAATTTCTGAACAGGTAGAGAAAGCATAGAGTGCATTAATCCATAAAATATGAACTTCTGCACCCAAATTACCCAAACCAGTAACTGAAAGATGCCCTTACATATTTCTTATGGGTGACAAATACTACCATTATCTGCCTTTATTCCAAAGCCCATAAAACAGACATCATTTTCCCTGGAAAATCCAGAGTCTAAAGGACAGAACAACATCACACATTGGTACTCTCTAACAAACCAACCTGATGATCAGCCTGGAAAAAGGAAGTGAAAGCAATAAAGAAAGGCACTTAGGGAAACAAACAGACAAGAAGAATGTAGGACAACTGCAAGAAAATTCAGGGTCAGCAACCAAGAAACTGAGAGAAGAAGGAAGATACATAATCCCAAAGGAATCAACAGCAATCTCAGTGCAAAAAGATATGGATTCAAGGAGAAACACAGAAATTGGCTCAAATATATATATGTAACTCCTTGATATGTAAAGTTAATTACAGATTAATTATCACACTAATAATAGTGTCATTGGTAATTGGGTTCTTTTGTTTCTCATTTCCTAAGGAAATGAGGCATTATAGATCATGTTGATTGTTATTCTACCTACAGTTTTGGAACTCAGTGGCCAGTGTCATCCAAGTTCAAATAAGTTGGAATGATTATTAAATTCACACAGCTTCCACAGAAGTTTGTGGTTACCCAAACTACCTATACCATACACTATTTCCTTCTCTGGAAGCATGCTCTAAACTAAGAATGAAGAGAAGCAAGTAGGTATTAAAATGCTGCTGTAAATGTGTGGGCAGTGGAACAGAGTGCTAGCAACAGAAATGCAGATATGAATAATGGGTCCTATAGCTTAGGTAAATCAAAAATTAAAAATTTAGAAATTAGATAGGAAGCAAAAATGCTTTGCTCTATACCAAACAAACAAACAAACAAAAAAAAAAAGGATGGCAACACAAAATGTAATGACCGTTAACACGCTGAATTCACAGAAACTGCCAACACTGCTTTTGTCCAAAGGTTATTTCTGAAGATGATGTTATAATTAGCCAGACAGACTCAAACATTTAGTTGCATCAGTTACTCTACACTGTCATTTACTCCTGTTTAAACGCCTCTTACAGAATTAGAAAAAGCTTTTAAGTACAATACCTTGTAGCCCATTAATGATAGAAGTAATTTCTATTGATTTAACTGGAGCTTGTTCAGTATTTTTGGCTTCAGTGCTGTCAAGTTTGGACCCAGTCTCTGGTGATGTGCTGGTGTGAAAGGGGGGTTTTGACAAACGTCGCAATTTACAAGGTTTAGGAGAATACTTCTCTTCCTTCTCTCTGTCAGTTTTATTCTAGGTGAAAAAAAAGACACAAAACCTCTTCTCATTGGAGCACACATCTTATAATGGATTACAATTAAACAATGCTTACAGTTATCTTAAACATTCAATCTGTAGAGGAAAGCTCTCCTCTTTGTTTAAAGGACTACAAACACCTTCCGACACTCCATGCCAAGACCCTCCTACTGAAGACAGGGACTTTGTCAGCACTAAAACAAATGGGAAAACAAATACAACCAGTGCTCGAGGATAAGCGGCACTGCAGCATGCTGGGCTCAGCAGTGGCAGAAGGAAAAGCTTCCTTGCAGCCCACTGTCCAGAAAATATGTCATCATCTAAGCCTAAATACCAGTTGTGGAAGAATCAATTTTATAAGAAATCTTGGCAATAAAATTATAGAGTCCCATGCACATGGACTAGTCCATAGGTTTGCACTGCAGAAACAGCTCTCAAATTTCACCCCTCTCAAGCTGGCTCCCAGCACTGACAATAATCTGTATCCTTCTCATTTGATTTCTGTAAATGACTACATACATTTAACTAAAAATTCAGGAAAGAAGGAAAGAGAAGCTTCCCCTCCCTCACCTCAAGGGGAAAAGCCAAAACCATGATGAATAGAGTATCCATGTTTAAAAGGCTACAGAGTTGCTTTGCCTGATAAGCATTTGTAGGCCAATCAAAAGGTCAGGAAGGGAGGCAGGGATTACTTAACTATGTATCAAACCAACACAGGGAGCAACTAGAGAGAAAAGGGAGAAAAACTACCTTTATTTTCTTTCGATGCTTAATTTTTGGTACATTTTTGTCAGCTGGTCTCACTATCTTGTCTGCCTTTATCCATTCATCGTACCTAAACAGAAAAACAAATCATACACATTTATTGTTTTAAGCAGATAATCATATCACAGTAGAAATTTAACTGAGGAAAAAGAGAATTAGTAGCCCTATAAAAACAGAATTGGAATTTGAATCAAGTAATTTGTGGAATTCTCAAGTTTCAGCTAAGGTTCAGAGGATTAATATCTTTTTAGACTGAGGGGTAAATGCAAAACCTATTTTCCAGTCTGCACAGAACAGCAGAAATCCATGTATGCAGGTAAAACAAACTACCTGAATGAGAAATCTGTACAGACCTCTAAAAAGTATACTTCCTATTTATACACTGTAAAACCTTAACAATAAAATAAACAACAATAAAATAAAATAACAATAAAATAAATCCTTTCAACTACATAAAATGTGACTAGTTAATAAAAATAAACTCTTTCGATCCCGAGTGACTGCATAGAGTTATCTGGAGCGAGTAACCCTTCAGAGTCACCAGCTTTGAGTCACTGACTTCACAGGGACATTTTTCAGTTCCTTTTCTGTTAAAGGTTTCCACTTAGCATCAGTGATACAAGACAAAAACATACTAAATAGCACCAAGATATTGTTACTCAAGACTGGACCGGTTAAGTATAAATCCAAGACCAAAGAAGTACATTATTAGTAAGAATATACTGTAACTATGGTAGTGTGCTTGCCAGATTGTGTATTTCTGAAAAAGTCAAGAATCATTTAAATCAATATTTTTTCCTCCTGATAAGAATAAGCTGCTTCACTACCTAAACTACTTAAATTCAAGAACCATATGCATAAGAAACAGTTCAGTTAAAAATTAGTTGGTATTAACTTTGACCTGAATGTACATACAAACAAACTCTGATCCTCCTAGGTAAACATAGAAATAGAGGGGGAAAATCAACTTTAAAAAACCAAAACCACGCTCTCCAAAAAAACTTGTACAAGATGGAATTGAGCACAATCACCATGCTGGCTTTCCAGCTGGGCTTACTCAATCATAATTTTGATATATGCAATGACTACTGACACAGTCCTAATTCAGCTTCTTTGCAACCACTGTCAATTATATCCACAATATTGACATAAATTATTTAGGGAAAAACATGCAAGTTTCCAACTTGCTTCCGTATGTATTATAAGTTACGATCTATACAAGGGATTTCAGAAGCTAAACACTGTATTCTACTAACTTAAATGTCACATAATACACTGAAAAATGAAATAGCAGCAGTCTGAAAAATAGCTCTCCAAAACAATTTATTCTGCTTTTTCACCTCCACGTGACAATAAAACCCACAAAATCTCACAGCAGACCATGCAGACTACCATGTACCAAGACTGCCTACACTGTTGCAGACACCACTGTCATTGTAGTATTACCCTGTCATTACCAGGTGAAATGTTGTACAGGTTCAAAACTGAAATACAATTCTGCAGAGTACTTGCTCATATGGAAAAATCCCATATTCTGTGAGACTGTGGGAAACCCTATTTGAAGCAGACTTTCTTCAAGACAAAGACATGCTTTGCGCAAGGAATACCATGAAGCGCCTGCCAAATGGACTCTGTGACCCAGAGAAATGCAGGAGTATTTTATTATATCTAAATACATGCAGGAAAACAGCACTAGGACCTGAAAAACACATGGTGAAAAGTGAGGATTCTGACAGTGTCCTTTCTGCCTCAACCACATTGCTAGAATACCAAATTTGTATTCACTCATTCTTATGCATCTCCAATAAGAAATTAATCTTCCTCCTATGCAAAGTCTGTGCACAGCCCACACTGTCTGAGATTCACAGCAACTGCAGTGCCTGTTGGGGCAAGAGCTGACAGACATGGGGGCACACTGAACCAAAGGAGAGAAGTGCAGAATCTGAAAAGAATACCTCTCCATACCACAGTCCTAAACATCATGGATTAGAAACGGTGGTCATGCAAGCCCTCATCTCAAGGAGCACAAATTGGAACACTAATGTGTGACAGTCACAGTTGCTGGCCAGAGCACATCCTACTTTATAACTGACTGCATCCAAAACAGCAGGCAGACCCTGCGAGGAGGCCACAGAAATCTCCCATCTTATCCAGGGAATCCGCTGCCCCACACTTCACACCTTTGCATCACACAGCTCCTTTCACTACTCACACATCCGATGCATATGGTTTGCCTAAACCTGGGACAACTGGACCCCAGGCTGAAACAGATCCTGCAAAAAACATACACTCCAAGCCACAGTTGACAACCTGACCCTAAATTACATTCTCCTCCCCTGCAAGACGGAGAAGCGCCCTGAAAGCTGCATCTAAAATGGGGTGTGTGACTCAGACTAGAGCCTCTTTCTAGAACTGCATCTGCTAACATATGAACACTTACTTCATCACTAATCTTACTTTGGACAGTCTGTTCACAAAACAAAATTAATCTAAAAATATTATCAAAAAAAGTTATTCAGCTCTCATTACAAGAAGCATATACTTTTGGACCTGGGTTGTTTTACTGCAGTGCTGCTGTCTTTCATATGTACTAGCTTCACCACCCTAAATTGAGCAGATGAGAGTGGAGAGGAAGGAGATAAAATGGGGAGCTGCCCCTAAAAGAGGCGCCACAGATTTCTTTGAAAATCAAGACAAGGTATTTAATAAGGAATTATTATTTACTTATTTTTTTAAACCAGGTTTCATATGAAAACCAAGAACACTTTCATAAAGAAAATCCCCTTGCCTTACCAAAATGAAGACAAAGAAGAGCACCTTGCATCAGAATATGTACTGATACTATTACACTCACATGGACTACTTGCAAAATAAAATGCACCACAACATACTCTCAGAGACTGCACAGTCGATCTTCTACAGAAGTACTAGAGGAGAAACAAGGAAGAAAGCATACTTGTCCAGACTAGATTTATGCTAGCAAAAATAGCTCTTTTCTCAGAAGGACAAGTGACCTCAAGGAGCTAGCATGCCTTGGCAAATTCACTGAAAAGGTGCAGTATACTATCTGTAACTGCTAAAAAGGGAGAATTAATTTTTTTTTTTCTGTGATCAAAGAAAGGAGAAAAACTAGTCTGATACTCAAATACTGGAATATTAGATGAGGATTCAAGTTTGCCTCATTTCTTTCTTGTTTTTTTTTTAAAATAATCCCTCCCCTGCCCCCCCATGACATACATTACTCTCCAGGACCTGAAATTTTGCTGCAAATTTAATTTCAGTGGTTGACTGTGAAGTATAAAATTTGTATATGAAATAATGTTTCAACAAACTTAAGACTGAAATTAGCACTTTCACATGCAGGTTTCTGAAGGAAAGAAGTGTTGAGAATATAAGTCTTAGCTTTAAACATTTGAAACATTCAAGAATAACATGTCCTGGGATGTTGTACCATAATGACACACAGTTTCATCAATCTAAATTCTTTTTAAATATGCACCCTCTAATTACTGGGAATACACTGCAGAAGAAAGTCACCTCAAACACTTACACAATGAACTGTTCTTTGCACTGGGAGCTGAAGATTAAAATTACAACAGAAGGAACTGGCACCATAGGCCCCAAAGAAGTTTTAGTTACATATAAAGCAAATATGTATGAATCACACGTAATTCAGAACATCACTGGTCTGTCAGAAGTACAGTTCCTCTGTATTTCTCTGCTTTTTCTGGTAATATGTGGTAACAGGTCCCTCTAATAGGGTAGAGATTTCTACCATTCCCTTTGACTACAAGTCAGGCTCCACTGAACACTACCATTCAGAGACCTTTACCAGACACACATCACCTAAATCTTAGGAGGTAACAACAAGATCCTTTAGCACAATGCTGTAAAGCTTCTGTGCTTCCTATTTACTCTTTAAAACAAAAAAAGTTCCACAGTTCTTAATGTTACTGGTCCAGAGCATTTAAAAAAACCCAACTAATGAGGATGAGTATCAAGTTTACCCAACTTCATTCCAAGTACCCTAAAGAATGTGAGCATGCTCAAACAAACAATTATTCTGAAATCCAGACTGATACTGAAATTACCTTGTGATAAGAACCATTAGTAGTTATTTAGGATTTCTGCTCCAACTTACGAGTTTAAAGAACATGCCATTAAACGGCATATTTGACCAAAAGGGGAAATGGGAAAGTCAACTTTAAGGAGCAGAAGAATGACAGAATTAAAAAACCCCCAGATGATTAGCAAATCCTAGTTCAGTGCATCCCCTGTACTGTACATACAGTATTTGTGCCTGATAAGTAATCTAAAATGAATAAGGAGAGGAGATAATTGCTTCCTACTCAACTAAGGCAGTTGCTTTTCCAGGTTGTCACTGACTGAAAGCCAAATCAAGCTGTTACAGCCTACAAGAGTAGTCTTCACACTACTAAACTGTCAAAGTGTTTAGATGCTGGCTAAAGCTGAGGCTTACACATTCTATCTGTCAAATCCATAAACTAAAGTAATTTTACATGTATGAAAAAAATTAGCCACATTTAGCAGAGTCCATGCACAGTCCCACAGCTAAACCTCAATCACTGATGTATTTTTCAGTGAAGAATCCTACTCCCACCCAAACCTTTTCAGAGGGCTCTTTTGAAACACCAGGTAAAAATATAAACTCAAGTCCTACTGCCAGAAAGATCAAACAATCAACACTCCTTACTTCTCAAATGAGTTCAACTAAAAATGCTTTTATTGTCAAACATATCCTAGTCACAGAAATAATGCCTCTGACATCAATCTGCAGATTTGCTTAAAATGCAGTTAAAAATTTAGAATCTTGATTTCTCCTTTAAGAACTGGGGTGCTGGGATCTCCAAGGTGAAGAAGACTCATTTCTGACTTCTCATTTCTTCAGATTTGAAGTAGTACTGCTCAAATAAAACTCTGATCATCTCACCTCACAGCATGGATAATAGCATGATATTTGCTCCAAAAGGAAAGTAACTTCTATGCTTACACGTGAATTCCAAAACAAGAGTTTAAAAGCAAGAAACCTCTTGGAATGGTACACACAGTGGTCTTCAGTGAGTAGGATGAAAATTTCAGCAAATTGCACTCCAAGGGAGTCCTCCTCAATAAGAACTGGACCAGAACGCAAGTCACACCCCAGCTCCCACCTTGAGCAGGCTGCATCTCCCCTCGTATCTTGACTTCACAGCCCACTATGCTTACAGATGTTGCCTGAAGACAGTTTATGTCAGATCCTATTCTTGTAGGTCAATGTAGATCAAAATTCTACAGAAGATCAGTACCAAAACTGGCAAGAGCGAGATTCCTCCTCGGCAGTAGTGCCTGGAAATCACCAGGCCTTGATGCAAAGAGGTGAATTCAAGGCAGCAAGAGAAGCACTGCACGTCTCTGTTACCTTTGCTAGCAGACCTTGCTAGAACTGAATAAATGGTATTTGTCCTACCCTCTTGGCCAGAGAGAGGATGCCCAGATGACAGATGAAGGTTAAAAGAACCTCAGCTTTCCCAGAAAAGAAAAAATAAGAAAAAAGTACCTCAGACTTGTCTCAGACTTGTGGGATTTTTTTTACAGACAGTAATAAAGTTTAAAAGGTAATATTTAAGGACAATGAGCAATTATGTGGAAACTGAGGAAAGGAGCAGACATGCATATAAGCTGCCCAAAAAGTTTAGTTTTCTCTACTGTTTTCAAAGTTGCTTCAAGTTTTAAATGGCAAAAAAGAGGTCTGAAATAGCAACAGAAATACTTCAACTTATTTCTACTAATGCTAGACTAAAGACAATAAAAACCATATGCTCCTCCTTCTATTAGAGAAAGCATAAGAAGCCACTAGGATAAGAAGAGTCTGGCTGGGAGGGGAGGTGGGGTAGGGAGGATAGATATCAGATCCGATGAAATGCAGTTACTTGCTGTGCACTTACTTGCCACTAAGAATCTTGTTGTTTTCCAGTTAGATACCCTATTGCTGGTGTACTTTGTGCTTCACTGACAAGAGTGAGCTCACTCAGCTAAATGCACTACTCAAACACTGAATCAGAGAAAATTGGCGTAAGAGAGCCAGAGGAGGAACCTGAAAAGAGTGATGTGTCACTTGCATGGGAAGATCTAAAAGTAAGATGGGGAACAAATGAAGCCTTCTTTGAACAAGTCATTTTAAGATGATTTTCAAAGTAACTAAAGCCCTGCATTTATCTAGTGTTAAAAATCTCAGTTTCATACAGTACAATGACCTTCACAGAACACCAATACTGAAAGTTTAGGACTCCAGATGTCTATTAATTTAGTTTTTTAAATTCATAAGTGTATTTGAGAAGTAATTCAAGAAGTAATCACTAACTAAAACTCAAGTTACCTCACGTTCCATCCACAGTAGTGCACCAAGTAAAGGACTTCTCCACCTTCGATGTCAGAATCTTTAATACTAGCTTCATACATTTTTTGATTTTTCCCTCTTCCATACCGCACTTGGACTTTCATGCCTGGTGGATAGCATTCAAACTCTTCTTCCTCATTGTTATTGTTGTCTTCTTCCTCCTCCTCCTCTTCCTCCTCCTCTGCTTCTTCTTCATCTTCATCTTCTTCCTTATTCGTGTCATCTCTTGAAAGGTTTAAAAAATTGTAGAGTTAATACGAGATACTTCATAAGCTTTTCAGTTCCAAACCACATATATTGATAAATATTGTGGATGCATTAGAGAGTGGGAAACAGGAGGCTCCAAATATGTGAAACTGTACTACAGCTGAGTAATATCAGCAAAACAGGATATAGCAACACACACAAAATCCAGTGACTGTAAGGTGCAAAAGTGACTAAAAGAAAAAAAAAATTCCATCAAAATCTGTATGAGTAGAAGTTGTTCAAACTCATCTTTATATGATTCTTGCATGCAGTCTCTTTGTCTAAATATAATTTTCTCATTAAAATAAATTCTTTTCAATATAGAGAAAATTTCCTAAATTCCATTTTTTAACCTCCAGGTTTTACAAATGCTTCTTGAAACTTGCTTCTCAAAAAAATCCTTGCTTTATTAAAATAAAGAAATTCTATTTCAACAGCTTGAAATTACTGCAACCACAACCAGATTTTGGACAAAAAAAACCCCAACACCTTATGTGACTGTATTAGCAAATTAAACAACCTGTGCTAATTTATGACCTTGTCACTCCTTGTCAATTACACCAAAAGTATTCCAAGTATGTCAAACTTGCATTTAATTACTATATAAATACAGAAGCAGGTGTTCACTGCTTTCAGAAGTAAGCCAATTTTGAACACAACTTTAGACATTTTGGACCGATTTTCAGAAGCAGTAAGAACCCATAAATCTTGCTAGTTTCAGTCAGTGGTAGCTATGGGCTGCTCAGTTATCTGGAAATTATCTGCAATCAGCTTAAAGAGGCAGACTAGATTACAAAAGTTAATGGGGGAAAATATCTTCTAATCTTAATGAGACTTACAAAGCAGCATTATTGGCCCTCATACCATTCTAATCACACACTCTGTGCAACACAGAACAGATTTAGTTGCTGACTAAATTCACAACTGCAGACTGCCAATAATAAAAAAACCTGATACACGGAACAGGTATGTTTGGATACCTGGATAAGAGAGAACATAAGTACTGCTCCAAGTCTGATTCACACCAGTATTTTAGTTAAGCTCCCAAACAGAGAAGTCTGTATTAATAATCTAAGCCTTTCCACAACATTTTCAGCAGAAAATACTCAGATAAGCCAAGCTACTTTCTCTCTGCAAAGGATGCTCCTTTGCAGAAGTAAAACTGCAGTATTACTATCTAATTAGATGGCAAAAGGTAATTCAGAACAATATGCTAAATTCAACTGTAGTATAACCACACTGATTTAATAAAATTACTTCAGAAATGAATGTTGTCACATATATATACGCATAGACACACTAAATATACAAATATATATATGTATATACACACATGTGCATACACACTGAGACAAAGGCTAAAAAAATCCATCTTTTCCTAGTACACCAAGTCACAGAAGACCTATCTATTCAGGTATATATGGCATGGACCATACAGTATAATTCTAGAAGGCCAACATTTTAATTTTATTTTTTATGTATAAATGTATGTATATGTATAAATACACACACACACACACAAAGTCTTGGCCTTCCAGGAGATATAAATACAGATAGATAGATAGATAGATATAGAACTATATACTTTGAGTGAACTACTTTGCTAGTGAAGTTAAAATCACCAGAGTTAAAAATCCAACATGAATAAACAAGCTTTGAAAGTTCACTTAAGGCAAAATTTACTTCCCAAGGAAATCAGGAAAAAAGGTGCCCAAAGATTAAGACAAAAAATTCCTGAACAGAATTCCACAGCTAACAACAAAAAGCACCAACTAGTAATTTAAATGATTTTAAGTTATACTCTCTGCTGCACTAAAAAAAACTCCTAGCCAATTTCAGTACAACAGATATTATCATACAAAAGCTAAAAAAAATAGGATCAGAAGTAGAGCCACCACTGCTCCAAGAACAAGAGTAGCTTTTGATTGTCCATTACTAAGTACACTTTAAAACTGCAGTGAACCAAACTCTGCCTTTTTTTTTTTCTCTCCAAGATCTAGGGGCACAATCCTCAAATGCTGTCTGCAAAGTAAAGTATGCCTATGCTGGAGATTCAGGATTTTCCAGACATTGGCAATTATGGTGCCAGTGGCTTTTCAAAAGCTGAACAAATTTGGAGTCTCTCTCATCTTGGTGTCCCAACATATCCTACAAAGACTCCATGAAAATACCAGAAATTGGTACCTTCTGGAAGAGATGTGTGAAACCATCATTGTGAGTAACTTGGATGGTCAAGGAGATGTGAACAGCAGGCTGGACATAGGTGTAGGGCATGTCAGAAAGCAAAAGCAAAATGGCAGCAGAGATGGTTGTAATTAAAAAGTCTCCTAAGGAGTGACTTGGTTAGCAATCATAAGCTCGAGGTTTTAGGAAACCAAACAGAAGCAAAGAACGTTCATCACTGTGGAGCAGAAAAAAACCAACACACTCATATGGCTCCTGGAACAAAAAAGCAACAAAAAAACCCCAACACAAAACCCAAGAACACATACCAACGGTTGCAAGGAAGACATTGTCTTTTAATGCCATAAATAGTTCAAATCTGGCAGTGCAGACAAAGGAGAAGCCGTGACTGCCACAAAACTGAGGTTTCTAAGAGGAAATTGTCATTGTAGGCATCCACTATGCACAGTCATAACTTCATTAGTCCATGTATGTATGCATGAGATCATTGGATTTTCTTCAATGCTGTTTAGTCAAAATCCCATTTAGGGGAAGAGCATGGGGAAAAGGTAAAAAAAAAAGAGAAAAGAAAAAAGAAACAAACCTCTTGGCAGCAGACAGTAATTGTCAACTTAAAACCAGTACCAAGCAATATCTACCACAAAGCTGCAACAATTTGAACAACCCAAGCAGCAGCTGATGAAAAAAGGCAGCAGCAGATGTGCATACACAGTGTACAGGAGATACAGCAATACAAGTGTAACTCTGTTCAAGAATCCAAAGTATTACCAGAAACCTTATCAGGACTCAAAAGCATTACAAATTACAACCACAGACTAAAAAGAATACCTTCACCCCATCTCACAAGGATTGAGAACATAAACCTTCAGAAGCAAGACATGAATTAAAATTAAAATGCAAAATTATTTGTTAATAAAGTAAAACCATTAAATGTTTAGACCATACAAATATTGCTTATCATTAGTTTCAAAGGACAAGGCAATATCCTCAAAAGGCTAAAACCACACACATAGTAGGTCACTCTGTCAATATAAAGATTTAACACCAACAAGCCCATAATTAAGTGTATTAACAACCAGATGTAGTTAATAAATGAAACACTGCTGCTCTTACACCACTCAAGAAAATGCAGCATCATGCAAATCTCTTTCAACCCACATTCTCTGGCACTAAACACAAGCTGTAACAAAGCCCAGGCGAAACCTATGAGACAGAGTGTGATTTGGAACATTATATCTGCCTCCTAGAATTCCTGTTTTGCAGCAAGCCTAACCCTATTCCAATACACTTCCCCTGACGCATCAAACTGGTACACACAGCAGGTGAGATGGCACATGCAAGATTATTTTTTCAGGGGTTATTCTAAAATTTGAGGAAGCAAGATTATTTCAATTATTGGCTTAATTAAGTCATTACAGTTAATTGAATCACTAGCAGAAATAAACTTTAGTATAATTGACACTTCAAGTTTAGAAATTAGCTTCTATTTTTGTTTCCTGCTTATTTTTTTCCTTTTTCTCATCCTAGAGCCTAATTTAACCTCTACTTCTCATAATACAGAGCTGAAAGATGTTCAGTCTCTCTTCACATTGCCAATCACAGAAGTATTAAGGTGACCTTAAGTTTTAAGGCAGAGAGGTCATTAAGACCTTTACTCATGCCATGACAATGGAATCTCATCTTTACACAAAATAACACCTCCCCAAAAATCACCAGTATTTGTCTTCCCTCTTGTTCTGGTTTTGGCTGGGATGGAGATTATTTCTCCTTGGTAGCACAGTGCTCTGCTTTGGATGCACCGGGGTGGGAGGAAAGTGAGCCAGTGGTTGCATGGTACACGACTGCCAGCTGGGTTAAATTACTGCACCTCTGAAGCTACAAAGGAAATCTGAAAATAAAAGCCCCAGGGACTTCTGTCTGCACAGAGAAAGTTGGAATAAATGCAGTTGGGGTCCCTTGTCCCAAGGGAAGAGGAAGGCACTGCCTTGATCTGAGTCACACCTGAGTGTAGGACAGTACACTTCAATCGTGCAAGCATGTTGGCTGTGATTAGTGTGCTCCTCTGCTGCCATAGACAGGTGAGAGGACCTCATGTCATTGCTCCTCATCATTCAGCCACATGTGTTGAAACAACATCCCTCAAAAGGATAAAGGGTGGTTCCGAAGTCTGACTGAAGAGTACAGCCCTTCCTGTTTTTACAGCACTGGTTCACATTCACCTTGGAAGCATCCAGTATCTGATGAGTGTTTAAAGACTCTCTCACACATCACGTAAGCCCCAGTGACAGCCACCACGGTTAATAACCTGCACAGTGACCATTTGCTATGTAAAATATGATGGCAGAACCACTTTTCCCAAATCAGATGTCTCCCTTCCATTCAATACAAAGAGCCAGTACATTTACACCACCACTCTACACTTCATTATTGTGTCATTTGCAGCTTATTGCTGTATCAACAGCAATCACTACATGTATGCATGTATCAGTCTGTATTCTATAGTAAGGAAAAACAATCAATTAGACTGTTTCTGAAAACATGACTACACAATGAACTTCTTTTCCTCGTACAAAGACAGCTGATACACATAAATAGAACACAAATCACAAATAAGAGCATTGAAATATATTCCTATAAATAAAACTACTAAGTATGGTTCTTATAAGCATTTTTCTTTAGCATACACACCAACAATCTAAGATTCTGAGCATATGTTTACACTACACAAGCACTGAACATGACACATTGTTCCCCATTTTCCCAAGCTAATCAATTCCACATAAACTTGAATCAAACTGGAGAAAGTTATCTCAATACATAGTTCTCAACTCTTCAGAAGCAAAGAGATACGCCTTTTATATCAAATATTCTACACTCCAAAAGATTCTAACCTTCTTGCTACCACTTCAGATCCACCACCACAAAGATGTGTCATTTCAAGAGATAAGGAACTGAAGAAAACACTGCCTCTTACAATGTCTTTCTCTTATATGTGAAATGGAGCTTCTGACTATTACATAAGCCCACTGTAAACTGCTTTCACAAAATACCTAACAGGTGTTGTCAGAAAATTTAATTCTTGTACAAAAAGTTTCAGCAGCAGCACAGGCACAGCAGGTAGTCCTCTACATGGGCAATACCCCTTAGTAAAATCCTTCACATGAAACAATGCCCATCTTTACTTAGTTTTCAATTACTGCTTTTATTATTCCTAGTTCCCTCCTACTGTTTACAGGAGGGGAAATGTTACTACTGCATGAAAGATGCATGTAACAGCTTTAAGATTAAGATTTTTCTCTTGCACGTGAATGAACGGCTGATAGACACAGACAGAACTAAACCAAAGACTAAATGTTTAGCATTTTCACCTTGTGATATTGTCAAAATATGACAGTACCAGCTACCAGAAAACCACACTGAAAAGACCTCAACCATTAGTATCAGACAACCAGAAGTGTTTAGGTTTCTAAAGTATTCTTTAAGGACATTTGTTCATGCAAGCCTTGAAGAAAATAAAAAAATTAGACCATTTTCAAGAACAAGAAAAAAATAAATTCAAGAAGTTTCCTAAGGTCAAAGAAGGACTTATGAAAATGACAGTCTGATGAGCAAGAACAAGGTAAGATCCAGACTTGGCAGCCCTTCCTGGTGTTAAGGCAGCACCTCAGCCACAAGAAAGAAAATACAAGAACAAAACCTCTTGCAATGTCTATGTACTGGAACGGGGATTCTTAAAAGAATTTTGCCTGGGCACCTCAAAAATCCAAATACTACCCATATATAAGTGTGCTGCCAATTTTTGTTGAGAAGCAAAAATTACCCAGATTCTCAGCATTTAAACTTTCATTTCAGTATTAAGTTCCTGATAGTGGTCTGTCCCAGGTGCCTTAGAGCAAGGTGTTAAAACTAAAATAAGACAAAAAACCAACCAAAAAAAAATTCTCAATAAAAACTCCAAAACCAACACAGAAACTTGGAGTTGAATTAACTATCTGGGGAAAAAAGAAATCTTACTAATATTGGTTATATAGCAATTAACCTACGCTTCAGGTTCTAAACTGCACCTACTATGAAATTTTTAAAGATTTACCTTTCATTTTATTAGCCTGTACTAAAAAACCCACACTTTCTAAAAACTCCACTAAGCTCTCAGCCTCAATCTCTTTGGAACACATTCAGTTGTCTACTCTGTTCATTGTGTAGAAAAACACCTCCATTCCCAATTTGTTGACTTTGACTCAATTGTTCAAGAAGTTAAAACAGTTGATATTACTATATTACTAGATGCTACAAAGGAAACAGCACACCACCTATGCAATGCTACATTTGAAGATCATGACTTCCATAACATCAAGTTTGTAGGAACTTCTGAAGAAGAAGGATTTTGAACTTTCTTGTTTATTCATTGGCCAAGTGTAGCTACTTTTTTGGATGTTATGGAAAAGGATGATTTACAAAGTCAGTTTTGTAAAGGACCCTCTGGGACACACACATTACCGTCTTTTTTTTAGACTTGTTTTAATGACTACAGGTTGTACAGCCTGTATCAAGCACAGGTATCTTCCACTAGCCACAGGGAAAAAAAAACAAAAAAAAGAAAAAAGTGAACAAGAAAAGCATGTTCACAATAAAGGGCAAGGTGCCCTTTGAATCTCTACTCTCAGTGTTCACAGATACACAAGCAGGCAAGAAACTGGCACTCTGGGGAAGAAAGTAAGAGGAAGTTGAGCCTTTCTTCCTCTTCATCGTATTGTTAAAGTCTGTGTAGATGGAACCATACAATTCAAGTGGCAGCAATCTCAAAGGTTTGAGACACATGTGATTGAACAGAGAAACAAAACATGTAGGAAAAAAAAACCCCTAGCTTCCAGCAGTATTTCCTGAGATTTGGAAACTGGGAGTTACATCCACTCCTCCCATAAGGAAGTCAGCAATAAGAAACACAGAAGTTTTTCTATCCTCATGGTTCCTTGTGTCTATAGACAAATAAGCTACATGAAGATGTCCAAAGTCCTACAGATATAAATGCAAATAGAAAACTCTACAAGTTTGCCTAATATAACGTTAGATTTAATTTGTTTAGCTATTTTGTTAGGATTGTGAAGGACAAATGGTACATAGCTTTAAAAAAGTTCTAGGAAGACATTTTAAATACACCAAATAACAAAATTTCAGTCTGAATTTCACACTGATCTATTTTGATTACATTTCAGGTATTGGTCTGTGTGATTAGCTTGCTACCTAAAAAATGCCTATTTTCATTTTGCATTTCAATTCAACAAAGAACTCCAATCACAGCATTTCCAACTTTGTATAAAGTTCTGCCACTTCTAATCCATGAAGTTTGGTATAGGGAAGTACAACATCTAATACAATGCCCCATAAATTTCCTTTAAGCCTTTATGGCATAAATGCTAAAAACATTGTTTAGCATTTAGGATGACAGTGACATTTTTAAAAGCTCTTTAAAGCTGACACAAGTGCATTTTGTACTCCCTATCAATCTGAGAGGGTAGAAGGGAAAAGTAATCATGCTAACAGTGTTACTACAGTAACACTGCTTATAAATACTTACAATTAACTGCTATAAGTCTTCAATTTTTGTAATTTAAATTATTCCTTCAAACACAGCATACCTCCCAGCAATGACCACATCACCACCTACACCTCTTTTTAGAGTTATGCTTTCTATTCTAAGCAACTCGTTACAATCTTCCATGAGTCATAATAGCAAAAATACTAGTTGGAAGAGTTTTCCACTGGGATGAGTAAGGAGGAGCAGAGGGAAAAGAATTCACTCAATTGCTATCAGGTGAATTGGGACAACTTTAAAAGGAAATAAGTATTCTCTACAAATTTTTGTTGTTTTAATAAATAAAAAACTAGGAACACTCATAACATTTTTTGATGTAATAAATAATGCAAATTGACGTGAATTGGGATTAAAAACAGCCCAACTTAAAAAGATAAAAATAAAGGATTACTGAAAAGCAAATGCAGCTTCTAACTTTTCATGTACCATTTACTGCTGCAGCATGGTAAGCATGAAGCTACCATGCTTTTCAGGTATATAAATAATTATAAAGTAAAATCACAAACATACACATTTACAAATACACAATTTAGGGAACTTTAAAAACTGCTATTCTCTAAGCATTGCAAAGTTTTCCATCTATTTAGTTCCATATTTTGAAAGCAGCATTGTAAAATCAGTCTTTAATAATTCTGAAAATCTTCCAAACCTGTTAAAGTACAACTCATCTAGTTCACATTAAAAATAGGAAATGCAACGAAGTCCAGCAATTAGTATTTTGAAAAAGAAAAGTTTACATAGGATACAAACAAAATCACATCCATAAATAAAAGGCTCTTTAACTGAGCTCAGGTGAACTTGATTTTTCTGTATTCTGCATTTCTGAGTTACAGAAATTGCCAACAAAATCTCACTGAAAAATATTCAGGAGGACAAAAACATTTTACAAAAGGATCATTCCAGAATCCACTAAGAAATCAAAATCTAAAATAAAATAAAATAAAACAACTACTACCAATGAATCAGAAATCCGTACACTAAAGCATGACATTCTGGCCACAGTTTTTAATGGGCCAGAAAAAGTATTAAGAGCTAATGATATTTAGACAAAAGATCAAGACAAGACAGCTGATCTACTAAACAACAAAATTGCTGCAATGAACAAGGGAATTACTGGTCAGGCAACAGATGGTATTAACTACAAAAAAACCCCAACAAAACCCAACACATCCCTGATATACAGATTGCTGTGAAAGTGTGAGGAGGTGTCATTGTCTGCTTTCCCTCTTGTAACAGCTTCTCCCTTAAGCATCTGTTACCAGGTTTTATTGAAGACAAATACTGTATTAAAAGAGATCTATCTGACCTCTAAGGGGAATTTTTGTGGTTTTAACACTAGAAATCATACTGTGTGAGAGTTTTAATTGTAAGAATACAAATTGTTAACACACTGGGGATTAACGAGGACTATATTCTGGTTGTATTCTTTTGTGTGGCTGCTGAAAAACACTTGTGAGATTTTCCTGCACTGAAACAGGAAAATCTTCCCATTCCATGAACCAAATGATTCACACACACTCATTGATTAGATGGTCCTGAGCATCCTTATTATTTCCATCTCCTACTTTCAAAACACCATCTGAAGGTCAGCACAGGAGACTCCTGCCAGTACCACGCCTATTCAACAGCAAGGCTGTTAACTGAGCAATGCAAGGTACTTCCATCTTTTTCCATGTTACACACCCCAGTCCAAAAGCAGAAGCTGGAAACCACAAGTTTGCCATATACTTGTACCAAAGTCAAGTACAAAAATACTCCTGGCAATGACTGCGATATTTTTGTATTAAATCAAATAGTGACCTATGCTTTGTATATTCTGCTCTCACTCAGCTTATATTTAGGCCTGGAACCTGTAAAACTTAAGGTGCCTTTTCCTTTAAAAATAGATTGATGAACTTCAATGGCCTAACCACGACAAAGTTATGAACACATCAGTCTCTGGAAGATACGAGTCTAATTAACAACAGCATGTCTGATTTGAAGTTCAAATTACAAGAGTAAAATTTAAAAAACACCTATGTCTCATCTGATTAGAAACAGCATAACTTACCCTAATTTTTCTTTTTCTTCAGCATCTGCATTTACTGTAGGATTTTCCATTTCTTTGATCTTCTCCTCCTCTTTATCCTCCAATTTGGTTTCATCTTCAGTTTTGATTGCATTTAAGTCCTTTTCTTGATCAGGCTGAGTAAACACAGAATCTGGCAAATTTTTTTTGTTTCCCTAGGATAAGAAAACCTTTAGTTAACTCACAAGGTGAAAACAAAGGATTTAAGAAAAGGCAGACAAAACACACTGAAGTCATAAGAGCAAAACAATGCTACAGTGTGGGGCTTGTCCTAAAATTACAGCACCTCTGCTGCTTTTCCTTTTGAAAGCCTTAAGCTAAACCTAACAGTTTGAAGTTGCAGCCAGTGTCCTAGCTTGTTTTATCACAATGATATAGGCATGCAGCTCTTACACCTGGCCTGCAAAGCAATCCCCAAGACAAACACTTCACAAAGCATGTTTTTCACTTGGGATGCAAAGATACCAGTACTGGCCCATCTGGCAATCCTCCCAGAGAATGCCTCCCTGGCACACAGACTGCCACTGGCTGCCACTTATTACAGCTGTGTTGCACACTGACTTGAGGAGCCACACTGCTTCCACAGCAAACTCCGAGGCCTGTACAGTGCAGCACATCTGTTTATGGCCCCGAACTTCCCTTGCTAAAGCCACTGAGTCAACAGAGGATTTTGAAAAGCTATAAACATTTGTTTCTCTGGACCACTAAACTACATTAGACCATGTGTACATAATATGGCCCAGGTTTTTGTAGAGCTTCACTGGTTTCACTGGAACACACAAGTAACAGCAGTATTTATGACGGCTTACAAGCATAGCTAAATGCATAATGAAAATACCAGTAATATAGTTAGCTGTGAGCATGCATTACCCAGATAAGGATAAAGCTGGACACTAATTAGTCGCCATTTCACCCAAGAGGCCCTCAAACAAGTGGAATGTTGGAGCTGTTTTCTAACAAGTCAGACATTTTGACACCATGACCCCCTAAAACAGGCACCTAGGGTAAATACAGCTCAAATGTCTTGTTCTGAATTAGGTTTACAGTGAGTTTTTGTCTTATTTTAAATCCATCATAGAAATTTCAATCTTTATATTAATTCATGGTTATCAACACACCAACAGACTTTATAAGCAAGACATAAGATGAACTTTAAAATATATTACCAGAACAGAGGGCTTATCATTTTCTTTACTTTCATTATCATTCTCAGCTGACTTTTTTTCTTCTTGTTGTACTACTGCTACTTCTTCCTGCTTGCGCTCATCCTTGTCCACCTTTATCTCCTTTGCATCCTGCTCTGGTTCTTCACGCATTTTCAATTCTTTTTCTTTCTCACAGTCTTTACAAGGCTTGTTCGTCACTTTCTCTGGCAATGCCATTTGAAATTCAATGTTAGCTGATGTACAATACTCTTCAAAACCATAGAGATATCTAAAAAAAAAAAATAGTTTGTGATAAGCTAGTTTGACTAAAGAAGGAAAATCCAACCTAGAGAAGCTAAACATGGACAGTAGGTTTAAAGCCTTAAAAACTGTATTATAACCAACGAGTTATGATTTTATGTATATTACCCCTAGCACAGGATCACTTCAGTTCACCGTAGCTTTAGCATAAACTTCATGGCTTTATTACTTACTTTCTGTATGCACATTTAACATTATATCCTGCAGCTGAATTTAACACAGGGATTCCAAGATCTTGATAAACTTGCTTCCACACCGCTCCACTTTCAATCTGTTAAAGACAATGAAGTCATTGTTTTTAAATTAATTCACTGACAAAAAACTTAATTGACAAAGTTTATAGCTTCACAAAATAAATATAAGTAATTTTTTCTGATCCATAAAATTACTGTTTATCACACACACAGTATTTCACTGTAATGCAAACTGCAGTCTAATGTAATCACTTTAAGCAATTTAGCATTTCTGCAATGCAACAAGCCACAGCAGGCTTTCCTCTCCAGGTGGCAATAAAACAGAGGAAAGAAAATATAGCTATCAGAAAAATCAGTACAAAATTTTTTCTTTTTATTTTATATTTAAAGTAATTCTTAACTATCAGAGCTAGAATTTTCATTAAATTGGAAAGAAAAAATAAGTCAAAGCATTAACAATACTCAGCCCTGGTAGTACGGCACCAGACATAGTGCCTGCCAGTCTTTCATTATGTCCTAAATGTGCCCTTTGGTGACAAATTCTGTGATGTGCCCATTTCTAACCATCTGTGAAGGTAAAGCAGATGTGCTGCAATACCCAAGTACCACATCCTGTCCTGTCTGTCAGAAAGGCGTCACTGCACAAACAGACCTCCTCAGCTGTCAGGCTACATTCATCGGAAGCAGTTCAAAGCACAAACAGAACCTGCTTGGCCATGAATTCAATGTATTTCAATTACTCCTCCCAAGACCAGTCTCACTAATCCCCTTCAGTAAATTCTTCTTTACACTGCCCAGAATAAATAGAAATTAAGGGCCTCACATCAGGCCACTAAATTGGCTGTCTTTGAGACTTTACTGAGCAGTGACTCCTTTCATGTGGAGGTAACTTTATCAGACAAGCGTTTCTTAAAGTATTACAAAAACACAAGTGCTGGCTGATTTTATGCAGCAATAATTAAACATGCTGAGTAGATGTGTAATTTGTTTAGCTTCTAACTAGTTCTGGTTCATGTTAAAGCATGTTTTTTAGAGCAACAAGGTGTCTTATGCAGCCATACTAGAAAACTTTAATACATTTAATGGTCCTGTGTTATTTATCAGTACTTCAGAGAGTAATAAATTATTTCACAATAATAAACAGCATCCTCAGGTTTTATGGCTCTGGAATACTCATCATACTAATACTCACGTTATCAAATCCTCCAAGCTTGTGTACAAGTCTGAATAATTTGAAGAGATTCAAATTTCTATATCCTAATACAGGTCGTTTGTTAATAGGAGTCCCTGGGTAACAAAGACAGCTGTTAGGGTGTTTTGAAGTTTTTTTTTTTTTCAGAATAACATGAAATTCACATCATATGCACTATTATTAAATACAGTATTTTAAACCCCACCTCCTGCAGCTGGTACTTTCCTTTTCATGGAACTAAATCTAGAGTCTTACTTACTGAACTAGAGGGAAAATGGGTTATGTTATTTAATGCATATATATACATTCTTCCATACATTAATGAACACGCAGATATGATGCAAATTTTCTTGCTAACTCTATTGTACATATTTTTATTTCACCCACTGAAACAATAACATCTAAAAATACAATAGTTCTTTCACTGATATTAAAAAAACCCAAACCAACCCTCACCAGGAGCAATCCCACAGTGCTTCAAGAGCTGAAACTTCCTATGCTATTGTACTAGCAGTAGCTATCACATTGTCATCTCTTGTGAACAGTTTAACTCATTTCATATGGCATTAAAGAAGATACTAATTTAACCAGTTATTATAGTAATTTAAATACAGATACCCTCACTCCTGCCTTTTCTTGCAATATATAAAAACCTTGTAAAGATTTAACATAATGAATGGTACTGGCTTTCAAAAACATCTCAATCTACAGATAGTGTTCATGCACTTAAGTTATCAGGATTCACAAAAGAAAATCAGCACAAAGCAAATGCATTTTTCCATGACCTAAAAGGTGTGTGTGTCAGTATTTTAAAGTTATCAAACTGAGAACATAAATTAATATGATGGAGAGTATTAAATGTTTGATTATACACACTATAAGTACACTATAGCAAACATAGTACAATACATGCAAAACATAACAGCACATATATTTATATATATCCATTTATTTCTGAAAGCAGAAATATGGGACTGCATTTTAGGAGATGAGTCAAGTGACAGACTCATCTTCCAAACAGCAGGGAAGGCAGAAGGCATGGGTACGGTTTCCCTGTTTCCAAAACTGTACTGCAAAGCATTACTAGTTTACATGCTCAATTTTTCAAAGTACTGCTAACTAAAATGCCTACCTCTGTCTTCCATGAACTTGTACAATTGCTGAAGAAAGTTCTCTCGTTCTTCAGGAAATGGCTCTATTTCCTCCTGTTTAAAGCAATGCATGCAAGAAAACTGTCACCATTTTGAGTTACAGTCCTTCGTTAAGAAACATAAGGCAGTGATAATTTAGGTTTAAATGTTTAAGTTTGTTTTACTGTAGTCAGCAACAGGATATGGCACAGAGAGATACATGCTCTCAGTGCTATGCCACATGAAACCAAGTTTTATAAACTATAGTGTTTCAAAATATATAAAACATTGACTGTAAACATACATAGAAATTGGATTTTTGACTGATCACTGAAGTATCGTAAGTGATACCATAGATCAAGATGTGTTCTCAATTTCGTCCATTTATGCAGAAAGTCTGTGAGACAGTGCTATTAATGATCAAGAGATTATATCAGAAATCTCAGCTCTATTTCTACTGCAGTTAAGTGACTCCTTGGTTCCTGGACAGACTACGTCACTTTCAGAGATGAAGTCAAAGAGCAAATGGTGCTTGCACTTTCTTAGGAGTTCTAATCCACTGCACTGGCAAACCGCAGCCAATGGCACTGCATGCGAACTGCCATGGGGTACCAGCTGAGCGCGTGCTGAGCAGGATCAATCCCAGAACTGAAATAACAATGGATATTTTGGAAGTTCAGTTCATTGCACTAATAAACCTTTGTATCAGATTTACTTAGATTAATAAACAGTGGAGTTTCATAACAAAGCACTATGGCTTACTTTCTAACACCTTATAATTTCTTTTGGAAATGGGTCTTGCCACAACTAGTAGCAATAAGATATTAATAGATCAAATTCTGAAGAAATTCTGATGACTGAGCTACTGCAAAACGATACACCAAATATGAGTTGATTAATTTTTAATACTACCCGTAGAGTTTCCAAAAATAACTAGTCATTCAGTAATCTAAACTAAATTATTTTTCTTTGGTGTATTTGCATTCCATGTTTATCGTTTCCATTCTTCAACAGTCTCCTTGTACTAAATATTAAAGCTTCACCTACCCTGAAGCAAGGGGAAAATACATACTGTCTTTAAAGTCATACTAAGACAGTTGAGAAAACAACAGAAACAGAATATCATTACTAAACAGAACTGGGAAAAACAAACACACACAAACAAAAACAAACCCCAAACCCTCCAACATCTACTGAATCTATTTAATATAGAGATGTACAGCTGAAAATAAGGTCAGGAAAGGCTGTAACTATTGCCAAGGAGTAGGGTTCCTTCTCATTCTGTACTTCCTCTTACCCATTAAATGCACTTGGATGACATCAAAGGAAACAGGCAAAAAAATTAAGAACCAGGATTCACAATATGCTGAAACAGTTGCTCTTCAGGTATCATTTCAGCAGAAATGCAATGAAAACACTTCAGTCTTGCAAAGGCAATGCAAGAGGAAAGTTTCTGCGATGGGCATTACATGATGGGCATTTGACACCCCGTGTGGCAGCAGAGCTCAGAGCAGGCAGCTTTGATGTGCAAGGACAGGCTGGGTAGAGCACTGCAACCAATATACTAGAGATCCTTTTCACAGGGCAGGGGCACCAGATTGGCACATCTAGCCCAATTCTTCTCTGACAGGTACAAGGTGATGCTGCAGCTCTGCATGTAGTACAGATAAAAGCCTAGTTAAGAACATTCATATTCCACAGGCCATGGAGAACAAATTATTTGGGTGGAATAAAACTCCAAAACGGCGTAATTTTTTTTTTTTTTCATCTCCCACAGGAGGCACTTGGAAAGGACTTTTACCAGCATCTGCTGGATCATGGAGAACAGATCATGAGCAGCTACCTGGGTTTCTCATGTTCCTCATCAACAAGAAAAAACTTGCCATAAGACTTTAGTCTCATAGAACATTTAGAGGAGGGGTGACAGATGTCATTGAACAAAACCTTCAGGAAACCCAACGTTTTGAGGAAGGAATGTATTCTTTTTAAATACAGGGGGAAATAAGGTAAAGGTGATGAAGAGGCTGAATAAAACACTCCTTTCCTACTATACAGTCCAATGCCTGAAGGGTAATCCTACGTCTCTGATGTGATAATTCACAGAGGTGCCAGAATGGCAAGTGAATGAATACTCCTTATTAATTTTTCCAGTAGAGAACAAAGTAACTCTCAACGAAAATGTGCTAACATGGAAAGCTTAGGACTCTGCATGCCTCTGAAAAGCATTTGCACTTTCTCAGAATCTCTCCAGAGTCAGTATGTATTATACTATACTAATAGTATCTGTTAATAATCTCTGAATCCAGTCAGACAACAAGGTTTCCTAGATAATGCTTTGAAGCAGGCACATCACACTGTCATATTTGCTTATTTTCAAGTTACACAACCAGAGTGCTAGCTGGTCACTCTGCAGTCCCTAATGTATCTGTCTATGCTACAAATTAAAATAAAGTGGCTTCTACATAGGATAATAAAATCCAGGAAAACAACATGTTTTTTGCAACACAAATTCACACAGTACTATAGCACAGCTCTGGAAGAGAGGGTCTTTGATAACTCTTTTACCTACCATCAGATTTCAAAAAGTAAAGGAAGGCGGTCATTTTCCAGTCTCTTCCATTAGGGGGAAAAAAAAAATCAACAAGGCAACTACTCTTCTCAGAAGATAAGCACAGAGAATTTGCATGTCAGCTCCTATCTATATAGGACGGAAGCATGTATATAGATATGACATATAGAAGAGCATCTATGTATATATCTACAGAATGGGGTGTACATATATATAGGATAGATGTCTCTGTTTTTGAAACCCATGGTGATATCTTTAAGAGCTTGGGTTTTCTGTTTGTTTTGTTCTGGTTTACGGGTAGTAGGACTCCATGGATGGCCTGAGGGAAGCCATCACGTCCTGGGAAGCAGTAAAACAACCTGCAGGTGGATAAAGTCCCAAGAGCAGGCCCACAGGTCCTGTTTGGGAAGAGATGCTGCTTGATAACCAGGAGGTTAGACACAAAACAACAAGAGAAGAAGTTGGAGAAACTGCTCAAATATGGATGGAGAGAAGACACATATGCCACAGACCACCAAGGAGAGTGAAGAAGAAAAAAGAGAAGTGAAAAAAAAAAATTTGCCTCTGTTTTAGAAACTTCCTAGTTCAACAAATTACTGAAATCACTGTTTACTGGAAATGATATTATCACAAGAGGTGATACAGTAAATTCCAAAATATTTGTCTGAGATAAAATCTTTATGTCTAGCACATGGAAAGATTAGCTCAAACAATGTCACATGCAACTAAGAGGAGCTCAAAAGAAGGGGTTGAAGGAGTACAAGGTAAAATGTTTACAAATGCTGTAGCTAAAAGCTCTGCATTTTTCACCTAAAAGTAGTGCGGGAATGATCACTATATAAAGATGATGTGTTATTCTGCATACATACAAACTTATCTGCGTGCATCATGTTAATGGCTGGACATGAACCTGCTGACAAAGTCCAGAAATTGTACTGAGCCCAAGGAACTATTTCTTGCTTCTCAAAACACTAAGCAGAGCACTTCCTGCCCCTTGCAAACTTATGATCAGAGTTGGATAATCTTCTGAGAGTTTAAAGAGGAGGCAGAAAGAAATTATCAGCATGGAGAGGTGGCAAAGTCATAACTTCACACTTTTGCAGTCTCCTAATACATTTTAAAGAAACGAATGACTGAAAGATGAAACACTATCTTCTGGTATGCCAGAGCCACAATATCCATGGAGGATGGACTGAGAGAAGGACCCTAACAACCATGTAAGACCCAAACGAGTTCAGTTTCTTCTTCATAATTCCCCTACCAATAGGAAATTAAGTCTGCTGCACTACTGGTACTTGCTTGAAAATTAAGAGAACAGCCCTCAAACCCTAGTGAGAGAAAAGTGATTATGGCAGATACAGATTTAGAGTACCACAGGAAGGTACAGAGAAGTAAAAGGCTCAAAAGCCTCTCTTTCAGCCTCTCAGCCAGCTGTGAAATGAAGTTCTTTCCACTAATTTTCTTCTTTTCTCATCTTGATTTTTCTGGACAGAAGGCTGGGAGTAAAGAACAGATGATTAGAAAACCAAGCATGAGGTGGGGACTGCATACTTGCAGGACAAAAAAGAAAAGAAAGGTGGAATTGGAGTGCATGGGGGCTAATGCCTTGATTGAAAGTTCTGCTTCATTACACAGGGTAGCCAGAGAGCTTGGAGTGCAGCAGTTCCTCAGCAGATTAGGGAAAGAGTGAGTTACTCAATAATGCCTATGTTAACAGTGTTGCTTATGTTAACATGTTACATGTCCCCTAATGTTAAAAAGGCCTACTTAAATATGTATGTCCCTGCTAACTTTTATCAGCTGTGTATCTATGCCCTTTACTAACTTCACTTGCCTCTTCCTCACTGCTGTTATCCTCCTTTTCTTTTTCATCCTCTTCCTCTTCTTCAGCTTCACTGCTGGAGCTGTCTTCTTTCAATTCTGTTTTCCAGTTACTAGGAACAGTTCTGTTTTTACGGAATTCAAGTGCTTGGTCAAAAGCTGTAAAAGAACCACCCTTTGTTACCACTGCAGGAAGTATCAGTTTGCACAAATATTTCAATTAAAAAACCAGTAATCAAGGGTGATGGGGAAAAGGAGAAGAAGGAAAGACTGCTAACTAACAATTCCTCTTCAAATTCAAAGATCCTCAACAACCACTCCATGTTGTCCATCCTTATTTGTCTTATCCAGTCAAACTGGACTAGTGTTCTCTGCACACCAAGGCACTCAGAGGTATTACTAGTATTTTTACCATGTTAGTGTCTACAGACACAAACAAGGATCTTCTGCATAGGGCATGTATGAAAATTTAACTGAGGAAAGCCTTATCCAACAGATTGACACTGCAGTTTATGTATATATCTAAAAGGGAGGGCAAGGAGAAAGAAACAATCACAAAGTAACTCTAAGAGTTTCATCACAAAAGCTTAAACTTTCAAATGCACCCACAATTCCAGATTTTCAAAGCTCATAAAGGCAACTTACTTACAACTATTAGGGGCACTACTGTGAGAGTAACTCTATAAAGTTCTAAAGCAAAAGGAAAAATATAATGTATAGAACCAATATGTGCATATTTGGCATGTCTACACTTAAAGCCAGTGCAGAGCAGGTGGGTGTTGTTTTTGGGGGTTTTGTTTAGTTAAGTTTTATTTGTTTAAAAAAAAGTAGTTCCTCTAATTTTCCATAAGCATTCTCCTTCAATATATTATTCTGTAACAAAAGATCCTACATTTTTGTATCGTTAAGACATGAATCAATCTGCCATAGATTTAGTGCAATTCATGTAACTAAGCAAATACATACAAGTGTTTCTCACAGAAAGTTATTTTTACCTTGTTTTAACAAAGCATCAGGCTTTGGTGAAGTTTCACTGATTTCCCGGACATCTTTTCTTGGCACAGAAACACTGGAGAAATTAGAAAGTGTTAAAAAAATTAAAATATTTTAAAGGTAAACTAACTATACAATACAAAGCTCCCATTGAGATTATAATACACTTACTAAACATACATAAGAAGTATATGAAGTATATCTTGACAATTCTATAGTGTTAGTCTAGTACAGTATTAGTCAGTGGATTGAAACCAAAACTTTTACATTAAATTGACTGAACTATATGCATTCACTGCATACTAAAGAAAGCATGCTACTTCCACAAACAGGTAGTTTCTGGAATCTCCCATATATGTAATATTTTAAACCCTCACATTAATTTAACATTAATTTCGAACCCTACCTTGCTTAAAACATAAATGAGTATTAGTGTAAATTGTCAATATGAAATTAAGGACTTTCAAGTTGAAAGAACAAAGCATTTTCTGATTTCTGCTTTGTCTACAACCAAAGAAGCAAATCTGAATTGAAGCTCTGGAGGACTGGGGGGTGGGTTAAGTGCTTGTGTGCACACATCTTATGTGTGTTCCTTGGGTGATGTGCACAGATGCCTGAAAAACTATCAAATGGTAAAGCAATACCCTAGACTTAGTAAGTAATTAAACCAGAACAAAACCGTTAAATATTTAAATATCCTTCTTGCAAAACATTGTGTTGAACTGAACCAAGCACAATAAACAGCTGCAACTTTTGAAATAAAAACAAAAACCTAGAAAAAGAATTCTGTTGTTGTGAGTTTAAGAACACAAATTTCTTTATTTTGCTGCAAATACCAGAGAGTCTAGTTTTCTATGTTTCTCTATCCTTTTTCCTACTTTGAGTAGCATTACAGCTCTTTGCAAGGAGCACGATTAAGACGCAGTTGCAGTCTAGACTGAGATAAACATATGCCTTACTACCTTCAAACAAGAAAGAGGATTTCTGTGTGTGCATGTGGTGTACGTGCAGGCATGCACACATCCCCACTGACCCTTCTGTAGCTGGATAAGCTTACAGCCACATCCCTGAAAAGCACTGATCTATTCCAACCACAGCAGGAAAGAGTTTCAGGCCATTCTTAAAGTCACGTAATACTGCTGTGTTTGCCACAGTTTTAACAATGAAATTAAAACTAAGACAGATAGATTTATGCATCTTATTACTAATAATGACAAAGTTCATCACCAGTTCAAAGACTAATTTCATCACCATGTAGGCTGCTAACAGTTTTTTAAACATTAGAAAAATCTTGGCAGGAACTTACTGAGCTTACTGATGTTATTAATATTTTACCCAACACATCTCATACTACATTTCACTAGAGGTATAAATTTTGTTCAATTATCAAACTCAACATTCCTACTCACAATTTGCCATCCTTGAATGAGCGAACAAGAATATTGTCTTTTTTCACCGCAATATCATCACTACAATCTGGACAAACCACCTGCAAAGATATTACAATTGCAAAGTTTAGAGAGAAAAAGCTAAAACAAGAGAGTAATAGTAAACAGCAGTGCTTCTCTAAAAGCTTTTGTGCTCATTTCTCATTGGCAACCCTGAGATGAGAGCAACTGAGATCCCCCAAAACACAGGAGTGATGACCTCCTGAAATTACTGAATGCATGAGGTCATGCTCATTCCTAGAGGGAAACCAATGGCTGCTGCCAGAAACATAAGAACAGCATTCTGACAAAATGTCAATCTGTCATGCCTCTACAGCTTATTCTACTCCTTATCCTAAAAGGACAGAAATTTCACCAAGTGCTGCCACCCGACTTAGAGACTTCTTCAGAAAACTTCTGGAAATGGCAAAGATGTGATCACACAGAGTGTCAAAACCAAAAGCTAACAGGATTTATGAAATGCAATTTTATGAGGGAAGACGTACAAGTAATCTGCCTAGGAGAGAAGAACACCTCAAGTACAAGTATTACGACAGGTTCTTTAACTCAAGAGGCAGACTAATCAAGTCTAGCACTTGAGACAACATATTATTTGTTGCAATTTGAAAAGCTATTTAAGTTTTGTTAAACTAGGATACAAGTCACTAATGAAAAATCATCAAGAATTTAATTTTAAAAAATCAATATATATATATATTGAATTGCCAGAGATATAAAACAGAAAAGCAACCCCTCTCCATCACTCATCTGATATCTCATAATGTGCATAGTTCCCTGAAAGTTAGAAAAATTCTGGCTGCTACAAAACCTCAAGGAGTAGCAAACATCTGTAGCCCTAAGTTAGTCCAGGTAAATACCTCTTCTCTCTTATACCAACTTTTGCCTTTCAGTCCTAATTTTCCACAAAATACAAAGATACTAAATGGCAAAAGTTAGGTTTTTTCCCCTCCTTACATAAGTCATTGCCTATGCAGCATCTTAGGAGCTGAAGTCCAAAGTTCCAAGTGATTTGGAAATAGACTTACATATCACAAAGCATAGGATAAATATGGTCCTCAAGACAAATAAAATTTAACAGACCAAGTTTCAAAATTCAATGCATTCTATGGTCTACAAAAAAGGTACTTTAGGAAACTGCAACTTTCTAACTGGAATTACACTGGAGATACAGCTTGCAATGTCAGGGTAAAAGTCAATGATTATCATCCTCTATTTTAAACTAACAAGTGCAAACTCCTAGCTCTTTAAAGATGGAGAAAGCTCTTGAGGCTTTAGCTACTGGTCTTCCAGAAGCATCAAGATCTTAGCAGTCAGAAATCTATTCAGAGATTGGAAAACAGCTTACCACAACCTCATCTAGAGTGCCTTTACATCAAGCAACATCACCACAATTTTGCCTGAATCAAGTTTTCTCAATTTTCTTACAAAACAAACTCCCTGGAGTTATAGGAGGATGAAAGAGATGATCCTATGTAAACTCAATTTTCTGAAAATGCTGCAGGCAGATTTCTTCACTGCACCTTTCAAAAGCCTTTAAGTACACATTAAAACTAAGCAATGCTATAAGGCTTACTGAATCACACTCTTTGACATAAGGAGCAACTGTCAGACCTTTTTACAATTCTAGTTAGTCACTGTACTCTGCCCTTCCCCACATAACTAACGAAAACAAGTGAACAAACAAAAACCCCACCAATCCAGACATGTATACAGGATTAAAACAATGCAGTCAATCACTGAGTCCTCAGAGTAATTTTTACTAAATTTAGACTTCTACAGTTCTAAATTTGTAAGTGATCATCTATTTGGTTATAGGCGTGATCTCCAAAGTACTGGGTTTCCACTACTAATCTTAATTGTTACTTGCTGTAAAGGTTTAGACTAATCCCTGAACTTGTTTTCACATCATAAACTTGCACGATGTCCTCTGTGCTTATACACAAAGTATCTGTACATAATATCATTAATAAGAAATAATGCTGAGATACACATTCTTCTGCACATTAAACCTGAATTTTCATTACATTATTCATGAAATTACCAGAATACAAAGTTAATGCAAAATTTATCAGTAATAAGATAAGATTACTTTGTTGATACAGTAGAGGTAACCTGCTTACAAGGTAAAAAAATCAAGAGACATAGCTATTGGAAAGGAGATTATAACAAAGAAAACCAAGCCAAACCAAAAAAGGTAGCTATTTGAGGTATAAATCTATCCTTTGGCACAGCTTTTCTGGTTAAATGCAGTATGATGTTTGTTTGCAGAGCTATAAACCTGATTACTAAATTAAGAGTTAATCTAGGATAAGCTATTTCAGAGTTAACAAGCTTCACCCTCAAACTTTATCCCCCTACTGCTTTTCATTTGTTGCAGGAAGCTTTCCATGAAGAAGAAGATATTCTAATCTTCAAAACAAAGCCAAGGAAATAATTGTGTATCTTTAGTATATCTTCGGAGCAGAAGCGAAAGTTCAGCTCCTCTTTAGGGTCTGACCCACAGCTGTCCTGAGCAGCACTACACGAGCCACAAGCAAGCCCAACCCCTCCCAGAGAGCAGGCCTTGGAAACTGGTACCTGTCATGGGCACGACCAGAAAGGCAAACCCAGCAGTGTGACATAAAACTGCTCAAGCCAGTTTCACTGACCACTTCTCTGAGTGAATTGTGAGGCAGGTAATACTGCATCCTCTTGATGACAGCTTTCAGCAAAGAAACATCTCAATTTTTCTTGTTTATCACTGAAAATGTTTCTTAAAGCTATCTGCTGTAAACATGGTATCTCTTGCTGTACATTCTGCCCTCTCCCTTGTAAAAAAGACTTCAGTGACTCTTTCCCTTCCACAAACTTCCCCAAAAGAATTCCTACTGGAAAGCTGCTGGACTGCATTACAAGACACAGCAGGTGACAAGCAGAAAGCTACAATCGAGAGCTATTGCACATACTAAGAGGAGTTAAATGTTACTGTATAGCATAGTTTCAAAACCAGAGCACAAGTCTCCCTGAAATTAGATGAACATGTTAAGCTTTCATTGCCAGGGAGAAATTAATCAAATATTCAATATAAAATAAATCAAATATTAAAAATAAAATAAAAATTAAAAAGCATGGTACTAGAAGGTACCACATATATTCATTTCCAAATATATCAATCAGTGAGTCTGCATGCAATCACCAGACTAGCTGTGATATTTTTTTAGAAGTTGATTTTTTAAGAAGTGTCTTTAAGCCAGAATAAAGAAGAGAAAAAATACTGGTACCAAAAGGCTACAATGTAATTTTAAAGTAAATTTATTGTCTATTTTCCACTAGCTACTGTAGTGACCAAGAAAAAAAACATTTGATTTTATTATCCAATGTGTTTATACTGAATGTTGAAAAATCATGTCTATGCAATCACTAAACTTCCCCTCTCTTTGTACTTTGTATTTCCTTCCTTAATAAAACTCAGTAATTTGGAAAATTGAAATACAACAGCCTAGGAAAAAAGCCCTGAAATTCTAGTCCAATAGTGAACACTGAACACACTGCCAAGCTAGAATTAGGTCAACAAGCTCTGGCTATTTGGAAAATCTAAGGCCAGGTTAGCAATCCCTTTTTTCAAACAAACATATCTAGATATATTTCCTTAGACTGTTATTGTACAGTCCAATTTGAAAAAACACATTCTAAAATTCAAACAAAAAATACCAAAATGAAAAAACTCCACACCTCTCTCAGTGCCTAGAAAACTATAAAAGCTGTACAAAATTATAATAAAGATGAAACTCTTACCAAGGCTGGAAACCACAGAGCTTTCTTTTTATCCACACTGAAGCAGTCCACACACACAACTTTTCCTAGTAACTCATCACTTTGTTTCCTATCATCTTCATCTTCATCGCTGGAAGAGGATGAAGACTCTTCTTCAGGACTAAACAACAGAAAGAGACTTAAAACTCAACTATTCAAAACTTGCTTATTGTAATAACAGGAGATCCAAAGCAAAATATCAAAGAGACATAAATAACAGTGACTTGAATTGTCTATTAGGTGTTTTGGCATAAAAATGAATAAAGTATTTATAATTATATTATAGTAACAATTCAAACATTACAAACTCAGAAATGCACATTTACTAATACAAGTAAAACCCAAACAAAACACCACCATGCACCCATATGGAGGAAGAGAAACGCATTGTCAGGGAATTCAAAGTAAAACCATTCTGCCCTACAAAAACACTGCTCAAAAATACTGTTGCAGCTGTAGTTTTGGACCAATGTTAAGCTAAACTGTTTTGGTTTTCCCTCTTCATCGCTCTATGCTTTAACAACCACACAGAATGGAAAGCTATTTTGAGAAAGGACAAATCTCTGAAGAAGAAACATCAGATACAAAGATGAACAGCAAAGAGAAAGTCTGTTTATCCTTAACCAGCTCTTTAAAGTTGTGTAGTGAAGCATTTCTATGACTTTCAACTTCACATTGAATGAAGTGTTGGAATGTAAGTAGATGAGCCAAGGTGCAAATGCATTTTCATTTAAAAGGGTTCTGGCTCATTGTTTTGACTGTTCAAGTACAAAGCTGCACCCGGTTTTAACCATATGAGGAGTCTAAATATACAAACTAGTCCAACTAAAATTTAAAAAAAAACCCAAAGAAAACCCTCTCTTGATGCTCTCTATATATCTTTTTTTAATAGTCACTTCAAAGGTTAATCCTCAGAAAATATACAGCATCTTCCATGAGCACAACCACCATTACTTCAAAAGCTATCTTCCATTTGTCACATAACTGCTTTTGAGTACAAAATTCAGTGCTAACAAAAAACTCAGTTACCATTTGTGTAACAGAAGGCAACTGATGTACAGCTTAAGGAGAATTTCCTTTTCTCCACCTTAAATTTATGTTATTTCCAGTGATGATAATTGTTTTGGTTTAGCACTGATTTGATTTTTTTTCCGTCAACATTCTTTTTTTTTTTTTAAAAGTAGTGGTTTCTTTTAAAATCTATTAAAGGCTTTCACACTGCTTTCTGGGGCTCAAAAATCTCTTGTAGAAAGAGAAAAAACTCAAAGACTAAAGAGAAAGGCAGAACTATATTGGAGAGACTACTTCCTAACTCAAATTGCACAGATACTGGCGTAAGTGTCTTTAAACTCAGTTAACTCAGTATTAACAACAAGATAAAGATAAGTGTGTTGCTTCTGACATCATAATGTCCTGTACAACCCAGTCAGAGACACCAAGGATGCTACAATCACATTCTCTGTGGTAATGCCAGCTTTTTTCAGCTTTTTCCTTCACTACCTCACAAATTAGTAACTCAACAATTTTCTGAGTAAATTTATAGCTCCTCTACATATACAGGGCAACATTTATTTCAAGCTACTAGAAAGTGCAAAAACCCAAGCATGAAAACCACTACACCTAAAAATTTTAAGCAAACAAGCAAAAAAAAACCTCACATAAACCACCCCCCCCCTCCCCAAAAACCTCACAACCCACCCACAAACAATGAATAGGGACTGGACTACATAACACTGGCTTATCAAGACCACCGCTACCAAGAACTTTGGCACCTAAGAATTCTCGAACTTTGTTTTTATATCAGTAAACTTTGTTGCAAACTATACTAGAAGCAGCGGGAAGAAACTGATGCACAGGAAGTTCCACCTGGATATGAGGAAGAACTTCTTTACTGTGCAGGTGGATGGAACACTGGAACAGATTGTCCAGAGAGGTTGTGGAGTCTCCCTCACTGGAAATGTTCAAGAACAATCTGGACAACCCTGTGCCACATGCTCTAGGATGACCCTGCTTGAGCAGGGAGGTTGGACCAGATGCTCCACTGTGGTCCCTTCCAGCCTGCCCCATTCTGTAATTCAGTAATACTGTTCACCTATTTCTAAAAGCCCTTCAGAGACCCTGTATTGAGAAACCAAATGTCTATAGGAGGATTCTGGGACCTTCCACAATGACTTCCTATCAGCTGGACAAAGACTGCATTGTAATTATTTTAGCTTGAGTCCAACATATTTACAACACTACAGAGATGTTTGTCAATATAATTTAACACCACATTTCCATTTGGGATGCCAACTTTTTTTTTTTTAACCAAGAAAAAGCTCTTGCCTATACGTGGTATTATTTTAAATATTGATTACATGAAGACTTGAAATGCTTGTATGCAACAATAGACATGAACCTGACTTTCAAACTGATGCTAAACAACATTTTTAATCCAGTCTCCTGGCTTTTTTAATAAGAGAAGCCTGAACATACAAATAATAAAACTTGACACACACTGAAAGCTTCAGAATTGATTACACACAGCACAGACATATTTTGATTTTGATAACTTACATATGATTGGATCTCCTTCCCCTGTTTGTTTTCTTTCCTATAACAGGAGTCCCAAAGTGTTCAGGATTGGTGAGTGGAAGCTGATCTAATGTCTGTTGAAATGAAAAAATATATATGCATATACATAAGAAAAAGCTGCCTTAAGTTATTCTCCAAACCACCTGCTTCACTGAAGCAATATTTGTCAACAGAGACTTTCTCATTACGAAAGAAATACAGAAGTACATCATATATGTCACACGTAGATTTTTAAAAAGGAATGTGTTTTGTTTTGCAGTTTTTTTTCAACACTTTCTCTGTGCCTCTGAATAATTAACTTTCGTCAAACACACACAAACAAATTCTTCCCAGAAGTCCTGCCTTTGGACCATCGAAACATAGAGAAATAAGTATCAGGTATTCTGCTCACCTGCCATATTCCATCTCTACCTCAATTGGCATATTCTATCTCTACCAGATTAATTTTCTGCCTATCCTATAAATTGGACTAAATATTGAATCATCTACTTAAAAATGAACAAAGGTCCCCTTTGAAATGAAACAGCAAGATCACTTAACAGCAGCAAACATGACAACTTATTTTAATTTTTTGTAAGTAATTCATACTTCAATATGTGAGAGAGATTCTAAAACAATCTTAAAGAGGCTGCTATATTGATAATTGGGAGGATGATAATTGATGCTTTATCAGCATCAGAACAAAAAGAGAGGGAGAGAAAGAACTTTCCCTCTTCAGGAAGAATCCTTCAACAGAAGGAATTCATGGACATACAGTATCTTCTCTCCTTAAGCCTGCTTTTACCTGTTCAAATGATAACCATTCCAGATTTGAAGGCTCCTAGTACACAATAATTTTTGTACAGCCACTTACTATTGTTCTTTGAAAGAAGGCAGAAAGCCTTCCAAATTAAATATAGTCCTCTGACTTCAACTTCTTTGTCATGTATGAATTTTTCAATGTGTAACACCGACAAGCATCTCAGAAGTATTCTGTCTCAGAGAGAATTGACTTAGGGACAATAAAAGTGGCTTTTTAGAATCTAAAAATAAATGTATGACTACTTCTGAGTGTGGTGGACATCCTAATAGATTCTACACCACACACTTGGGAAGCAGTATCAGAACAAGATAACTGTGGGGCACTGGCCTAATTACAAAAGAAATTTGAGATGCAATTTTCCCCACTGTGTAGCTGTGCAATCACAAGGTAATTATTAGAAATGTACAACATGTTTAATTCAGAGCTGGTGACAGTGAATTGCAAATCAGTGACTTCTGGCAAAACATCAAAAGCTTAGATGATAAAAAAGACAATAAAATAAGAAGTCCCAGTCATCTGAATGTAAGGTTTCTTTGAATCTGACAAAACAATCTGAATTACTCTCATTCAGCCAAACAGGTCACAAAGCAATATATGTAGACCAAAATTTTGAACCCATGCACTCTAAGGTAATACTCCTAAAACCATATTAAAATACTATTTATGGAACAGAAGAAATCTAATCTTCAGTTGTGCTGATCATTAATAACAAAGAATTAATTGAAGGAATACCACAATCTTTAAAACTATAGCATTTCTATCGGAATCTAGATTTAGGCATCTAATTAGGCTCCCACTTTTACATATGTTTAATCCTGATTTAGTATTCTAGAAGATACCTGAATCTTCACAAGAATGCAGCATACAAACAACAAACTCAGCTGACTGCAGTAATAGCACACTTACGTAAAACAAAAAAACACATCTTCAGTAGCTGTCCAATAAACAAACATGTTTACTTAAATCTGCCCATCCGTCCAAATTGTCTTACATTATATGAAGGAATAACTCTCATTCTGAAATGCCAATTATTTGGAATGTGCTACAAATGTTTGCATACTTTAATGTGTAAATCACGTCTAAGAGATGAGCCAGCTTCAAAATACTGGTAGCTGTTGTCAAATAAACAAGTAACAGCACCTTATTATTGGCCATTTAAAAGAAAAGCATTTAATAAAGCAGAACTTTATTATGTACAAGATAATAAAGTTGTAATGTACATGAAACACGTACATTAGTTTTTTATGCTATAAATTTTATTACTTTTCATGTTATAAGTATACTGTGATTTTTTTTGTCACTAATACAGACAATTTTTTATACAATGCAAAGTAGTTGTGTGATCGCAGGTTTTTTGTGTGATCTACAATCTACGAATTATCAATAATATAAAAGTGAAAAAAATAAAATGCTGATTTTGTTTCTTAACTTACACAGTTTGGTGAAATATAATTGTATTTCTTGTTTCTAAAAAAGAATAAGCCAGACCTTGTGGACCGCACTTTGCATAACCCCCATTTTTAGTAGCATGGATACACATAATATACTAAAAACTGAAGTAATAAAAGTATCACTTTTAAATTTTTCTAAATAAAAAGTTGCAATATAAAAACTCTTCAATTACCTCACTCTCAGCAAAATGTCTTTCTCCTTTTAAACACAGGGAAGAGCGTCTCAGAGTCTTCTCATCACCATCATCAAATACTGCCACCAGATAAGAAGTGAGGAAAGAAAACATTTCTTTTTAACTCAGGATATTAATAAGCAATTCATTTACATGTCAGAAAGAATGGGATATATATTCCTGTAGTCAACCCTTGGAACAAACCTATGCCCAGATAATGCTGCAGATCCAGTAAAGCATTTTACAGATTGACCAAATACAAATACATAAGCTGCTCCCTCACCATAGCTACTTTACACTTGCATACCTTGAGTAATCAGTCATTGAGCAGACAATTCATGGTGTCATGAAATTGAATTCAACACACTGGAATTCAAAACCCATTTTTTCTAACATTTTTCTAACGTTCAAAAACTATTTTTTCTAATATTGACAATTTTAAAGAATTTAATTACACAACTCCTGTGATATTCAAGTGGAAACTCTGCTTACCATGGAGAAACATAATTGGATATTTATAGAAAAAGCTGTAATTTAACATTGTATGGAAGTTCAATGTCTTTCTCTACAGACTTCATGCAACCACACTACAGAACAACAGCGATACCATCCTAAGAAGATGACAATAGTCAAAGTGCTGACAATCATCAAAACCAGCTCTACTGACAGCACTGTGGAACTCCCAGTTTCTAGACTTTTTGCTATCTCTGCTATCACTAGGTCAACTGGGAACAAGTTCATAATACAGTTCATTCAGCTACATCCTTTAGAATCCTGAAATGCACTGCAGACATTTAAGGTGTGGTCTTCAGAACCTGATAAACTGGTCACATAAAAAGTAAGCTTTTGTCAAGTCTTCTGCAGGTACTTAGATGAAAACCTGGTGACAGATTTTAACTCTAAGGCTTTGCTTGTACTGTTCAGTGAGAAAATAATTTATCTCTTCTCTCCTCTTGGGCAGTGATAATTATATTCTTGCTCCCACACAGCAGTGACCGCAAAGACTTTTGTAGGCACAGAAACAACCCCAAAATAGCATTAAAACATTTCATTAAAAAAAAAGTTTCAGCAACTTCTTAACATGTCTCTTGCACCTTCATTTAAACATCCTCTTCTGTCCATCAACAGATCAAAGTAACAGTCTTAGGAGAATGGCTGACCAGCAAGACCAGCAAGATTAGAGAGATTAATTTAATTTCTTGCTTTCTGATGGAGGATGCTCTACTCTTCAACATTTTCTAACTCAAACAAAAATATACAAAAAGCAACAAGGTTCATAAAAATTCTTGACTAATATTTACTTATATTAAAGAACCTTTTATTTAGTTCCGTGAATTTTTTATCCCCATATAAAATTGAGTACTGTTGATGAAGAAACTTCCCCTTGTAATTACAATTCCCCAGCTTGTCTTACAGACTACAGTAATTGTTGAACACTATGCAATTGTGATACAGCATCAGTTAGAGATACATATCCATCACTTCAACATTTGTTGAAAAGTATCAATGGTAAGAACTGCACACAAACCACATAGACTTGCAACTGCATCTCAAATGGTCAATGCATAATTAAACCCCCTTTGGTTAAGTGAAGTAGAAGTCAGCAGGTTCCTAATCCAGTTTGTGTTAATTAACAAAACAGTCTCCTTACATAATGAGAGATAAAAAAAAAAATCTATCCACTTCCAGAAATAAGCTGACTACAGCAGAAGTAAACCTATTCCAAGCCAGGCAGGTAGCCACATAATGTGTCCTATGTGGTAATCTGCTTGTGGCCTCTTCCCTGCCAGAGGGAATCTTAATCTTGTTCCATAACACGAATACTTTCAGAGGAAAAGCTTGACCTCCCTGAAAGACTTATGTGGCCAGCATGGCACATATGGCTTAATTAGTATGACATTCTGATCTATTGGAATATCCTGAAAACAATCTATTGAGCAGGCATCAGGAGTGTAATGTATTTAAAATCACATATTCTGAAACTGCACAAGAAAAGCTGGGGAGGGCAGGGAAGAAAAGATACAACTTAATGCAACCAAAACCACTTTGAATTCTGTGAAAAAGCATTGTAATGACAAAAAAGTGGAGAAGGGGATAAGACTACTTTTGAATATGCATAGTTCTGCATTTTCAGTAAAGCAAATAATCCTGCCATTTTCTTTCCCCCCTCATAGTAAACAGAGACTTTAAGAGACATTTATATGAATGACAAAACAGTATCTAGTTACCAGGACTTAAATACCTTGAGTTCGTTCAGGATTTTTTACAGGGCAGGCAAAACTAAGGACACTTATGTATGTATCTATGTGTGTGTGTGTGTATATATATTATGCCTATTATATTTACAAGTCTTATGCATATATATGCATGCATATATATATACACACACAGTGCTATACTAATTTTAAAAGACTATGCTAGTTGGATTTTTATAAAAATTTAATTTAGTTTTTTGTTGTTCTTTGGTAGGAAAGCAGTAGCACCAAAACAATCATGTAAGCAATCTGATGTACAATTTCTATTCAGACAACACCTTATGAATACAAGACACACAGGGACACCCAAAGCAACTTTGCCCATTCTTCAGTGTTAAAAGAGGTCTCAAGTAGAACTCAAAGGGTTATTCTTCTCCAGATACTGCTGCAATGGCATATCTGGTCTTAAGTAACTTTTGGAAAGGTACTACTTCAAATGGATCTATGCCTTCACAAAGTTTTTCACCAAATCATAGCAATTTTATTAACAAAATCATTAACAATGCAAATAATTAGATGCTTAGTAGCAAGTGCTAGGACAACATTAGGTAACTGCTAGTTAAGATGAGTGCCAATTCTGAAACCTGGTAAATGGCAACTATATCTTACAGTAGGACTTTCACTCAGATCTGCAACGTCACCACTGTCAGTAAAGGTAATTCTCATCTCATTCCACTCACCCTCCTGACAGAGATTATTCTAATCATCCACAGTTAGTGTCAGTTCTGTATCAAAGTGCATTACACTGCCAGCAGCTGTACTGCTTTCACCGATTCTGTAAGGTCAACGTGCTTTTATCTGCTTTTATCTACAAAACACAAGAGTTGAAACTGAAACCCATACTTCCTCCTATCTCCCAAGTTCAGGATTTTTGACAGACATCTCCTTTGACTGCAACTCCGTGACATCTACCTTCAAAATTTAATATGCATGGATTCCTATCTTATTCTTCTTGCTGAACTGCTAAACTCACACTTTCTCAGAAACATAAATAGAGACATACAACACAGTTCTAACACCAGCTATACAATTTGCTTCTTAAAAGCTCTAATATCTGATCCACTTCCATATTAATTACAAAAACACTATCTATAATGTTAATTTTTGTCTTTGTATGTTGTGTTTCACCCCATCCTAATAGAGTCTCACCTTTACTTATAGATTCCACTTCTCCAACAGGAAAACAGACATAATTTCTTCAACACTTATCTGTAAGGTCTTATCTAAATTTAGAGCTCTATTCCCTTCTGAAAGGACTATGACTAGGGAAAATAAAGTCTTTCTCCAGTTGTTCAACATCACCTAATTTACAATAACCCATACCTCAAAAGAACTAAGTCTCGTTAAAGTCTTTTCAAGATCTAGTCTTCATCTTCCCATATCTACCCAGGAGAGGGCTATGTAGTTTTTCAAGAATCAATACAATTCCTATAAGTAAATTAAAAAAAACCTCCACCCTCTATTGGCTATAGATCATGTGGTATATTATCAAACATCTGAAATATCACATTATAATAAGCTATGTATATTTTAACAGCAACTGTTCTAAGGGCTAAGTCTGGGAGTGGGGAAAATTAGGTGTTGCAGCTTGTGTTTTAAAAGCACTTCTTCTCTCTTTTTTTTTTAAGACCTGTGACAGCATACGTTGCTTCAGAATATTTAACAACAGCGTATTTAATACCTAAGGAGCAGCCACCAGTTATAGAGCAATTCACGACGTGTTTATTTGGTGTCCCAGTCTCAGACTGTAAAGGGCACACTTTCTTAAAAAACCCAAAATAAGAAGTTTATCTTTAAAGGTTTTTCATAGAAACTCTGAACCTAAGCATCTCTGAAAAATCTCTCTCACCATGCTTAGGACATGTCCAGGTCACAGGTTTATTTTCAAGTCAGAAGTTTTATTCAAATACATAAATCTTTCTCTTACCTACAGTATACCAACTTGCATCTGTTAATTTGTTGATAACTGCTTCCTGGTATGTTCCATCTGGATTCTTCACTTCCACAACAGTTCCTACCTAAAATAGAGAACGTACTTAGCACCGCAGAGTTTCTAACACAGGCAATGAAATCAACACTTTTGTGTTAGCAAACAGAGATAATTTCTAGCCTATTCCATGTCAAATATAAAATGTTTTCCCAGTTTTACTTGAATATACTTGCATCCCTCAAACTTCTTTTTTCATTCCTTTAAAATAAACCAACTAACTGAGCTGATTATTTCCTGCCAGCAGGTGGGGAACAAGAACCAATTTGAGTGATGTCATTCTCTTGTATAAGAGCTTTCCCATCAAATCCTCCTGCCGAGTTCTCCAAAGGAATGGTGACTAAAAATCAGTGCCAGCCATACTTTTTAGTTTTAAGGCAAAAAGAACAAAGAGGTTTGCACCAGCCTGTGCTGTATCCCCTTTAACTACAAAGAAAAAATCCAACATGAAGAGTATACTATCTCTTAACTTTGTAGCATTACCTTTTATGCTTTGTGATCCTATCTAGCCTGTGTAATAAGTTGAACCTTCTACTCTCACCCCATACAGTATATGCACATTTATGTCAAATGCTGAAAAGAAAAATGTTTTTCAAAGCATTAGCAAGATATAAATCAAATTTATTACCTTTAAGGGACCCTTAATATGGTCATCTTGTACTTCCACTGTTGAAGAATCGTGCCTAAAGGTTACCTAAAAAATATAATTCCACTGACAATCACTTGATACAATTGAGCAGCATAAGCACATGCAAACGTCAATAGCCCTTCTCTTACTCTCATTTTACAGTTAAACACCATAATCATCCCACTTGCTGAAAGCTGTCTTATTCATGTATTTTAGAAATATGAGGGACTAATTCCTTAGTTATCAAAACTCCTAAAATATTTTTATCTTTCACAATAGAATCATTATCTCTAAAAGAAATAGCAGACAAGAGTCCAAAAAAATTGTCTAATGGCTCAAAATTATCTCTGCAGTTCTCTTAAGCTATTAGAATGTCTCTAGTACCATAGCAAGAAAGGAGAAAGTTTCAAGACTTCTGAGTCCAACTTTAAAGAAACGCTTATATTTCAATGCTTTGAAATCAAACAGTTTTAGCACCTTTATCTTTTGCTGATAAAAGTGCATTTTTCACCTCATGGTTGAAAGACTCACAAAAGTACAGGACACTGCTGTCAACTAAACAAAATGAACAACTCAAATAGGCTTTCAGTTAATGTCAGTCTAGCCTACACACAGAGTTAATAGGAAGAAAATGTAAAACCAGCTAACTTTTCAGTCCTTCAAAACCGGAGTTAGTAAATCCTGTGAACAAATTATTTTCCCCTGACATTCCCATAAAGATACAAAAGCTGTTGTCTTAATCCTACACACTCTGTCCTCAGAAAAAAAAATTGGTCTGGAAATTCAAATGTATGATTAAGTTATCTGTACCAGGTGTTACAGACATTCACCTTTCGTTTTATTCACAATTAAATTGGTTCCACTGAAAGTCATAGGATTAATTACATCTGAAGCTTTATTTCCACTCCAGTTCTAGAATTATAGGAAACTGAGAAAATTCTGGAATTACATTTTATGTACCTATGTACCTTTATTAACACACAAATGATGTTCTAATGTTCACCAGAATATACTCTCTTGGTGTATTGATGTTGAAGTATATTATGTTTTACTGAGTATTTGAAATAAGTAAGAATGTAACATGAGATCCAGCTGTGTAACACTAGCTCTCAACTACAGCAATCCTGTATCAAAAGTCTGGACTTGTTTCACAAGTGTACCCACGAGCACTCACTGTTGTTGAGAGCTTCACTGTAGCATACAGGAACACCAAAATTTCCTTCAGAACCGCAGTGTTCTCTAACACCAACTCTCCTACACAGCCTTCTCAGAGAGGAGATTTTAAGGAGTTTTGCCAAGAACAGCACCTACAACCAGGACTAAGGACAATCTATCTTGACTGATTAGAAAACAAATGCACTAAAATACTACACTGCCCCTTCCAGGTGTTACTTCAATGAAATAGTCGTCTATCCTTGAAGTCAGAACTACAGCAACACATACAGTTGTGAGAGTATGTTCTTTTTAGACCTGCACATCTCACTTGCTGATGGCAAATACATTGTCCACCACACAGACAAAATCATTATCTTGCAACCAAAAGGCAGACAAAGGATTCAGGCTAGGAATTAACTGAGCAAAGACTACTCTTCTGAACTTCATCCTGACAGATACAGGTATTTAATTCTCTCTTTGCAGGAATTTATCTAGAAAGCCAAAACTCAGTTAAGATGCAAAATAATCTGAAACCAAGGGTCACTAGTGGGACATGTGAACTGATGTTCTGATTTAGAGACATCTGGTTTTATTTACTTTCTGTAATTATCCTAAATGTATTTTGCAGCAAAAAGGAACTCTATCCAGAACCGTGAGTCAGCCACAATGTACTCTACGAAAGGTAAACAAAGCAAATTGCTATTGTGTATTCCAGAATGGTTTGTCTTTTTAAAGATGTCTTGGGGCTTTGATTCTTTGGGGGGAGAGTTTTGATAGCAACCGTTTTTGCTTCTTGAGATATTCATGTGTGCTCAAAAAATACTGGTTATTAACATAAACATTCCAACTCCAAACTCAGCGTGACACTGCTGGCCTTTCTTGAAGCAGAGAAAAGTGATGTCAGTATTTACTAATTGTGGGTTTTAATTCTCACAGTATTTAGCAGAGTGGAACCTTTCTGTCTCAGACAAAAGATTAAGACATTCAGCACATCACCAACTTGGTTAGACTCAGCTGGAATTTCTTTTTTCTTCACCATCCTGAAAAGACAGATCTAGTAAGTCCTATTACAGCAGAGGCTTTACTTATTTCTGTTTAATAAAGACCTACATAAGAAAACAGTTTCTTCTGAAACTTCTGTGCAGGGTGCCAAATGCAAGTGGTGGTGGATGATGTTGCTAATTGTTTCAGGAGATGTTGCCAAAATAAACTGGCTTAAATAACTCTCTAAAAAAAGCTATAATAGATCTGATAAAGTAGACTAACATCCTGTAACACTCAAAGTCTTGCCCTTGAGTCAAATTTGTACTGCCTACAACATTTTTGAAAAATGTTGACAAATCTGCAGCTCTACTGCTTTCCATGAGCAAGTGTGCAATGCTGTTATATGTTACCATAGAGTTCTGTACTGTGTACAGAATTTGCCAAAGACTTCTAAACTGCCAAATGCAGTTGATACTGCATTGATACGACCTATTGATACTGATATTGTAAGTACACAGCACCTGCATTAAATTGAATGAAGTTTTTAAATTATGTAATGGGAAAGTTAACACGATGGTATCTCCTCAAAATATTCTAGGAAGCAGAATTCAACAGAAGAAGAAAGCACATAAAAGGAGACACAATTAAACATATTTTACTTGTCTGAAGATTACAATACTCCATATTGAAAGAATTTTGTTGCCATTCTACTTTCTCAGCAGAACATCTAGTTATAAAACTTAAATGACTGCTTTACACTAAAATTGACTCTATGAAGTTAACTGACTTTCCTTCTTCTCTAGTAGCACTAGAAGACTAAGGCATAAAATATATTCTGGGGCCAAAAGAAACCTATTCAGCAAGTGAAAAAAATAATGCAAATTATAAACTACCAAAATTCCAAAAGCAAAGCACAAAGCACACCTGATAATGAGAATCTTTGTTAGAACTAATAGTGGGGAAAGTATGCACGTGCCAGGAAGAGCTACAGATTTTCGGAGAGGAACAGATTTTCAGAGAGTATCAGAGGGCCACTGCTAAGTTTAAGAAATACACACTCTTGGTGGAGAAAAAACAATGTAAACAGATATTGTTACAGCACTTACACACAAAAAATCTCAACCACCTTACTCTAGAAAGCAACAACAGTACTGGGGCCAAACTGCTCTAAGCAATACAGTAACAGTGAGCACACACACACAAAAAACTGAATCCAGAGGGCTTTGCACAAAATCTCCACAAACAATTCACAGAAAAATTCCATTTCATGTCAAGATCTTTCTGCAAACCTTGCAATGACCAAACTTCAACTGATAAACCCATAAGAAAATACTTAGCACTGAATAATAAATAGCAAGTGGCCCACCTAAGGAGGTGGACTGAAAGTCCCCCAAAGAACTGAAATGAGTTAAGATTTCACTGATCTAGGCACAACAAAATTCCTGTACTTAAATACTGATGCTTAACAGCTTAAATAGCAATACTTAATCACTTAAACCCAATGATACTGCAAAGCATAGACCAGCTGATGCTATTAAGAGTTTTGACTAAAGAAATGAAAAGACCACTATGTGCTCTTCTGGCAGATTTAAGACTAAAACCTTCTTGTTGTATTTAACATTACTATCAAATAAGTGACAATCCCACCAGGGTTTATGGAGAGTGCCTGCTCACTCCCTCAGACACACTATAGGCAAAAATCAGCCACAGCATGGAGGCAGAGTCAAATAATGCACACTAGTTTATAGTGTGCAATAGTGTTCAATAACAGGTTATCACCACTCACATTTCACACATTTTTCACTTAAATTTACAGCAGATATAAGAAGAATATTCTGCCACTATAACTCTTGCAGAGTAATAATCTAATTTGTATTTTCTAGGTGGTTTTGATCCTTGCTCTGTAATGTTTCTATATGAGGTTAAGAGGCAAAGCAGAAAAACAGTACCTCCTCCCAAATCAGTTTTTGGGGCAACATTATCCCAACAGAAATATACAGCCATTTTGCAGGGTATTGTTCTCTTTATTTCTAGAAATGATACTTTAAATTTTCAAGGAATGTTAACATGTATATCATGCAATCCCTCTGCAGAATTTTTAATTGTCCCGCATGTGGCTTATATTGATTCAGTCATTAACTAGTTATCATAAAGTTTAGGTGAGATCCCTGGCTTGCTATTCTGTAAGGCTCAATATGCTAAGTGGTTTTTGGAAGGCAGAAGGGTTTCAGCTTATTCCTGAAGCATTACCAAGTTGCCACAGCTAAATGGCAGTGACCTGTGCTCCTAAAGTAAAAGATATCCTATTAAAGCCCACTTTGAGTAGTCTTAGCTATTTTCTGGTAATATTCTCCCATGTATAAGCCTACATTTGTCACATTTTAATCAATTACTTTAAGGTCAGCCTATGGCATTGAAGGTCAAAAACATGCAGATGACAAAGTAGTGATAGAAACAGAACGTATTTATTTGCGTGGGAGTGGGGGAATCCATAACATCCCAACAGTAATAAGCTTATTGTTATTTCAAAGACTGTAATACCAGCCTCCAAGGACAGGATAGCCTCTTAGCTGCCCTGAGATTAAAAAGAAGTGTCGCATTGCACCATTATGAACATTAATCACTTTTTTACCCCTCCTCAAAAAAGTGGTTGCAGGAAAACCGCATACCTTGACTTTGACAAGCCTTTTTGCTGTCTTAATCTTGGCTTCACAGAAGGCTCCTCTATACTTCGCACTCACATCAGTGCCCACTGTGAGATAGGGAGGCTCATCAATTGCCTGGAACAGAAAGGAAAACAACTGCTTTTTAATTACTGACCACCACTGGAAACACAGCTACCATAATCTCACCAATTTCTGTGGACAAAGTACTACAAAAGTGCCCAATGAAACTTAAATTGACAGCAGTAGAAATACAGAACACAACACTAAGCTAATAAAATGAATATAATTACAATCTTATAATATACAAATATAATCTCCTGATATAAGATCATAAATACAATAAACTGATACCACAGTTATCTACAACAAGCACCACATAGGCTTCCAGCCGCTGCACCATCTGAAGACACAGCAGGTGATCAATTCTGCTGCAATGGTGAAGGCCAACCAAGTGTTCTACTGTCTCCTTAAATTGCCTCAAGACCTGATTAATTCGCATGAAGAGACTGATGTTTATTTCCCTCAAATAATTGAGGTTCATTTTCCATTAGTAAATAGAACAACTCTGAGGGAGATTTTGCTTTTTCACTTTTGAATAAAGTAAATGATAAAGGTGATGCTCATCAGGAGAGCAGCCCATGGACAAGGTACAGTAGGAGACTGACAGAGACTAAACACACAATGAAGGTGAAGGGTCCAAACAAAAGACAAGGCTTTGTGACATGAAACACAGAACAGGTGACACCCAAACAGGGAAATAAGAAACAGAAGAGGTGGGAAATAAGAGAACATAGGTCAAATCAGTATACTGAATGAGATCATGAAGGCACAGTTCCTTCAAAGGAAGTCTATCTTCTCTCACATAACCTCTCCTAACATAATCTGGGTGAGGAGATCCCAGATAACTGAACCACTTATGAAGTATCACTTCATAGACTTTGGGTCAGGAGAGGGAAGGCAGAGGGTGACATGCAAGAGGAGTGAGGTTTGTTTTCAAGAGATGCAAGCCTCCATAGAGACCCAGACAAGAGCAAAGCAAAGAGATTTAAGCCCTTATCGAAGCCACATTGTGTTTCTGTGCCCCTACAGATTCAAACACAGCTTACAAGGGGCATCTCTGGCACATCCAGGTTCTCTGTGGGAAAAATATAGAGATAAATCTTCACAGGCATCAGAGACTGATACTATTTGAGACTGAGGTGCTTGCACTCAGCATCAGATAATTCCTACTAGCTGCTCCCAGTTCCAATACATCAGAAGGCATGGAAGTGTGTACTTGAATGCTTCAATGCACCATTTTCAGATATTTAAGTTCTACAAAACTTGAAATTGAGAAACATTAGATGCTACAGGGTTAACTCCTTATTAATGATGCTTTTTACAGTGACTCTGTTCCAGCCTCTCTCTCTCTCTCACTGGCAGGCAATAGAATATATTTCTGAGTAGTACAAAATCGTTATCAATCTGCACTTTCTAAGATCATCAGAAGCGTGAATGCACTAATGAACCCCTCGCTCTCTCCCTGCATGTGTGGTACGTGACTGCATGCAGAGTAGTAGGATACACTACGCTGGTGGTAGTATATCCATGAACACCTATCCTTTCCTAATCCAGGCTTAATACCAATAAAACTCCGCCGAGATTAACAAGGAATCTGTCAAGTGTGTTGGGATTCTGAAATTCATTCCCTCCTTGTTTGCCCAACAGTACTTGCCCTTGAGGCATGCTGCCACACTTTTCTCTTGCTGCACTTGGATGGATGCTGAAAGCAGGGCTCAGGTGGTGATAAATTTGATTTTGGTCAGCACTCGCACTGAAGTGAACCAAGAAGTGGCTGTTTCCCACAATATGAATCTGAGCAGAGGAAAGCAGCAATGTATTCTCCTGTAAAGACAGTAAAGCTCTAAAAGGGGAGCACCCCTCCTGCTCCACTGCACTCTTTAGTGAAGAAACTCATTCACCACTACAGGGTGGTGAATTTCATTTCATGCCAGTTCATCTTCCAAAGTTAAAAGGAATTGTAGAGTACTGAGAGTAGTTTAACAAGAGTGACAGACCCCAGATGGGTCCACATAGCTATGATTCTACTATAAACAAAACTTAAAGAGCTGGTTTATCAGTGTCAGTCTATATTTCCCTATACAGACAAAAGAATTATCACAAAGACTAATCCACAACGTCAAGGTGAACTTACAGAAAAATACAGAACACTTTTTGTTCACTCTTTGTTGCTATTGACACTAACTAAAACAAAAAAATAAATTTTGAGCACTAAGATAATCTGAAGCTTTGGTATTTGTTTGAAAATTTATGACAGAGGAACAGGCAAGTCAACAACATAACTTTAAGCAGGCCTTTAAATTCTGATAAAGATCGTAATTACCAGTATTGTGATTACTCTATCACTACTCTTATTCTTAACAACTTTTTCCAGAAAGAATATTCATTCAAAAAACATCTGTAAGAACTTCTGTTACTAACACACAAGTTAATTTCAATCTCTAGCCTAAATCCTTTGAAATTACTCTTATTCCTTTCAGTGAAATTAGTTAATATTTACTACTCTAAAGAACTTCAAAGAATACCAACATATGGACTATTTGATTACCAATGTAGGTATGCTTACTAGAAATACAGTATTGGAGTGGTTTTCGAGAGAAAAATTATTAAATTAATTTCTTTAATTACCACTATAAATCATTATATACTCTAAAACAGTATCTGAAATCTTCAATGGATACATACCAGATTCTTTCCTCCAATTTCATTATTCCATTGAAAGACAAATTACATCGGCTTTCCCCCCACCCAAATCACTTAACTGAAATTTCCAAGATACTTCCCTCATTGTGACAGAGTAACAGCTGAAAGTGGCAAGTTAAAATAATTAGCAAAATGTGATGCATCATAGTGAATGCAAACTAGAAAAATAAAAGTAATGATCAGAGTCTGGCATTAAGATAACTGACTTTGTCATTCTCACCAACTCTGAGTCACCCATTCTCAAGTAGGTTTTATTCAATTCCACTAACATCATAGAGATTAAAAATTAGTATACAGCTATTTTTACCTTTCTGCTATCCCTTCCCTGCTTTGTGCTTACGTCATTTATTAGATGTCCTTATGCTTAAACTGAATGTATCTTTGCCTATTTAATTTTGACATGTTTTATCAGGATTTGTTTTTATTCTTTTTTCAGGCTTTTCAGAGCAGGTTTCCAGAAAATAAAAAAACAACCAGTATGCTAAAATGCAGCTAGAATTTGACAGTTCAGTAATCTTGGAAGAAGTTTAGCAAGCATACTGAAAATATCTTAACAAGAATAATTGCAGTGATATTTAAAGGGAAGGGGGTCAACCCTGTAATACAAAAAGTTCTGGGCTTCCTAAAATTCTTGAAGGCCTCTTAAAACAAAACTGTACTAGGCTTATACGTTGCTGTCCCAGCCTTTGTTTTATTTTAAAAGATAATGTGAATTGGCATTTACATTTTATATGTGAACATAATCATCTACCCTTTTATAATTTAAAGATAAGAATCATTGTTTCAGGAGCATATCAGTAAACTTCTGTCAACCATCAGTAAACTTCTTAAAATCAGTTTACAATCAGTAAACTTCTGTCAACAGCAAAACTGATAAGTATGCCCAGTACATGCCATGTATGAGATCATGAACTTGCATTCCGAGTAGCTTCCACACCCCAGGATATCCTGTCAATGTTTCTATGTGTCTATATGTACTCTTTCAAAAACCTCAGTTCACACTGGAAGGAGAAAAACGCAGCTGATGATAGTATCTCGGCTTGTTCGTTTCCTTGTTTAACTACTGCCAGAAGACTGGCTGAAGGTCTTCACGGAGACCACTCACCCAGCAGGCGGTTCCAAGAGGAATCAGTATTTTGCCTGCATGAATGACCGAGGCCAGGCTACCGAAGGGGAGCCAGCCATCCGTCCGCACACGGACACCAGAGGAGGGCTGTAACAGGCGGAAGCCCGCGGCCGCAGCCAGGCGGGAGCTACGGAGAGGCTGTTTTGGGAAGAGATCGGGATGAGACCTTCACCAGCATCCGCTGCAGGGGTGCTGAGCGCTACCAGGGCGGTTCGAGCAGCGTCCCGAGGAGGTGGGGACAGCCGGGCCGATGCTCCAGCTTCGGCAAGGCCGCCGGAGGAAGACGGCGCCCGGGCGACTTGCTCGGCTCATTGGGGTGGGCAGACGGGCACCAGCGATTCTCCGGGGAGCTGCCGCTTTAAGGGGAGGGGCCGGAGCCGGGAAGCTGCCAGAAGTTTCTGGCTGCCCGAGACAGCCCCGAGCGCAGCCGCCCGCCCTCGCACTCTCGCCGAAGGCGCCCAGGGCTCCGGCAGATTAAGCGCGGATTGCCGTAGACTAAATTTGTCCCCTTAAGGCGATTGCCGGGTAAATCTGCACGCAGGGCTTCCCGGGAGCCTGCCGCTGCTGCAGTCGGGCACGGAGCACCAGCAGTGCCAACTCCCGGGATCCGGCCGGGAAAACAGGAGAGCGCTGCCCGCGGCCCTGCAGTGCAGCTCCTTCGGAACGCCGCTGGAATGGCCTGGCGTTGAGTATCCTAAACCATCGGCCAAATTACTATAAAAAAAGTTCCGGCGCTGTCTTGGTTGAGCAAGAAGGGATAAAAAGAAAAGCATTTCCTGCAGTTTTGCACTTTCCATTAGGAAATCCAAACTAATGGACAACTGCCATGCTACTACTAGCACTTAATTTTGTTTTATTAATGGGAGTAGGATGAATAGTTTCTCTGCTATCTCAATTCACAACTGCTGTGCGCGCAGAGGAGTTGCAGCACAAGCTGCCGCAGCTGAAAAGCTGGTTTACCACTTAAAAAGCAGTCTCTAGGTGACCAGTCAGCAATTTCCCCCAATTCAGTGGTGGAATTTTCTTTGGCAGGAAAAGCAGGCTGCTGGAAGGGTTCTGCTCCAGCCTTCGAGCTGATTATACCTGGAAGGATTGATAAATGGCTAGATGCCCACATCATAAAACAACCTGCACGTCTTCTGAATTTGGATATTTACATCAGTATTAATAGTTCTGGTCTTCCATGTATGAGAGAGAAAATACTCAGAGACCTCTCCCAGATACTGTGAAATACCCATTTTAACACTGCGGTCTAAAATCACGCTTTTACATACATTTCAAAGCTGTAAAGAAGTTGGTTTTCCAGCATTTTTTTTACACACATATATTTTTCCATCTATGTGGGATGAAATCATCCTCACGTCTCTTCTTTCAACTGCGCTGCATTACTATATTCAAATTCCTTTGTAAAGTCTGTCATGCCATACAGCAGCTGATAAAATTGCTTTACACTGTGCTTTGCCCATAAGCACATCTAATACAGTGTGTGTGAATTATTATTTCTATCTCCTAATCTGTATTCTTCTGCACCGTGTACAGGATGTTCCAAGTAAACCACATGAAAACAAGATTAAGTATTCAATCTAGAAATGTAGCAGACGTGGTTACTAGGAAAGCCTGCAGGACTGCTTTTGGAGTAATATACAAAGAGAAAAACCTTCCCTCAGTCTTTCATGTATATGAAGTCTGAAGTGCCAAGATTTCAGTTTGCATTAAACATTCAAAATTCAGCATTTATCTACTCTACAAGACTCTTGAGTCAAGAAACTATATCTTCAACAAGCAAAAACCACCCCAGCTATCCCACAATTAGTGAAAAGAAAGGACTGGTTTTGAAAATTTAGATTTGTTTAATTTCACTAACCAACGTTCAGGGAAAGCTTGTTAAAGATTCAAGACCCTCTCCTCCTGACCCTGCCTGGCATCCAAATTATTATTGAGTTCCAAAAAGAAACATCATAAGGCTCAAAATCTGATTTCTTTGCTCACCCACAGTAAGCATGAGGAGCAGTGACAAACCTTTTTTCCTACTGCCTACGGTATTTTGAAGTTATTTTTCCAAGGGAAGTATTTTCTCATTGTTTTCTATAGTCCATCATTTAAGATGGAAGACAGTTTGCAAGTGGAATCATTACACACATACTTGACTATTCCATCCCAGTCCCTTAATTTAGTAGGAAAACCCACCAATAATACCCCTCTACTTCAATCCAAAACCAAGCCAAATCTTAACGTCTCCTAATGAAGAGCAAAAATTTCACATAGCTGGAACCTTAAATTCCCTTTCCATCCTGCAGAATTAGCAGCCACCTCAAAGTCATTCAATAGGCTTTCAGAAGCTTTTGAGGCAATGAAGGCTTGAAAGGCTCCATTTTAGAAAACTTTTTTTTTTTTTTTTTTAAATGAGTGAATTCAACATCTGCTAGACAAGTTCCAAAAAAAACATTTTCATGAACACAGGTGAAAAAACCACAAATACATAAGAAATTTCCTCCCCCAATACTAATGCATTTAACTTATAGATTATTACCATAAATACTTTCAAACTGCACTAAGTTCCACCCAACAGCAGAGATCCACCTACACACTGCAGAATCAATCTTTTAATAAGCAAAATCACAGTGTAATTAGGAGTGCAAGATTTTGCTTACAGTTCAACCTGCTGTAGTTCGGAGGATGTTCAACTTTATAGTAATAGCAGACATCTTCAGGAAAAACTATTATAACACTTCTAATATACTCAATTTTGCAGATAGTATCTTTATAGTTGATTTCAAATACATTTCTCATGTATTTTCAGAGCAACAAAACTAAGAAATGTCTAAAACCTTTCTACAAACCATATCACCAAGGCACAAAATTCCTCAAAGGCAAGTGAAGTATCTGAAACAAAGACTGAAGCCCAGAAAATAAAAAATTCCTTTTAAAAAAGTAAATCAATTGGCCCATCATCCACCTTCCAGAAATGTGAACACCACAACAGGAAGCAGGAGGAATTTTTCATAAACTTGCAAACTACAAAATAGAATAAAAGGCAGTGATGTTTTCCACATGAAAAGGCTACTACATGAAAGCCCAAGAGTAAGAGTGTGCTTTGAGCAAATTTTCTTCTGGTTGAAAAATCAGATTTTCACTTGCTTTTTGGTTTTGTTACTATTGTACATTTCACAGAAAGGCAGAACTATTTATATATATATAAAAATTTATGAAGGAAAATGGTTCAATTTTATCAATATTTGCTCACAAATCAAAATTATGGTAGGAAACATCCTGACCAAACCAAACATTCACAAGTTCAAGGAGCGGGGAGGGGTTTCTTGTAATGAAACCTATCTCCAGTTTCATTTTAAAATCTACAGGAAGTTTCAAGTAACACCTCACCAATCTTGTAAGCAAACAGTATAAACATAACTGTGGCAAAATATCGTTGTTGTCTATCCCCTCAACCAAGCTGGAAGTTACCAGAGCTTAGTGCACTGAAGTCTGGAAGCATTAAACCAACTTCTGACAGCTTTAGCCTTCCCTACAGGTGCAAAGAGGGTATTTTCTTTAATTTCAAATTATTCAGTCTGATCAGTCCAGTGCCAACCTTATTTAAAGACTTGAAAGGGTTCAAAAGCTGATTTTCCTCTCCAAATAAAAGTGAGCTGTGGAAAGGATTTACAGGTTCTAAGATCATAAAGGACCAAGAGACCCAAAACAAGAAATTCAATTCAGTAATCACAAGCACCACTTCTTTTATTTATTATATCTATATTAAATTCAGAATGGATTTTCATTGTTTTTACTTATGCATGTAAAGTTGAATTTTTATGGAACTAATTCCTTTTTTTTTTAACTATAAGCTGATGAATAAAATTATAAAAATATTTTAACTCTACCAAGAAAATGAGAAGTAACAATTTAAAGATTTTAAAAGTTAGTCTATCCTAATCATTGCCAAAGAGCAACTCAATTCTCCATCCAGAAATTTACTGAATAGTGTAATTTCCAAACATCTAAACTGTAATTACCTCATTTCCTATTCAAAATAGCAAATCCAGAAAGGTGACTATGCTTTAAAAAATTACAGCATTTAGGTATTTTTTTCCCCTACCATACTGAATAAAACCCAGTGAATTCTGATTCTGTTCCTAATTTGGTCACAGACTTGCTGCACCATGATGTGGCCCAGCAGGCTTGTACCAACTTTCAAGTCTGCAGAATGGGGGTAATGCACACCTTACTCAAAGGCAAGTAAGTATTTGATGTTTCTCTATAGTACTTTCAGACCTAAGAATGGAAATCTGTATTCTTTCTATCAGTATATCACTTTATAAAATTTTTAATTTCATAAAAACACTCCAGAACTGCTGATCAAGCTCTCTAAAAAAATGCCAATTCTTTACAATTCCTTCTGTAGGTCTCTTGTTCTGTACTGCTGAAAGACTACATGAAGAAAGGATATTTTGAATTCCTACACCCGCTGTTTATCCCCCTAAATATAAAATCTTTCTTGAAGTCAATTATTGCCATAGCTACCAGGTTGCAATTTTTTCCTGTAAGGTTTAGCTAAATATTCAAACTATTTAGCATTATAGATTAGTAGTGTAAAATGGTACAACTTCATTAATTTTGGCCAGACTTTTTTGTACATTTCAAGCTTGAACACTGTTTCTGCATACATACAGATAAAAAAGTAACAATTAATTTGAAATAAGGAGCTTCTCGATGAAGACTTTTAATCACAAACATTTTAAAGTCTTCTGTCACATTTCCTGTGTTTTGCGCAAGAACCAAAATTCATTCTAGTATGGAGAACTGTAAGTCAAAAAAAGGAAGCAATCAGTCAAGTGTTTGTTGTTAGAGGTTAAAATAATTCAGCAAAAATATGTTCTTGATACCTGTTTAGCACTTTAACTAATTTAAATTCAATTTTTACATTGATAAAACACCCTTTTGCCAACTAAAAGCTTCAGATGTTGCTCTAGGAGCATTATTTAAATTATTAGATCTGGAAAACTTGCCTCATTTTTTTAAAATGTGCCACAGATCTGTCTAGAGATGCTGCTATGAAAAACCTGGGATGTTTCAAAGCACTGAAAAGAATGATATACTAATTATATGCTTCTATTCCAAATGGATTGGAACAAAGATCATTTGATAGTTTAATCAAACAGACCAGTCCAGGCTGTTCCTGAGCAAAATGATGAAGTGGCTATGTAAAGTCTGAAAAAACAACAGTCAATGAAATCTCAAGAGAAAAAAAACCCCAAACAAATCTATTTTTAAAACAATTTGATAATTCTTGGGCATTATTTCTATTTCCAGTCAAAGACAATTTAATTATTGTTTTCTTTTTAAGAAGTTGGTTGCACAGTAAATTCAGTATAACAATATACCGAACAGGAAACTCTATGTATGTGAAATGACTTGTCTGTATTCTAGGTAACTGATATTATTGGCATTTTAGTTGACAGAAATATTTTTAGATAGTAAAACTAGCAAGAGCAAGATCAGTGAACAGATACTAAAGTCAGATAATTACCTAAGAATGCTGGGGTTTTTTTCACTGAAATTGTGGCATATTAAGATTCTGTTTATTATCATTGATTTTAAGCCTATCTTCTGTTGTGTAAAACTTTAGAAGCAAATTAATGCTAAATTGAAAAACTGAACCTTAAAAAAAAAACACCACCAAAACTCGAAACCAACACCCAAAAAAACCCCAAACACAAACCGTGACTCCTTTTTCTGCAGATTCAAAATAAAATTTCTTGCCTTGGTTTACTTCCATTGTTTGTACAATGCTTTCTAAACTAGCTATGAGGAAGGAAAAGGGGAGAGGAGTTGTTTTTGTTCCGAAGTCAGAACAGAAAGGGAAAGCTGAAGGAATGACATACAATTCAAAATCCCTCAGCAGAATTGAGATTTCTGAAACACTGACCCAAGTCAATTCACTAAACACAGCTATGATCTTATTAGTCTGAAAATGTTTAAATATGCACTGATAAAGTTATATTCCAAAATTCTAAGCATTTAAGATGTTATTTTGTATATTTGTATGAAATAATGACTGCAGCTGATTTGTAATTTAATATAAAGTACTTTTTAGAATACTATATTAAAACTTTAACAGATTAACACATTAAATCACAACATTAGTCTGGTAAAAAATTAATGTGTAGCCTCTGGATTTGGTTTTCGCCATTTTTGCTAGCCAGGAGAATGATGGGGGAGTACAGAAAAGTAATGCCAAACTTACACACAACTGTCAAACAATACAAAACAAAAAACATAAATACAAAACAAAGTGGAAAAAAGAGAAGTTTTCTTATTGAGAATCAATCCTTCCTCAAGACGCATTATTTAGTAAGTTAAGCCCAACCAATCTGCACATGAAGGCTATGCACAAATCCAAGCATTCAGGAACTAAGAACTTGTGCACTGTGCTTCTGGAGACAAAATGAATTTGTAGCAGAGAGCCAACTGTACAAAAGAGTGTACAAAAAGTATGGTAGCATAAAATGTCTAATGTCACAGCAACACAAGAAATTTTAGACAAGAGAGTGGATTTTACATCTGCCATGCTCCCTCCACTGCTGCATAGTAATTTGGTGTAAAACTGCTGGCCAGGGACAAGACACTTAGAAAAGAACTATGAAAATTCGTCTAGGAAACATCTACAAAGAGACTGAAATAACTTCATGTAACCACTTTATTAAATGTTAAGTTACAATGGATGAGATTCCTGGGAAAAACAAACAAAAACTTAATTACACATAAAAGGTTATCAAGGTCGTTCCTCTCAGCAGGAGTTCCATAGCTGTATTATTCATATCTGTCTGTATAGGTGTCTGTAATACCTATTCTTACATTTAGGAATGAATACCCCACACTCTGCAGTGCTTACAGGCTTTTCTCATCTAAACACTCCTCGCTACTGTTGTTTCTTGTCTTAGCAATATTGCAAATGGAGACAAGTGTACTTCTGCTTTGTAACTTTTTGTAACTTCTGCTTTGTAACCAAGATGCAACTTCTTAGAGTAATCCTATTTCTAAAAGAAAACAACAATTTATGGTGTAAATTTTATCTATAGGTTAAAAAAAAAAGTATTTATATTTACCTATAGGCCCTGTATTTTGAACTGTCCCTCGGGAGTTTGATTTTATTACCTCATATATTTCTCCTAGTTGGTGCCTAAAATTGGACACGGGTATGGCCTACTTAATTGCAAGAGAAGCAAATACAATTTCACACAATTTTCAAGTAATACTTTAACATTTCAGTATGGCATTTGCCTTTTTGGCAGAAATATGACATTGCCTCATGTTCCATTTATTTTCTGGCTATTTTTCGGAGGACTGCCCCCTCAGGAGGCGGGGATAGCATGCAGCAGGTTCCATTTTCAAAGGCAGTGAACTACAAATGCAGCAGGTACCACACCATGAAACTGGCAAGTGTTGATGGCTCCCCAGCTCAGCCTGCTGGCTGCCTTCAGCCCCAGACACTAAAACCTTAGATGAGAAGGCAGCAAAGTTCTCCATCTGATGTGCTGGGAGTCTTGACTCATTGACTAAAGTACCAGCCTCACTCCTCCAGAGGATCTGAACTACTACAAATTCATGACATGAAGCACGTTAGAGGAAACGAGATGCCTGAATGAGTCAGGAGTGCTTGCAGATAGGTTCTGAGCCAACCATCCAACAGAAGCTATCCTACTTTACAAAGCACTATTACCAAATTTTTTCTGCCCGGTGGACAGAGCACCCAGTGCCACATGCCCATGTTTATAATACAAAGGAGACTTCCACAGTGCCATCACTCGCACTGAGAAGTATCACAAACATTCACAGGTTAGCTAGAGTTCTTCACTGGATTTAGCCTATAGTGTCAGACTCAAGTGCTCTTTCATTGCAAAGGAAAAAAACAATATTGCATGGACCTTTAATCTTATAGTCTAGGACATTAAAAATCCCATAGCTTCAGGATGAACAGAGTTTTTAGGTTTAAAAAAAGGATGTTAATATGCTGTGTAACTAGTTGCTTGAAGAGATCATAAGATCAATTAAAATACTCCAATACTTCAAACCTTTAAATCAACAGTCTTACTAAATACACACTAAAAGTATGATCAAGCAGCTTTTGAGGTAGCAGTTCAAACTAAGCCTAATATGGCTATAGGTATTCACACTCAAATTCTGAATCAACAAGGAACTCCCACACCTAAAACAAAATATTTTCATAAGAGGCAGCTACAGAACTTGGAAGTCTTCTAAACAATTACCCGTGCTTTTCAAGATTCTGTGAATTGCCCCATACACAAAACAGCCTATCAAAGTAATCAGAAAAATCACTCAGTCAAAGAAATACCAGCTTTACCACTTCTGATTTGTGCTGATGTATGTCAAAACTCATTTTGCCACCCCCAGGCACTTGTGCGATGTCTCAGACAGACAGGAAGTATGCACATGGTTTCGTCTCTGGTTGGAGCTCAACTTACCATAATACTAATTTTAAAAATACTCTGTACACAACTCTACTCAGCAACAATCTGTTCACTTCTTTAGTTTTAAAAGCTCAACTGTTGCAGTCAGTCCCCACTTCCTCTCAACAAATTATGTAGGCCAAAGCTTACCTTGTACTTACATTCATTGCTCTGAAATCCTCCAATCTTGTGGCTATTATAGCTGTGCAGTTCTTAGCCTCAAAGACATCCCATTATAATGGATTAGAATTTCATAATGCATTTTTCTTAGTGCTTACAAAAATTCGGTAACATAGCTTGTATTTAATACAGTTTCTTACTAGATTTCTGCTGTATTTGCAACCAAAATACACAACTACCTGTATAAGAATCAAAATATGAATGTTTTGTGTAGAATTATGACAAGTGGCAAGAAGCAAAACAGCCTGACTGCTACAGAACTGACAGGAAACTTCTAAAAATGTTAAGTGCTTTAAAACCTAACTGGTGCAAAAGTATATAGCTTCTTTATGGTAGAAATCTAATCAAACAGAACTGTTCTAAATGCAAGTCATACTCATTTATTTGTTTTTTTCCTGGTTCCTCTGAATAATCATCAGGATGGAGTTTTGATCATTATGCAAAGTTAGAAAATCAGTTTAGTAAAAAGGCTAAAACCTATTCAATACTCTGAGAAAGCCAGGAATGCTAAGATAAATATTCTAAAATCTCTGTCTACCTGCAGAAAACAACCAAAAAATGTAGTGATTAAAAAATAAATCCAATAAAATTAGTTTAAATAATCAAAGTTGGTGACACACATTACCTACTGCCAACAGTAGTTCTTAATTTCTGAAACTAGGAAAGGTGAGGGGGAGATGTGTACTGCTAGATGCTCACCACCAGCAGTTAAAACAGATGGTGTGTTCTTTCATACTTCTTTTGTGAGTTAAATTAACAACTTACAAGTGTAAAAGGGGAAAGCCTAGGCCCTACGAACTCCAATCCAATGAATGACGATGCCTCTCCCTGTGCATCCTTCCTTTTGCATCTGTTCTGATACACATTTGATTAGGGACTAAAGTGCTTCAACTCATGAATTCACTTGTTTCTGTTACTTTTGCTAAATTGCAATTCTTTCACTTTAGTATATTGTATCATTTCACTGCAAGATCACACAGCAGCATTAACAAAGTAGGAGCAGATATCTCAATGGGCAAATTGGCAGCCTGCCCCAAACGACAAGATGAAGTAGTACTCCACAATAATTTAGAACTCGTAAGAGTCTTACAAAAAAACCACAGAAATTTCAAAACTTAGAAAATCATCCTCTTCTTTTCCCATGGGTGTTTGATAGCATTGTCTAGATTTACCTTTTCATTGTACACTCTAGCACTTAAATTTCTTTTTTTTTTTCCCAAATTGCAAAAATTCAATGTATGAGGCCCTTAGCTGGATGGGAAAAGATGACATTGACCATCCTACCTTTTTTTTTTTCTGTAATATCTTGATAGTCAAGCTGTCTCTTCTTCAAATGATCTGAGTGTCAAACAAACAGCTTTCGGTCAAACACCTCCACTAAAATCCTGAAGTGGCTTTAAACAGGCTGAAAGCACTTCAGCACTGGAGTATATGCAAGGTCAAACAGAAGTTTGTATTCAAAGTCTAATCTACTTGGATAGCACTCAAAAAACCAGTTAATGTTAAGTTTTATATCCAGCACACATTATTTGCAAACAAAGCAAATTAACTGAGCATTCTCTAGGAATGCTCTAACTTTTGATTTTTATAGAGAACTAGTAAAATACCATTACCATTAGATCACAGAACAAAACAATTTTTAATTAATCTGTGTTTGTAAAATAAAAAGTCCAGTTGTAAACTGAGAACTAATTTCAAGATTAATTTCAAAAATTTCAGAATTTACCACAAAAGAGGCACTTTACTTAATTCAATTTATAAATGGGATCAGTCCTGTCAAAAATCACTGCTTGGTTTGACTTTCCTGAAAAATGCAATATTTAATGTGACTGGACTACAGATCACTTTTATCAATATGATAATTCAGTGTTGAGGCAGCCTTTAAAAGACCTTCCAGGAGCAGAGATCTACAGTAGAACAAGAAAATTAACCAGAGCCGTACAGCTGGACAAGTGAAATTGCTCACAAGTCACTGCCTTGCACAGGGTAACCCCATTCGGTTTAGCAGCAACAGCAGACACTAAGGCACAGTTGAATCCAGAAAACCTGTTTCAGGTTACACCACAATGGCAAAGATATCAAAATATAAGAAAACATTCTTTAGTCCTCTCATGGTCTTGCATGCATTTAACCCAGGGATTCCATTAGCACTGTCTGACCCAGCACACGCACCCAGAAGCACTGCAGTTACAGGAATATGAATATGCAGACTTTCTCCCCCTTTACAGAGTCTGACATTGCAATTAAAAACATCAACTGAAGGAAGGGTCAATATCACTGCAAAGATAATTTCCTTCGATTACACCTCTGGCATCTAGTTTCTTCTGATAAATTCAGACTTGGTGAAGATACAGTCATCTAAGTCTCCATTTCAGACTATATTAAATTAATAGCATGTAACACACAGATACCTTACCTACAGAAAAAAACCCTGTTCTCTCTACCAACTTGCCTTTTGCTTTTCTCCTGGCTTCTCCAAAGAGGTTGTTTTCATCTCAGACAAAGTGCAAGCCTCAGATTCACTAAGATATAAATACAAGTAAAAGAACCTGAAGATGCACTTTAGAACAGGCAAACCAGGCTCTCTTCTGCTTTCCAGTGACTTGCTCTGAAAAAAATATCCTCAATTTCTCCACTGGCTTCAGGAGATTTAGCATGCACAGACCAACAGTCTTGTCTTCCTTTCTAGGTCAGTGCCAGCAATAACTTTTAAGACTCTCATTTTGCAAACTAGCCAAACTAAAAATACTTTTCACTTGTTTTGGGTTTTGACAATGTTTGACTTCAACTAGATACACACTAATCCCTACACTTCTCCTTAGTTTTTAGCGTTAAGGGAATCCTTCTTTGGAAAATTTTGATAGATCTTGACTCCTGGTCTAAATTAGCCATTTATTCCTCACCAGTAACCTGCTATGCTATTCTTGAGTCTCCAAGGGAAACATTACACAAGAGCTAACAAAACACATCTCAATTGGATAAAACAACTAATACACCAAGAGTGCAATATTTTTGGCTTTAAAACAGTAAGCCCTTATATTTGGCTTTCCTCGAATTCCCGATGCCACAATTACGCTTTTGAAACATCTAATAGAATACAATTGTAATGAAATTCAAAGGCAAGCTAGCCAACAAACTGAAACTTTTAAAGAACTGCAGGTAATTTCTAGATATTAAAATAGATACATATGTGTTTGTGTGTGTATAAAAGTAAGTGTAAACTTGACCATTATTACCTTTACCGCATAAATTTTTGGAAGTAAAAATTACTAGTATTATCATTTACAGGTATATCTATCCTGGTCTCTTTGATGATACAATCTAGACATATTTTTTACTGTCCTGATGATAATCCTTTCCTTTGTGGTTTTTTTTTTCCCTTTTACATTTAACAAATATTCATTTTTCTCTCCAAGCTTCCTGTGAATAAGATTCTACTTTCTAATAAAAAATTATTTTACATTACATTAGCTAAGATACAAATAGCATACAATAACTACATGCATGCAAAGTATCAATAGTGCTTCCGCCTCAGTCCATGCAAAGGCTGTATTTTCTAATATCTAGCGTACAGTCTTATAACCTTTGAATTGACAGTAAATTATACTGCAATGCAAATATCTATCTCCATACTATCTTTCTTTTATGGAAATATGAAGATCTATCTTTCTATAAAGGTATTACACCTTTCAAAATAGTAAAAAATTCTTCAGCTTCCTCGCCAAAAAAAGGAAAAGGGGGAAAAAACCTCCAGTAAAAATTTAAAGCAACCACAACTATTGCATGTGCAAAGAAAAAGGTGACTATATATACACAGATAAATAAAATTACATAAGAAGAGTTGCATTAGACAAAGTTTTTCAATGTTCTGATTTCCCCCTAATATTCTAATGAAGCTATAGGTCCCTGTATAATGAACAGGACTATTAACAACAAGATTTCTTAACTCTATCTTCAAATATCCTTAGAAACAGGCTACAGAACCCATGGCACTACATTAAAGACAATGAGAGACAAGACACCAACAGGGTTAAAGAGAAGTGAAGTATTAGCATTACTATACGCACACTTGCACTATGCAGAAGCAGCCAAGCAGCACAAAAACCCATTAAAATTAGGTTTGGTCTGCCACTACAGTGAAATAGTTGGTTAAGAGTACAGATAGCTTCCAGTCAAGAAGAGCAGATTGTTTAAGATTTTAGCCATATAACCAATCATAATCACTTATCTGGGTCTGAAAGAGAAAAAAAAAACCCACATTATTTTCTGTTAAATTTCATGTTTCTAACCAGCACCTATTGGTCCACTGCTGTGAGGTAAAATATACACATCATTGCAGAACACAGATGTCTTAACTAAGCTGGACACTGGTTAGTTGGGGCAGCAAAGAAATTAGTACCACAAACAATTTACCAAGGAAAACTGAAGTAAATTATAATCATGCTCACAAGCACAATACTTCTACTATTGAATAAACTTGATTTTCACTTATGTAATCCTCTTCCAGAAAAATATACACATGATTTTCCACAATACACTTTTCTTTCAAATGGACAGTTCCTCAAATTATTAAGTAAATTGTAAATCCTTCCCTCACTCTCCATGTTGAAAAAACCAACAACTTATTTGCATATCCCACTTTCCCCAGATTAACAGAAATAAACGCCTCTTCTGGAGTAAGGTATATGTAACTCAGTACAATTGCACAGGGGTTAAAAAAAAGTGAGGACTAAAATTTCAAGTCCACAGTTTTTATTTCTCTTTTTTCATCATAAAAAACTACAGTGTTTCTTTAATAATATTCTTCTGTGAGCTAGTTTTACAAGTATCCTAACTTGTAGGAACACAATTCCTAACTTACATAAATTTAACAAACATGCAAACAAATTTGCACACATGCAAACTTCTCTTCCATCCCAATTCATTTTTGGAGAATACTACTGGCCAAGTACTCTTGCATGGTCACTAGCAAGTGTATTAAAAGAAAATTAGTAATTTCTCTTTCTCATTCCTCTCCCCAGCATTCATCTTGCAGAGCAAGAGTTCAGTATTTAAGTTTGTGAAAGGAGGTTTGGGGGAAAAATGCAAAATGTAGTCAATGTGGCAACTGTTCAGAATGGTGATGCAAGATTTTCCATCAGAAAATACCCATAGTCAACCAAGCCTGCAAGCATTAAAAATAAAACAGATATTAAGAAAACAGATATACCCAGCTGAAGACAAGTTTGGAGGAGATTTGTCAAGTGCTGCATAATTATGAAGACATATTTTAGATGCATGCTACACAGAAAGTGTAAGTGCCACTGTAGAAATATAGGGAGTAAGAACAATAGACGTACAGTTAGTATTTAGCTAGGCTACCTTTCAGACTTCAAGAAGTTAAAGAACCTAAACTACTTGTTTCATACCTTTTATCCAATTTATCCACTCAGAATACTTCTGTTTCTTTGGCTACTCATTGCTGCACCTGTTTCCAAAACATCTTCAGCTGGCTTAGCCTGTGACTAATGGCAGCCATTTCCAGGGAGTGACTATTTAAATAAAGATCCTTGCTCAGATTCCACAAAACTCTTCAACATATTAAAGAACAGAGAATAAAATTTTTGAAGTTGCACAGGTAGTGTAAGAGTCTGTTCACTACTTTCAAGTGTGCTGAAGCTATTACATAAAGCCCAGTTTTCTCCTTAAAAGTCTTTAAGCCACTTATACTGAAACCTTCATTTTTTTAGCTTCTTTTCAAAAAGTAACATTTAGGATTATTCAAGTGAAAGAGAAAAAGTCTATCCTAAGTTTTACTTGATAGTCTTTTGTATGTCAACAATTCTGCTGTTGCTTTCTACATGAAACCTTGTTCCGTCTTCTGAAGTTGAACAAGAGGCACCTCAAGAAACAAGCTGAACAAGAGGTCCTCAGTTCCAAGACACAATGCAGGAGTCTCAATGTGTATCAATAAAATATCAGTGTCTCCATCAAATCACCAGGTTACAGTATCAACTTCATATGCCAATGAAATTCTAATTAATTATATGTTTATGATCAATGTTTTTCCCTAAGCCTAAGAAGATAATTGAAGAGAAATTCTGAAATACTTGGCTTAAAGGATAAACCTAATCTTCCAGCACTACCGTATCACAAATAAGCCCAATGTAATATTTATTTTCACAGAAATACTGTGCATCACCCTGCAAGAAGAGGAATACCCAGTTAAAGCATTCACACTGGCCTTACTAAGCAACTGATGTGCCCACATACTACTTGGCTGGAGTGTTGTTTCAGTGGACACAAAAGCTGTTTGAAGTGAAACTGCCAGAAAAAAAAAGATGGTGCAGTTCCTTTAAGGAATTTTTTTGTAAACACAAGCCCCATCTGCACATCACATTCAAGTATTGCAGTGGCTTGGGTTTTTTTCCCCAAGTTCAATTCTGAGCAAACATAGTAAGGATATCCAGCTACAGCAGTAAGATAGCAAAGTTCTGGTACTGTATCTGGATTTGCCTGGAATCAAGTACCTTGGAAGGAAATTTACCATTTCCTTTTGGGTTTTTGTTTGTTTTAATATATATATATATTTATATTAAGCTCTTAAAAGCTGATTTGTTTCCTCAAAACTCCAACTAAGTAAATACAATACACGTAACTAGAGAAACTTGATGAGGCCAGCTTTAGTATCATGGATCATTTTTATTCTACATAATAAATGCTATGTTTAATATTTATTGTCAGACCATAATTAGGATTTCATTACACCATTTCAAATGTTCAAATAAGTGCTGTTGTATTGGAAGTTACTCCAGTGACAAAATGGAAGATTGTTCTCTATTTTAGTGTAAAAAAGAGTACGTATAATTTTACTGAACTGAAATCAGCGCTACTTGAGCCACAAATGAAAACATTTCACTAATTTAAAGTTGACCTACTACCACCTGAGTTGCCCTCTAGATGCTACCAATGCCACATACAACACCAGTGAAAAAATCTGTCATAGCAGGACATACACCTACCTCTCTCATATATATATTATTATTACTAGCCTGTCACCAAAAGAGTATTTGTCTTACAATATAGAATGTAACAAAAGCAGCTTATTCACTTTACTTGCATCTAAAAGCCTAAATTACCCTACACTGGCAAGTGTAAATACAAATATGTACTTTTTTTAATGTACAATGTATGAAATAGAAAATGATTTTTAAAAATAAAATGTTTATTAAATATTTATAAATGAAAGATGTTTACCTTATCAATCCAACACTTTGGCTTGCATCAGGCAAAGTAAAATGAAATCAGAATATTAGCTCAACAGCCAAAGAGCTACTAGCAAAGAAAAACTGAATTAGTGTAGACAGGCATCTAATATACATACTAATACTTTCTGGAACTTCATGTTAAATTATTCCAGGGAACACACTTGGCAGGAGCCTTGGCAGTCCAATTCTAAAATGGATCAAGAATATCAGAATATATTTGAAGAGTGACTTTGCAGGTTTTAACCCATGTATCCAATACAGTATGTCACCGAGTGACACAATCTTTTGTACTACTTGAATTTTAGGAATGTAAATACTGCACTAGTAATCTGTGAGTAAAGGAAAGAATCCAAGATTTAATGTCTTTTAAATTGTCCAAGATTGCAAGAAAATAGGCAGGAAATTCTGCAAAGAAGACAAAGACACCACACGGTTACCTAAATCATGTTCTATGTGTAAAGGTATGTGGATTGTCATTGTAAAGTTCTGGAAGAGCACCTCAGAATGAATCTGCATTTAGAAAATGGAAATTACTCAAAGTTGAATTATCATCTCCATTTTTATCTCTGTTCCAGGCAGCAAGGTATTGGTACATATCAAACTCTAATTTTCAAACAGTACTGCAGTTTTACTTATGCTTAAGTATTTCACTATCTCCCTTGATGCCCATCTAGCAGGGCAACCTTCTAAAGAAACTGAAGTGGAAATTTATAAAATTATTGCTATGTTTTCAAAAATGCATTTATATTTATGGAAATACAAAGATTAAGAAGAATATATATTTTATTTTTAAGTTTAGATGTAATTTGAAGTTACATTCATTTACTATTGCAGCAACATCTATCTTTCAATAAGCAGAGCAGTAAAATAAGTTAAAAAGTGAAAACACATTTTCCATTACAAATTCCTGAATTCTGAAATGCTGGTATAACATGTACTCATTTAAAAAAATGTCTCAATCCCTTATTACTTCTCCCAGGCAAAGAAGTTATGCCAACCTAAGTGTCACAGCATTAACAAAAAGATTAACTTAACACTCTCACTTAAATACTCATAAAGGATATTGGAAAGTCTCTTCCACCATTTTTAATTAATTTAAAGTATTCTTTGAAATCTTAGAAGAATGTATTCCACATTTATTTTAAAGAAAACATGGAGTGGACTATTTTAAATGTACAAATGAGATTTAGCGTTTGCAATCTGTTGTTGAGAGGATAGCTGAAAATAAGGAGGAAAAAAAAATATCACAGTGGATCAGGTTGCCCTGCCACAAACGGAAACATTTTTTTTCAAATCAGAAGAGAACGTGAAAAAACAAATTACTCCCTACTACATTATTTATTACAGCTGAAACCTTGCATCAGATACACTTGGATCTGAATTTTGCTGAAGTGAAATCCCATTTCCCAAATCCCATTTAGAAGGATTGTCTTAAATGATGAGGAATACTAAGTTAGAAGGACACATAAGAGGGAAAAGGGAAAGGATCACAGAAAAAAGCTCAGCTAGAACACCAGTTCTTAGAAAGGAAGAGAACATATCATCCAAATATCTGCATTAAGTTTGTGGTAATAAGCAGAAAATGTCACACACCTCACTCTACTGTCTCCAACTGGCATTAACACCCAACTGTCACCAAGTCTCCACTTGTCTACCCATAAATATACAGGCCTTCTTAACACATACAAAAAAATTGAAAGTTTTACTTTGATTCCCTTCAACTTCCTTATCAGAATGATGTAATTTCTCTCCAAATTATCATTCCCTATTGTTTTAGTTTGGAATAAAGGTAGCACAATTGCTTACATCTTCCGTCCATTGGTATAAGTAACTATTGTCAAAATGTATTATAGGCATATAGAGATTGTCACCTTTATAGGATAGAAATCTAATATTTATAAATATCTTTCTACAGAAAATTATAATACCAACTCTTTCTCTAATTTAAGCAGAAAGAGACATAATTGTTATTAATGGTATTCTTTCCAAATGCTGAAGAAGAACTTGGAGGAGGAGGGAAAGCAAAGCTTATACTGGCCTCCTTAAGAAATGAGGTTTTTCGTCTGATACCATCTCTTCTTTAAGACCTCTCCATTTTTTTTAATCAATGTTTATCATATTGAAAATTGCATTTATTCATTCCTTTCAAGACACAGCATCAATTCAATTAAATCTTTTCACTCAATATCTTCTGGAAAATATGGACTTCAAACCTGTAAAGAAGTCTGGTGTTCTAGGTAGCAAGAAAGCACCAAAAAAACTTCTATGGCAATTTCACTTGTATAGAGTTTACAAAATGTTTAGCCTAATGACTGTAAACTGCTAATTTGGCAGAGGGATGGAGAAGGATGTGTGTTCACATGCAGTTTAAACCAATCCTAATCAGTCTTGGTGCACTTCTGCTTTTGTGCCCTTTCTTCCTCTGCCAGGCAACAGTCAGGACAGGAACAGTCTGCAAGTGAAGAGTATATGTATCTGATTGTTTCTAATTTCATCTTAGTTCCGTGTACTCTGGCACCACACAAATGGACTGCTAGCACTAAAGACAATGAGAATAAACAGCCAAGAGTGGAAGAAGACAAGACTGCATTCTTCCATGACCATACAACACCTTAATTTGACAAACTACTTATGAAACAAAATCCTTTGCTTCAAGTTGTTGGGGGACAAACCATCAGATTAAACAGCAAGAACAGCAAACTCCTCTGCCCAAGAATATTGTTATTTACATTAGTCCAACCTGGGTGATTTGCTCTGCAACAAACCTCTATAGATGTCTCCATTCACACGTAACTTAAATGACAACTGAGGAATGCTCTCTCTAGTTACTCCTTAAGGGAATCTGCGTAAGTCACAATCAAAGACTACTTAAACTGGGAGTTCTGGATGCTAGAAAGTCTTTTCTTTGGTGTACTCACTACCATCTTCACTCTAGAGCAAAAATAGGCTCAAAGACAACAGCAATGGGTGCAAGTAACTCCATGTTAACTGGAATGATGCCTTTTCCTACTGCTTTCACTCACATTAAGGATAATGCCTTTTCATAGTTCAGCACAATTTTCTTCATAGTGAAGACAGGTTCAGGTACCCCCAAAATAGTACTCCACAGTCAATTAATTAATAGATACTCAGGAAGTCACTGTCACCACTGTCACACAAGTGGTCACACATAAAGCAGCTGGCTCATCTCAGTCCTAATTTTCTACAGGTAACTCAGCAACACCCTCTGCAACACCCTCCACCACCCTGCTCTGACATTCTCACAACTGGCTTTCAGAGCTTGCTTACAAACACTTCTTGCTAAACAGGTCATGACTGCTTTATAGTCNAAAAACCACCAAAACAATAGTGCTCTCTTTATTGAATTTCTCCCCTGGTTCAAACTAATCTTCAGAAAGAAAATAGATGGCTTGTCAAGTATTGAATATCAAAAGTGGCTTGCTGTCTTTCCTTACTTGAATTCCCTGAAAGATCCTCTCATCTGGTCACCCCATGTTAACAGAAGAAAGAACAAAAAACCCAACTACCCAGATTTATGACTTTCCATCAAAACCTTTTAAAATAATTATTGTAAAACATATTAAATCACTAACATTTAGTTTATGCATAGGGCTAAACAATTTTTCTCAGTTCCCTGGAGGCCTTTTGAAGTCTTCTAGAAGTCTTTAAAAATCCATTCCATGCACATATCCAAGCAAGACAGCAAGCACAGTAACTGGACAACACTAAGTGCTAAGTGGAAAAGGCAAAAAGTAGTCTTTTTTTACCAAAGCACATCAATTAAAAAGCAAGCAGCCACAATACCTGACTTCTCAACATTTCTCAACTGTGACCTGAATCACATTTAAGGCAGAAATAGTTCAAGATCCATGCTTTTCAGCTTTGTACATTTCAGTAAAAACAGCTGAAGGGCCTATTAAGTAGAAATGCAGAGAATCCAACTGTTGCATTTCACAACAGGTAGTGAACAGAAGGTGGGTTAACTACTTTCAAGTATGAACAGATAAATAAGCAAGCATTTGGATGGCTGTGTATAAGGTGAGGGTGCCAAGTAAAGTTAAGCCCTAGGTTTTTCTGTAAAATTTGTTACCTTTTTCAATGAGGTCACCTCAAACTCCCTTTTATTTTTTAGCCTATTATAAAAGCATATGTTTCTAAGAAAAATGTGTGTATCTGTAGGATTTAAACAAAAAATTTGAAACCAATTTGTGACAACAGTATCATTTCCACCTTCTCAAAGTTAGCACTATTTTTTCAATTTACTCAATCAGCAAAGCATTCAGATTAAGTATTTGATAGTGACAGTAAAGCTTAATATATCAAAACCTTTGCATTTTGTTTCAAAGGGCTTTTCAACTACAATGCAGAATTCCTTTGAAAACAGACATGCAACGTGTATCACAGCATGCTTCTGCTCTGCATGTATACAATACTTGTTTTGGATTACAAAGTGAACTGAATAACCATCCCAAAGTGTTCCAGTGAAGATATGCACATCCATTATTCTGCCTACTAACATTTTTCTTAGACCGTATGCTCATACAATAGTTATGCTGCCATGAGCGCATTGATCCAAAATCCTTCACCAACTTTGAAGATAATGATACAGGCAATTTAACTGGTCTAATGCTCATAGTTTATTACAACTTCAGTCTTCTCAGTGTAAGACAGCCTTTTTTCCACTACGTAGTCTAATTAACTTCAAGCCCTTATAAACCAATACAACCATTCAACAGCCACATACTACCCATGCAGATTTGAGTTCAAAACTTCCATACTGTTTAGCCACTGTAAAATATACAAAGACTAGCATTTAAAAAGTACAAATAAACAATTTCAAAATAACATAGATTATTCCAATATGACTTGTAATTGCTTGGTGCAAGTGGTGTTTGCTTTCCTTTCTACATAATTATGCAAGCATGAGGAAGTAAATAACTGTCTCTGATCACGTGTTCAAACTGGAACATCAAGAAAGAATTTAAGAAAATAACTTTTCACAATGTAAAAACAAGTTATAGAGTAAAACCACCTCTTAAGACTTACCTGTTCTCCTGCCTCCATCACAAAAACTATTCTAACGGTACTCTTCCTTTAGAAATCTCCATTTCTGCTGTAATTCAAATAGTTAACCAGAAAGGTCACTACATTCCAAAACTGGTTTCCAGCCTGCATAAGACCAATGGGATTTTCAAATGACTTGTGCTTGAAGTTGGAAATTAGTGGCTGAAAAGTTTACTAGATATTTTACTTTTGTCTTCAGCCATACTGGCAGAGAATATGAGCAATGGTTTGGCACACATTAAGGGAAAGCAGCTACAGCATCAGTGTGCACCAGTGATCTCTCTGGGTAGCTGGAGAGGTCACTAGGACACACTACTGAAACAAAAATGTAAATTCAGGATGAATTAAAACCAAACCAAAACAAAAAATCTACCATAAACCATAGGCATGGCTTTCTTAATTTGTTAGTGTGGCAACTTTGAGCAAGCATCCAGGAACATCTAGGATTACCAAAGACAAGTATCAACAACCATTAAATAGTTGGTACTTTACAGAATGAAAAACATTGGCATGCAAATAGTATCAAAACATTTAAACAATAATTTCAGATCTCTTAATTCATAGAGCATTGCTCTAGCTTCTGGGACATCTCTTTTGATCCCCACTCAGCAGTGAACTTTTTAACTACAGTGAGTATACTACCTTCATTCACAGATTTATATATCAAACAAATGCCATGATACATATTAAAAATCTCATGAGCATTTGCAGCAGTTCTTAGTACAAATCATTGGTGAAACCAAGCTTGTGTTTATTTCTCTCTTTAAAAGCAGACACTTTGCTTTCATGGAGTTTATTTCCTGATTTTGGAGCTAAAAAAAAAGCACTCTATAAGTATGCTTTTACATATATTGCTACCTACTTAGTAAGTAGTCATTTGATGGCATGCAATTACTTTTTAAATCATCAAACAGATTCTACATTCTTCTGACATACTTAGTGCAAAAAGGCCTTATACAAAAGGTGCTAAATTAAACAACAAAAAAACTTCACAACATGCAAGCAATCCTAGCCATTATCTACACAACTGTATTAACTATCAGAGGTCAATCAACACAGGAAAAAGCCTGATTTAGTAGAACATCACAATAACAAGCATAATTCTATTAAGACTTGAACACTTCTTGCAAGACATATTTCAAAAGTTTGTTTTTAAGTGGTCTTAGCAGTCCATGGGAAGACTACTTAATAGGCTAAAGTTACTGGTTTATACGAGGGACTTTATTTCCTTGGATTAAGTTGGGTTATTACAAGGAGAGCAATTACACCAACAGCTTTGTTAGTCTCTGAGCAGGCAGCATACCTCTCTTGTGTCAAAGCATTGCAAAATGCAAGAACACAACTGACTTACAGTTTTGTGTCAATACAATTGTTGGTGCTGTTCCTAAATATACCTCACTGTGTTTTACAAAGAAAGATCAACATTTTATCCATACCATACAAGTGGGGGAAAGGAGTCAGTAAAGCTAATTGAGTTGTTCAAGTTCACAGAAAGAGACAAAGATACTGACAAGGAATCCAGTTCTAAGGCTCTGTGCACCAGAATCCACAATGCTCTGCACTTGAAAGAATGACCAAGGCATAAATCAAAACAGAGGCCTCAATCGTGCAGTCAGAAGCAAGTCTGCATCAGCAGACTCTAAGCAAGACTAGGCCTTAAAGCATTAAATTCTCTATATGCCAAAGTGTCCTTGAGTACCCAAAGAGTGTGCTCTTTGGATAACTTAAAAAATAAATGCACAGAAATATACAGTCATATTTAAACAGTATCTTGATCTAATACAGTCAATGTTACCTTGAAGTGATACAAACAGAAACCTAATAATTCTCTTAAGCATTCTCCCTTACTGCTTCTTATTGGACTAGCTTGCATCCTTGTAAGCTTAACTAATAAATTACAACTTTAAGGCAGCCAGAAGGACTGATCCACTGTATAACTCCTATAATCTCGGTTAGGTTGTTGAATCTTAGAAATTTCTTTGGAACCACAATTCTGTTAAAAGTTTCCCTGTAATAACTAAAGCTTCCAAGTAATGACTTACACATTAACCTCTCTTAACACTACAGGGCACAGTAAATAAAGTACTGGAGTTATCTCACACATATGTAAGTTTAACACTACACACACACACACATAAATTGCAAAAATTACAGACTTAAACTTAACACCTGAACACTCTGACAGAATTTATCCTAACTTAAAAAATAAACATGCAATAGTAGCACAAACCTTACTGAAGAATAAGTAAGCTGTGAGGGTTTTTTAAAAAATACAGGTCTATTTAGAGGTTTTTGTATTTGTTACTCTAAATTAAATCATCTGTTAAACATTCAATTCAGACTGAAGTGGATCTGCATCACTGTTTCACAGAACACTTTGCGTTCTACTTGTGATCTGACCTCCTCATGCTCCCAGCTGTCTATCTACATATTAATATGGCTCTAAAACCACAGTATCTGAACCTAATCTCTATGGTAACTGTAAGATTTGTTTACATTGAAAAAGAATATTAGAAACGTATGTAAATTGAACTATCATATAAATAAGTGTTTCTTCCTTCTGGAGAAAAAAGCTCCCTATACTGCCTCCTATTTATCTTGCTTCCATCTCCAGTATCCCCACCAGGCAATGAGCCACATTTGGAAAGCTCCCTATCACACAACTTCAATAGTCTGTTGTTGTAAATTCATAAATAGTTTACTTTTAATAAGACAGACGTGTGCAGTATTTTAGATCTTAGGACTTGCTAAAGGAAAAATCATAGGGCAATTAAAACATGATTTTTAAAAAATAGTCATAAAGTCACCAAAGCAAAAAAAAACCATGCTAAACCTTTAACAGCTATACAGAAAGACTTTGCTGCTCAGCAACTCAGATCAATCTAGAAATTACACGTCTATTTCATTTACCATTTCCAGCAGTGAATATAGTAGTGGGTACACATTTTACATAATACTTATTCACAGACAGTAGGCAAAAACTCTGATAGTAGAAGAACCCACATACAGACTGATCTTTTTTATCAACAAATACCAAAGAATTGATGCATCACAGGTTTGTAGCAATTGTTTTTTATAAGATTTATAGTATTTTGAAATGAGATTTACTGCTGCCCAGCAGGACCGGGAGCTGAATTACACGGGGGTGATGGTAACATAAACGGCAGTTTGAGTGAGACATATCAGCAAAATGGTAAAAAAACCCCTAACAAACACAGTTGTTAAAAACTACTTTTAGGTACACAGTTCTTGGCCACACACAGAAGAAATCATTCTATTCCACCAAAACGATCTTTTTTGCTACTTAGCTTGCATAATATACCAAACATAAATAGTCTAGAAAGGTCTAAGAGAAGAAAAATGCATGACAGTGAGGTACATGAATACTACACAGCACCGAGAGGAAAATTAGAACCTGTTTGAAAATCTTTCCGCACCTTACAGCAATCATTTCACTGCAGAGAATCACTTACATGCACCCTCCCCGATCACATCAAGATTACTCATTCAACAAAACTCCTATTGACGAATAGAAAGTAAGTAAATCTACCCTCTATTCAAGTAAACAATGTCGTAGAGTCAGCATTCGCCCCACAACGTTACTTTCTCGAGCAGGGTGACTGTGCCCTGCTCCTCCATGAAGCAAGCTCAGCCCAGGCAGCCATGTCCTTATTCTCCTACAAACAATGTTTCTGAAGGAGAACAGCCCCTGCTCGGGGAACTTACAGCTCCCCCCAGCATAACGCGGTGGAGCAAGGCCCGCCCCACGATCAGCAAACGAGCCAAGGCACCAAAACACGGCAGAGGGGGCGAAGCTGCCCGCAGTCTGGATCTGCACCAGCACGGAGCCTCGCACCGGGGTCGGGACAGATGGACTGACAGATAGGACAGCATTTTTCCATGCAACCCTCCCTCCTTTCCCCTCCCAGGCACACAAGCGAGTGTTTTACCTTCATGATGAGCTCAGGCTGCGGTAAAAGCCTCGATTGTGGCTGAGCGGCCGAGGCTGGACCTGGAATTTAAAACAAAGCGCTAAGGCACCGCCCCAGCCGCTCACACCGGGCGGGGGGAGGGGAGCCAAACATCGGGTGGGGGCGCTGGGCTCCTCCCGAAACTCCCCCTTTCCTTCCCCGGATCCCCCCTCCTCCCGCGGCTCACCCCCTTCCCTCTTTCCTCGGCCGCTGTTTCCCCCCCC
>VXBC01012687.1:0-25067 GCA_013399945.1 Ploceus nigricollis | reverse complement strand
TTCCCGGCCCTCCCTGGCGGCTGAGTCCGACCGCGCCGATCAGAAAATGGGGGTGGACGGCGGGCGGGGGGAGTGATGTGTCCTCGGTCTCCATCTCCTAAAATGGCGCTGAAGAGCTGAGCCCGCTCGTCCTGGAGTTCTGGAGGCAGCTGAAGAGGCTGCGCCTGTCGTGTTGAACTCCGAAAAAAATGAACCTTAGTTCCGTCTGTCTGGCTGTGGCGGGAGTTTGGCGACAGCAACTTCATGTTCTCTGTGAAATGCGAGTTTTAACCGCGTAACGCAGCGCTCCAGCTGCGGTCGCGGGTTTTGCCGACTCATCTTGTGTCTTCGGGTCAGCCCGCAGCTCAGAGACCCTCCCCGTCTGCGTGCCGGGACTTTGGCGGCCAAGGTATTGTTCTCTGGCTTCTGTAGCATTCGTGCTCAATTTTTCTTGGAAATCCCCATTAAAATGGAACCACGATCACAGGAGCAGTATGCTCGTGTCGTTCTGGCGTTAGTGTTGGAGTGGCGCCTATGGAAAGCTATTGTTTACTTAGCTGCATCTTCGGGAAAATGTGTGGTCTGCGACTGCCCTTCCACCTGTGGGAAGCTTGCCCGCCCGCAGCTTGAATGCGAGGTGTTGTTCGGTGTCAGCCTGGGAGGGCTTATAAACACGACTCTGCTAATTAGAATGAGAATGGGGACTAGTGTCCCAGTTGCAATTGGATTAAGACTTCTGGAAGTCTCTGTTTGAAACAGTACATATTCACTATGCTTTCTGTCTATTCCTTTTGAAACTCTCCTCCTTACTCCTACCTGCTCCCCCTATCTGGGGCTTCTTCCCCACCACTGGTTACAACGAAGCTAGTGTCTCAGTGCACCAAGTTCTGTGATGGAGCTGATTTGGGAACTTTCTGAATGGTTCATTTTATACTGGAGCTCTTTGCTATTTGTCTCTTATTTTCTCTGTAATTGCACTATGACTGCAGCCCCTGGGATGATGATACCTTTTAAAATACCACCTGTGTATTTAACCTGGACTATTTCAGACTATTACATTCCCCCTATTTGGGAGGAGGGGAAGAAGAGTCTGCAGAGTGGAATGAAACAGGGTAGCATGAGAAACTGTTTTGCAAAGTTCCAAAGGGAAACTTTTTCTTGACATTTGGCCTAGAATTAATCATCATTGCTCATCAACTTTCATCTTCTCTGGAAAGGTTCTAGACACAGATCACAGCTTCAAGTATAGCTTTAGAGTAGTTCCACATTATGGAGGCCCATGTCACCGTCTTATCCTAGTGTCATGTGTGTTTTCAAAGAGGTCATCAGCGATAAGGTTTGATGCAGTCCAAAAGACAGCTGTTTGGGCTCTCTGTTGTGTGTGGCTGTTCTTTATGCCTATGTGAAGATACTAAGAAATAACTGGAAAATTAACTTTGTCATGCATATGAATTGAAATGCAGCAAGTTTGTGCTGGCTTAAAAGGTAAAATGGCCTTAACTGCTTTAATCCTATGAATAAGCATAGATGTAATCAATTCTTGCATTTTCACTAACAAAAGGCTTTGCCCTTGCCATTCATTTATTGTTTAACTGCTGGCTTTTACTTTTTAGTGGGAGATGGTGACTTGAGATCTTGTGTGAAAATCACTAAGAAGTCTTGCTCAGTGCAACAGTGTAACTTCCATAACAAATCGGTCAGTCACCTCAGCAGGAAACCCTTAATAGCAAGCATTTCCCAAGCGTGCTGTATGTGATAATTTTGTGCAAAGACCAGTAATATTACATTACTATATCATGGTATTTTTGCTTAGAGGGTTTTGTAATGAATTTCATTTACATGTTTCTTTATCAAGTGTCCCTTTCTATGTATAAGTTTGGGGGAGGTTCTGTTCACTGTTTATGTGCCAGTGGGTGTGTTAAATGTGTAGCTGTCTGATGAATAATCAGACTTTATTTTTTCCTTGGTTGGGATTTACCTAGAATTTCATTTAATGGTAGAATAGTAGTACAGAAAATTTTAATTATATTGATTTGAGATTGGTTAGTTTTGTTCATTAGGTCTTTTTTGCCTTTTATTAAAAGCAAAAAGAAAGTAAGAACCTCTGTACTTGTGGCAGAAGTACTTGACTAATTTTCTGCTGATATTTAGTATTTCAGGTGAACTCCTATTAGTTTTGTGCAGAAAGATGCAAATATTTAGGTTGATGCTGTACAATACTAATGAATTTCAAGTTAGTTGGGGATTCTGAATATTGGCTTACTGCCTTACAGATGAGCAAGAGACCTAATTCCCTGAGGGAAGAGGAAGAGCTTTAACATTTACTTCTAAGCAAGAGCTTTTCTAGGAGAGCACTTCCAATCCTAATGTCTCTTCTCAGCCTAGCTGGATAGCTATGCACTTTCAATTCTATCACCATCTGTGTGGCTTTTTGACAAATAATAGTCACAGGGGAGTTGTTAGGTTGATAGTATATCCTTATATCTATCTCTACCAGATTCTTTCTGCTTAAAACATCTAGGGGTAGACTCTGAAAATCTTTGATTTTTACCTCCTTGCTGAAGTCCTTTGAGACTTATCTTTATATGTAAGGGTACAGTTTGACAGCTGCCTCTCCGTGGCAGTGCTGGTTGAAAGCACTTCAGTTACAACAACAAGCTGGCAACAAAATAAGGAGTCAAGAGTATCAAATCTGATTTTGATTAGTGTGTGGCCTGACTGCTAGTTGTGCTGGCACATCATGGATAGGATGGAAAGGCTGTACTTCTTATCACATCATCACTGCCAAGAAAATATGCAAAGCTTTCCCAAAAGGTGCAGCCTTACAAGCATTTTGGTGACAACTGTATTTGGTTAAATAGTCTTTCTTGCCCCTGAAGTGCCAATACATTTGATGAACACACAGAGTGAAGCAAATAAAGGAATTGATCTATACCTAAACTTGGAAAAAAGTTATTAACACAGATCACTTCTCCAAGTACAGACTGTTACAAATGCTTATGGGTGTGGAAGGTGGGAATGGGAATAGACAGGAACTGATTGAGCTATACTCTCCCAGCTTCTTGTGCACCTGCTCCCTGGCAGAGCTTGGGAAACTGAAAAGTCCTTCACTTACAGTGAGCATTATTTAGCAACGGCTGAAACATTAGTGTATTATCAACAGTATTCTCACACAGAGTCCAAAACACAGCACTGCAGCAGCTACTAGGAGGAAAATTAGCTCTATTCTAGCCAAAATCGGGACATTAATTTACATAACTGTTCACTTGCTCCAGGAGGAAAAAAAAATCCTTTGCAGGATACTAACAAAGTTTCTGAGAAGTGATGCTGAAGTAGCATGAGACTTTATGCTACTGCTGCAGTTCCTATCTTAAAACTACATGAGAAGAATTGTTTTGAGTTGCTGCATCTGCAGTGCAGTAAGGAAGGCTAGAGGTGAAAGGATAGTAAATCTATCACAGAAAACAGTCTGAAAAAAAATGCAGATGGAGATGACCAAAAGTATGTGAATTGAAGCTAATCAATAGAAAATTGTTGAACTCTGTAGGCCCTGGATCCTAAAAGAGTATTCATATGAGTCTATTATGTTTATGGTGTGTAGAGCTGTCTGTATGCTTGACCAGTGGTAGAAAAATGGTATATTTCTATTTTGACTTGAAACAAAAGATTGAGGAATTATATCAAAAGGCTGAACCTAGTATTCTACTTCTTTAGGTTGCCTTGGTCTGAGGTGTATTTTCTGCTCTTAGACATTACCACTTTTGGAATGTCTAATGTATGGAGAAAACATTTAGGGAGCTATAATCATATTAGTCATGTGAGGTTTTGTATGTGGGGTTTTGTGTGAGTGTCTTTAAAGATTTGCAGTGGAGCTTTATTGTTGTGAATGGTAAAGTTTTAAATATTTCGTCACCTAAGCAATCTACTACATACAAAAAGTAAACAATGTTTAAGAGTTGGCTTAAACTTCATGATTAATTAAAGAAAACTCTATTTAGCATGTATTATATGTGTTTCCTTGGTAAATGACATCTGGAAACCTTTTATATACTGAAGGTGTCATGCACAAAATTGGAATATTTGCACCTAACCTGTAAGTCAGCTGACATTTTAGTTGTATGCATCTACTGTTTACTTCCAAATTTTTAAATCTAAATAGTGTTAATAACACTTTCTTTAACAGTGTACTACATCTTAGGAAATAAAGAATGGATGGGATGGATGAAACATCTAAAAGAATCCTAGAGCCATACCAGTATTTGCTTCAACTGCCAGGCAAGTTTCTTTGTACTGTGTTGTTTCAAATATCAAAATTGTTTTTATAGCAACTTTTGTCTTGCGAAGTAGAAGCCAAAAAGTTTTTCTATTCTTGATTTGTGGATTTAAGAATAATACCAAGTAATACTTTTCATTGTTTCTCTTTTACTTGTTCTTTTCTTCCTCTTATGGAACTACCTTTTTTTTTTTGTGAGATTGATACCATAGCTCTTGTGTCTGTAGTAATATTGCCACATTAATATTGCAATTGTAGTAAGTAATATTGCAGTTACTCTGTTCTCCAGAGTAGCTGACTTGCTGCTTTTAAAAACTGATAGAGGCAAGTACTGAAGACTTGATCCTGGTTTTAAACTCAAGGCTGACAATATTTTGTTCTTTAGTTGCTTGCTGTATTGAACTCAGTGGGTTGTGGGTTTTGTTTTGGTTGAGGGGGGAGGGGTGTTGTTTGAGGGGTTTTTTTTGGTTAGGGTTTTTTTTTGTTTGGTTTTGTTTTGGACTGTTTTTTGGAGGTTTTCATTAACCTGTTCCTCTCATGTAATTTATTCTCCTTGGTGCGTGTAGAGACAGGTGCTCTTATTGCCAATTTCAGCTGTCCATATTCATGGCTTGCTTCACCTGTCAGAGGTTCAGCCAGTCCTTGTGTAGTATCAGGTCACCAGCAATACATTCACATGAAGTTTTCAGTCTTGAACAGTATAGCAGAACTCAGGAGGCAGTTTGAAAGCAAACTGCTGTATGGATATGCCCCTTGGGAGCCTCTTTGACTAAACAGTCAGATTGCTGTGACTTTTATTTGTACACCTAAAGTGTAAGAAAGACCATACAGGCTATCAAAGTGACTAATTTTGTAAAAACAGTGGTGAAACAACTTTGTCATTGGAACTACTGCGTAAATGCCTGGTTGCCCTCTGTCCAGCTTATATTGCATGCTGAAGGAGTTAAGGAAGATACAAAATTTGGGTAAATATTAAGGAAGTATTTCTGATCAAAATTATATCTGACCAGGGTAGAAGACCTACCTTCTGTCTAGACAAATAGCATTATAAATAACAGGCAGAGTACTAAGTGGCTTTTGCACATCTGCAACAAGAGCTGTATATCAGTAGGGTGGGTCCTCTGAGTCCTAATTCATTATACCTGTATATAATGAATTTCATTATTAGCCTCTACAAATATCCAGGATTTTCTTGCCAACGTTAGTGGTTTCATTTGACTTGGCAGTTAGCACCAAGTTGAAAATTAAGAAAAGGAAAGAATTTGGCAGTTGCATGCCTTTTTAATGCCAGAAGGCTTGTTTCCCATTTCCTCATGTGTACTGTGAACTCCTTTTGGCTATGTTGAACTGGGTGGTGGTCTTTCTAGAGAACTACCTTGAGAATGAGTCTGTGATATTACAGAAAGCTTTCTAAGCCCTGGTCCTGAAAAAATTTGCTTTCCTCGAACATAATCTTTAAGTCTACTTTTTATTTTATTAGATTATCTCATTAACCAAGGAATGTTGCAACACCTCTGCAGCTTTAGCTGCTAATTATTTTTAAAGCCATTGTAGATACCAGGAAGAAAAGTTCAGCTTTCTAGTAGGAAATACACAGCATCCAAAAAGTGCCCAAAAAATCTTTTATAGGCAAAAGTGCTTGGCTAATAGCTCTTCAGTTACCTTTCACTTTAAATGATGCATCTAGAATATATGTTTAACCGTCCCACCTTGATTCCTGTGGCTAAATTCTTTTACTTTGTGAGTTCAACTGTAATAAGTCTCTACTGGTGGCTTATGTAACACTACACTCACTGGCAGTACAGATGTTTTATATCCTGTCCTGCATAAGTATCATAAATCTGATAGTCCACTTTACCATGTTGACTTCTTGTTAATTTAGTGTATGTTTTGCAGAAGGTGAGAGACAAGCTACACTGCTCTCTATGCAGTAGTGGTGGTGTGACTCAAAAGAGAAAACTTCTTATAAAGTAGGCAGGTGAAAGTGGTGTACCTGTGGGAAGCTTGTACTGAGTAACAGGTGAAGCAGTGAGGGTTCCCAGTCATAAATAAACCATGTTTACTGTTTGAAACACTGGTTTTGCCTAAGGTCAGCTATGCCAAGTACAGATCAGTGGGAGCCAGTTACATGTGTGAATCTTGGAGTCAATGTGAGTACCACTGCTCAGGAAGTGTGGAAAAAACAGGCTTATAGATGCTTATAGATTCTACTTAGAGTGGAGCTCAAATGAGATGCCCGAGCTAATACAACAGGCTCTTGTTGAAAGAGGCAGTTTCATTCCATCCTCTTAGCCTCTGGCAGTATTCTCCTGCTGCTTAACTTGTGCCAGTTCTCAACTTGCTAATCAAATTATTAGGTAGTATCCATCACGTAACCTATTAAAAACTTGCCTGGTTAATCTCTTTTCTTGTAAGTGAGCAGGCACAACGATAGAAACAAGAAGCTGCTTCTCTGTTGCATGAGTTTGAGCTCTGAGGGGCTTTGCAGAAAGCTTGGCTGAATGTCAAATATGTACACTATTGCTCTACAGTAGTCCAGTTCCTTATCTTGCAAGACTAGTTAAACTCTCCAAGCAGTTTAGTAACCTATGGTTGAATGAATGTAGATACATATCAAAGTTTGTTTGCATAAAAAGGGGTTGTATAACTGTATTAAGGTTGGCAGCAGGGAAGGGAAAAAACCTGCTGATGTTGTCAATAGTGTAAGAACAGAAATTTTTATAACTGCTAAGTATTAACCGGTTAGTAGAGGAAATTTATTACTGTTTCCCTTTGCTGAAATAAGACTTTTAATGGTAACAGTCTCGGGATGATACTTAAAGTAACCTTGTATATTTCTTTGACTTCAAACAGTGCTAGGATAGGGAAGCTACTAGGCTTAAGGTATTTTTAGTATGCTGCTATTTTAACTGCTAGTATAGTAATTAGTGTTTAGTATGGTAATTAATGTCTATTCCTTCTTGAGCAGAAATTATTGTTCGGGAGAAGAACATCGATTCTGAAACAGTAACTTTTCTTGTAAAATCTCACTGTAGTGGAACATTGCCATACTAGTTTTTAGCAATGTTCTGCTTAATCTAGTATTTTGTCACTTAGTATCATAAAGTGCAGGACTGACTTTCATAGATTCTGTTGTGGTTTGTCTCAAAAATTACTTAATTCACACACATGGTAAATTTTTTATTTTTGAGAGTCTGAGTTAACAGCAGGAGCTGATATTGCAGCACTAAGGAGTATATGGAATTTCAGTTGTCATAAAACTGATATGGCTAATAGTTTGCTGTTGAAAGGGGCAGATTCCAATCCCATTCATGACTGTGCGTCTTCCCATTCTTGTCCTGCTGGTCTTGGCTGCAGTCTTTCCTGGTCTTGTTTAGCAAGCTAAACAGTCAAGACTGGCTTTGTTGTTCAGCTTTTTCTGCTAGGTTGTTGAACTTGATCAGCCTGGTGAAGGAGTTAAGGACCACAGGCCATGATCCCTACCACTGGCACAACTACACTTGGCACATCAGAGGCCTCCGTTTGGGCCAAGTTCCTGAGGGAGGCTGCACCTCTCTAGATTGTTAGCTGCACAGATGCCTGAGGGTACCCACTAGCAGGAATCAAGTGATGTCCCTGCTCCGAAAGGTGTGTAGTTGTGGAAGACCTGTGTCACCAAGCAAAGTAATGGTGGAAGGGGGTCAGCAGGCTTGCACAGCATCATAAATAACAAAAATTACAGGACTCTACAGATTCAAGAATCTGAAACCTCCAGGTATATTGACAGAGGGGCAGAAATAGTCTCTGCATATCAGGTTGGGAGATGGATACTCCTGCAATGGTGAAGGCTGGTGGCCTCTGACACCAGGAGAGAGATTTCTGTTCCTTGAACAGATGTGCAGTTGCCCAATAGGTTCAGTGCACTGAAAGAAGACACATGACTGGAAGCTCTTTATAGGCCTTTTGTAATCTAAACGATTCTATGGTTTTATACAACTAAGCATCAGAACAGCACCTGAGGCAGCAGCAAGTGATGAGACTGAGCAGATAGTGGAGAGACTGACTCCTGTAGGGAATAGAGGCTTCCACATGTGGTTTTGTGTTAGGGAGGTTTGTTGCTTCTGGATACCCCTGATAGGGATGTGAGGGAAGGACTGCCATGGTGTGTTTCACCTTTAAAATACTTAACCTTACAGCTCTTCTACTTGAACACTAATGGATATAGCAAGGGGGTGCCTGAAGCTTATCAAGCAAGACTATGTGGCCTTTGGAATGAGGGCCATGGCCACAGGAAGCCAGGTAGATCTTCTCTGTGATCCTCAACCCCCTTCTCACCATCAGGAGGAGTAAACAGATACTGCCTCTCTACAGCTAGTTAGTTTCACAGCTCATGTTGATAGCAGAGCTTTGGCTCTTACGGCCTTGAGACCTCCTTTGCAGAGCAAGGACTACCAGGAGGAAATAGCATCCACCTGTCCAAGTCAGGGCAAAAGTAGAGATTATAGTAAAAGAAAATGACTACACACAGTCAAGTGAGGAATTAGTGAACTTGCAAACAGAGCGTATAGGCTGGTTTGAACAAGACAGTTAGTAATCTACAGATCAGATCTGAAGGTAAATCATCCTAGCACTCCAACAAGGAAGTATGAACAGAACTTGATAGGGGAAGCTCTTGCTTTTTCTGGGGATCTGCAGGATTGGATGCTTCTCTGAAGTGCCTTTATACAGATGCATACATTATTGGGAGTAAAAGGGAGGAGGTAGAGGTTGGCATGCAACTGTAGGGCAACAATTTTATTGTGGTATAAACACACAGAGTGCTGCAGTGGATGGATGTGGATGGCCTAGGAAGACAATCTGGGGTAGCAAGGAATGGGAGTTGCATTTTGTGTGAAAGAACAGTTGAGTTACATGGAGTTTTATCTTCAGTTAGATGATCCTATTGAGAGCTTATGGGTTAAGTTTTGAGGGCAGATCAATGGGGTGACATTATAGTGGATGTTTGCTACAGACTGCCTAAGCAGGAAGGAGTGGATGAGACCTTCAGACAACTGCAAAATGCTTCATATTTACAGGTGCTGATTCTTATGAGAGACTTCAGTTACCTCACAGTGTGGTAGAAGCAGCATCACAGCAAGACACAGGCAGTCCAGGAGGTTTCTGGAATGAATTGATGACCTCTTGCTAACACAGGTGACCACACCACAGTGCTGATATAGGAAGGCATCATGCTGGACTTCCACTTAAAAAGAAGGGAGAATTGGTTAGGACATTAAGACTGGAGGCAACCTTAGTTGCAGTGACCACAGGATAGCGACATTCAGGATTGTGAGAAGGAGCAAGACACAAATCAGGATCACAACACTGGACTACTTAACCCTATTTTGAGCAGAGGAGTTATGCTAGAGAATTCTGTCAATGACCTTAATCAGGCACAAGTAGCTGCACAGGTTAAAAGTTTATGTGCCTGCTCTCTGCTTGTCTTTCTGCAGTTCACTTTTACTGTTTGTAGTGTTCTTGTAGCTGCTTGGAGAGGTCTGCCTGGGGACTTTACCCATTTAGTTTTAATCCATCAGAGGATGCAGCTAAACATGCAAGTGTACAATACAGCTGAGGTAATACAAGAGCTTTCTTCCTCCAGAAGGACAATGCCCCTTCCCCTGATCCTCAGCATCCCCTGCTCACCCTGTACTGATTGTGGCAGATCCACTGCATAAGCTGACTCAGTACATAAAGCTGGCAGAAAGCTAACCTAGCAAAAAGCTCTGTTCTCTGCTGGGCTAATGAGTTGAATTAGCTGTAATGGGGGCTAGGTTAATAGTCCCTCTGCTCTTTCTCATGCTGTTCTAGCCCTTTCATGTACCCTCTCTGTAAGCGGGGTGCTGCCTTAAGGGCATAATTTGTGGTTACTTGAATACAGCAAGAGTGAAGCAGTACTAACCAGGAACCTGTCTAGAATGGAGGTCTGTAGTTTTTGGGTCTGTGCGCTATCATAAGAACAAGTGTGTATATAAAGAGTAAGTTGGCTGATTTTTTTTCCTTTTTTTTTTTCCTTTAGATGAGAAGCATCTCATCTGAAGAGAAGGAGGGAGTGTCCTCAATATAACATCTTTAATCTAACTTGATATTTGTTTGGAGGATAAAGCTTTAACATTCTTAGCTGTAGAAGGAATTTCTCACTATTTTTCTCACCTTTTCCACCCAGCATTGCTAAGGAGAAATGCTTTCCATAGTTGCCGTTTGATTTGGGTAATAATTTGGGATCTTAGGCAGATTAAACCAAATGCATTTAGCAGAGCTTTGATAAAAGCTTGGTGCAGTAATGTCTATTATTATAGTTCTATACAGTAAGTAGAGCTTCTAATTTTGGATGTTAGACCTCTATTCTTCAATTTTACAATAGCCTGCTTAGAATAATTAACAGAGCAGTGGAATGTGAAGAAACTGGATAATTCTGACAGTGCTCCTTTTAATTTTGTCCTAGTGTCCCTATATTGTTGTCTTATCTAGTTTGGGGAGAGGAGGGATGTGGCAAGGAATGGAGTCTTCTGCATCCAGGTTTAGAGACCGGTATTGGAGGGGTTTGGTCTTTTGCCACTATAGTATGGCTGCAGGCATAAATTATGCATACAGAAGATTGCTGAACTATCACCTAGACCAGGTAAGATTGACTTCAGAATCAGATAAAATAGCATTTATGTAGCAATAATGTTCCTTTAGATGACAAGCAAATCTGCATCTATAAAAGGAAAAATTAATGTCTCCCTATACATACAGTGTTTTTTCCCTTGAATAGTCAGTGTCTAGGATACCTTGCTAGTCAGAGTAGACAATTCTAAGAATTCAAATGCTGTCTGTTCCAAGGAACTAAAGTGGCTTAATCTTTTGTACATGTTATAATCCATTTAGAGTGCATTCTAGTAGTCAAGTTCCTCATGATGAAATAACGCTTGTTGCTGAACATCCAGCATTCTTTAAGTGTATTTTCTGGGAAACACATTCAGAAAAACAGGATTAGCTGCCTAGTATAAAAAAAAGAGGTGTTGTCTGTATCTAAGTAATTTAGAAGAGAATAAACAGCTATAGATAAGATGCAGTTCCTTAATGTGATATTATCTTTGACTGGTTTTTGTTATTAATGTGGTGAAATACTTGTTAATCCTTAACTGGTAAGCCATACAGTTTGGCAAATATTTGTAACAGTTATTCTCAAGAAGATACAAAATAATACTTCCCTTCTGCAGAAAACTGTTAGCGTTTAAAACTGAGCACAGACAACAAAAATGGAGAAAACAAGCCAATGGCGGTGTATGTCCAGGTAAGAATGCCTGTTCACATGTGGCAGAAGCAGAGGACAGAGCTGCTGGGGGGCAAAAGAGGACCATTTTGTTAATCTTGTCTAGTAAGGACCAGAAGATGGTGGTGACCAAAAGCAGTGGAAATCATTGAGAACTGAGACAAAAAGTGCAGACCTCTGATCCAGGGAGGAAGGTTATCACCTTTGCTACAGAGCCCAACCCACAAAGCTATTGCTTACCTGGTGGTGGTAAGCAGGGGGGAAGGGGAAAAATTCTCAGTCCAATTTCTCCAGGGTCTATCGCTGCAAGTGAATTTACCTGTACTTATTATTCTGTTCTGTATAGGCTGGTTACACAGTCATAGAAAAGCCTTAGGGAGAGATTCAAATGTTGACATTTCTTTGGTGCTATGGGCAAGATGGAATTATCAACATGAGGACCAGTATTGCAGAATATCTCAGTTATGTCTCATACATCTTGAGTCAAGTAATATGGGTTCCATGGGTGTCTATGTTGCACTTGCTTTGAAGTTTACTTAAAGCTTTTTTCCAAATGCTTGTTTATATAAGCTATATATACAGAGCTGTTTTTGTAAACCTGTCTTGCCATTATTCCAAGATATTATACATAGCTGAGCATCTCAAAGTTCAGAGCAGAATTGTCTCAGTGTGGATAGGGGATGACTTTATTTCATATTGAACATGACTAGATGCCAAATGGATATTTGCACATGAAAACTAGCAAATTACCAAAGAAAGTAGACATCAATAATGTATAGGCATAAGGTTAACTTCTATTGAAATTCACTCTGTCATGTAGAAAGTATCTGAATTGAACAGAACAACTTGTTTTAACACCAAACTTGGTCATTTGATGTTGTCTTTCATTCCTATGAAACAGGATGACTGCCTGGCTCCAACAAAGTAGATTTTACCAAAGCAGACCAAACCCTATTTGTAGGTAGATTTCTTGGGTGTAAGATAAATATCTGAATTCTTGGAAAGTTCTATTCTGGTCAGAATGTTCTGTTCAGATTTTTGTTTAGAGTTATTTAGTAAGTATATGAAATATCACTTTCCTGTTTTAGAAATTTACAATAGCAAGTAAAGAATAATACTACAGGAGATAGACCTAAAAATTGAGAGAAATAGCTATTCAACAAATACCCATACTTTCAACTAATAATGAATCATAATTGAAACTTTTTAATCTTAAAATTAACATGCCTTGCAAACTAGCTGATCTGTACAGGCTACCAGCATAGTCAGGACCCCTTACTAATTAAATTGTGAAAACAAAATATAGTAACCTGTAAATATGTGTTTTAAATATTCCTGAGACGTGTTTAAAACTGAAACTGCTGCTAATTGATGTCTGTTCAGTGAAGAAACAAGCCATGCACTGATCTATTTTCCACTTTTGTGTTGTCACACTGATCAGTCTTTTAATCGGATCTCAAATCAGCTATAGTTGTTAAGACAAACTGTTGTGCCTAATAACGAACTCTATTATTTTTATAAACGCCTATAATATTTTTATTGTAGGTAAGCAAGTGAGAACCAAACTGTCACAGGCCTTTAATCACTGGCTGAATGTTCCGGAAGATAAAATACAGGTACTGGCTAATTATTTTTAAAAGGTTGTTATCTTTCTTCCAAGACCACTGGTAACAGATGATTCTCTTACATAGCATAAATTATCAGAAAGCTTAAATGCACTAATTTCTGAATATAAAGTGAACTTTCAGGAAAACAACTTCAGTGCAAAACTTTTACTGTGATGCAACACTAAAGAAATTACTTCCATGACTTACTAGAATAGTTACTTCTTTCCAAGTGTGTTCAACCTTTAAAGTTGCAGATAAGCAGCTATCATTGTTACCCACTTAACATAACTCAGTGTTAATAACTGAGTTTTTAATGACTTACAAAGGAAGCTAGACAGTTACCTTGTAGACTTCACAAATATAGTGTTTGAAAATAAAATCTTGAGATTTTGATTCAAGAATATCAAAGACAGCAATTAAATCAACTTTACAAACCTAAAACTGAGAGGGATGTATCATATAGTCTGCAGTCCTTACTTTCTAATGAGAAGGATTATCTAGGAATTCTCATTGTCTTTCTCTTGGACAAAGTGTGCAAGATGCATGGCTGTGTATTTAAACACTGTGGCTTTTCAAATGAAAAATTATTCTCCTTTTTAGGTTAGACTGCAGTTTTGCTAAACTGCATACAGAGTGTGCAAAATGTTTTCTGTCCAAGGCAATGTAAGGAATCAAAATAATTGGTTGTGGTTCTTGATACCCGGCTGGTCCTTTGTTACTTCTACCAACAATTAATGAAATTATCTTCAGAGTTTGTGAAGGAGTCATTTTTGGGGTGGCTTAAAAGTGACACTTCATAGCTCTCAAGTAGCAAAGTGATTTAAGTAGTTTAAGAGGCTGCATTTCATAATCTAGGAACTCTTCCATTTTTCAGTCTGTCTGTGTAACTGTCTAGCAAAATTTATTCTGTCTTTCAGCTAGATACATCTTACCCTTTGTGCTCAGACAAACATCCAAATAAAACAAATAATATAGCAATCTGTGTATTGTATGTATGGCTTTAATCTAATATCACAGATCAGAATTCAGACTGGAAGAAGCCTCTGGAACTTATCTAGGACAACCCTGTACTTAAAGCAGAGCTTGCTCTGTAGCTGCTTTAGGCTTCTGGGAGCCCTGTTGAGTTTTGAAAATCTGGTGATGGGGTTTCTGCAGCTTCCCAAGGCCTGTCTTCTCATGCTAAACCCCTTTCATTATAACAAAACCTTCCATTCTATTCAACTAGGAGGTTTTTTATGTTGCAATCTGACTGTTGCTCCCTGCACTTTTGCTGGGCACCCATGACATTGTGGTCCATTTTTATTTAGTGCTAATAGTAAACTAAAGCTGCAGTGCCTCTGTGTGAACAGAAATTACCAGTTCTGTCACTTTAAACTGATGATCATTTAACTGCTATTGAAAACTTGGACCACTTGTTTTGATTATCTTTATGAAGAAAACCAATGCTTTAATGTGTCCTTTACCACTTAAGTTGTTTGTAATGGCAGGAAAAAACAAGACCCTGTCATCTTTTGTCTTTATCGTGATGCAGTTATTACAACTTTTGTGCGTTTTAGTACTAATTTTAACAACTAAAGATGGTTGCCTAGTATAGGACCACCTCTGGTCATCTTTTTGACATCTCCCATAATCATCATAAGATGTCCCCTGTGTCTAACAGCCTGATTAATTTCCAGCTACTTGTATTTATTTTATTAAAAATCTGAATTCTGGCACTTTTTTTTTCTGGTCCCCTTTTCTGGGACTTTTTTTGTTACCTTAGATTATTTGTCTTTGTGTAGTTTATTTAGATTATACAATTAAGGCTACTGTTCCTTGGTAGTTTATTTTACTGTTAACTGCCACTGTTTCACCTTTTGTCCCAACCAAGTGATCTCTTCCCCCAACACTTAGTGAATTTCTAGTTCCCTTTTGGTGCTGCACCGAGACACTTCAACTTGTTGAATTAGGGAACGCTGGGTTTGTCAGCTGACCTTCTTTCTGAGAAGGCACTGAAATTGTCTAGCAAGAGTCAAGCAAATTTTAAAGCTATTGCAGATAAGGAGGTGGAAGAAACCTGTGTGTTGGACTGATGGTGCAGCAGATACCGATTAGGTAGATGTAGGTTGTAAGAAAACAGCACTCTGTACTGGGTCCTCAGCTTTCATTATGGAGACCATTTTCTCAGGCTACTTCCTGATGTCTTCTAAAATAAGCTTTTTCTGATATCTGAACTGTTTCACTCCTTTCCTTCACCTTTGAAGCACTTTTGACACTATCTTAAGTTCACAAGGTAATTTGATAGAAACAGAGTCAGGAAACAGTTTCCTTTAAACCTTATATATGGAAGCTGAAAGAGGTCACGAAACTGCCAGTGATATGAAATAGGTTAGCAAGAGAAGTACTAGAATAGGCTTACCCAGTAAATTCACAGAACACAGGGAAACATTCCTGATAGTACTGAGAATGAGATAATGGACCAAAAGTATATTCAAACAAATAGGAGTGTAAAGTTGCCTTCAGTAAGTACTCTATCCTTTGACTTCATGAGTGTTTAAGTAGGTTGTTCTTGCAATCGTATCTTGGGAAAGGGATTAAATTCCTGGGGTTTGAGTTTTAATCTTTGGGACAATGTTCACTGAACACCAGGTGGCTTGGTGCTCCAAAAAATGCTTACAGCAAAGTCCTTATTTTGTCCTACAGCTCCCACCAAATAGGACCATAGTAGATACTTGCTGCCATTTTATGGTGGTCTTAGTATTTTTTAACAGTTGTTTTGATGAATTTTGACTGAATGCAATGTTTGTAGCTAAGGAATATAATTGGTTCGTAGCTTTAAAATCATATCTTAATCAGATGTGTTTTGCAGTGAGTTTATACAGTATGCAGCTTTACGTGCTTAAATTTATTTCCATTTAAGCAGGTGCTGAATATACCTGGCAGCTGTGGAATAAAAGCAGCATACATTGTTAAGACTCTTCATTTTTTGTTGAGTTGTTAAGGTTCCATTCTACTCAAATGTAGTCAGCTACAAGCCTAATGTGAACGGTTTATTGCACACCTCAGGCGGTGTGTGATACTGGTCTACCTAGTAACAAGCAGTGTGTAGGAAGCTTCTCAAAAGAAATTGTGGCTGTTGTCTTTCTGCCAAGAATTTTCCAAATGACGTTTCAGAAAGAATAGTCTGTCCTTTAAGAGCTCAGTACTGAATATAACCACACAAAGTGTGGGAAAAGAAAGATGACCTCTCCACTTATCAAAACATGATTCACAAGAGAAATATGATAATGGATGATACCTGACACTCTCAAGAACTGACTTTGGGAGATTTCAGGTTTGTAAATCTAAACATTTCAAAACACTGTGTTTATTTTATTTTCCCCTAGTCATGTTTCTAATACCAGTTATTCCATGACTCCTGAACAATGGCTTCTTTTAGAACTGTAGCAACAGTGAAGAGGAGCATGCAAGTGGAAGCACTTCGGGGAGTAAGTTAACTTTGAATCTGAAAACATTACACATAAGACTATGACTTAGAGCAAACTGGATGGTGAAGAGAAGCCTGAATCTGTACTAACAGTAAAGGCAAGTTGCCTGAAAAGGAACCTCAGCGATAGAGAATGTAGTTCTTTAAAATATTATCCATTTTAAGTATGGTATTGCAACACTCATGGTTAAATTACAGTGACAGACTTAACAATTTTCTCTTCTTGTAATAGGTTATCATTGAAGTGACAGAGATGTTGCACAATGCAAGCCTACTTGTGGATGATATTGAAGATAACTCCAAGTTACGACGGGGCTTTCCAGTGGCACACAGTATCTACGGAATTCCATCTGTAATCAACTGTGCTAATTATGTTTATTTTCTTGGCTTAGAGAAGGTTTTAACCCTTGATCATCCAGATGCTGTTAAAGTTTTTACCCGTCAACTTCTGGAACTCCATAAAGGTCAAGGCTTGGATATTTACTGGAGGGATACTTACACCTGTCCTACAGAGGCTGAGTATAAAGCGATGGTACTGCAGAAGACAGGTGGTCTCTTCGGATTAGCTGTAGGCCTCATGCAGCTTTTCTCAAATTATAAAAAAGACTTGAAGCCACTTCTTAACACACTTGGTCTCTTCTTCCAAATAAGAGATGACTATGCCAACTTGCACTCCAAAGAATATAGTGAGAACAAGAGTTTTTGTGAAGACTTAACTGAGGGCAAGTTCTCATTCCCAACCATTCATGCAATTTGGTCAAGACCTGAAAGTACTCAGGTGCAAAACATTTTACGTCAAAGGACGGAAAACATAGATATAAAAAAATACTGTGTACATTACCTTGAAAATGTTGGTTCCTTTGAGTACACTCGGAATACATTGAAAGAGCTTGAATCTGAAGCCTATAAACAAATTGAATCGCTCGGGGGAAACCCTGAGCTTGTAGCACTAGTTCAACAGCTGAGCAAAATGTTCAAAGAAACTGAAAATTAAAAAATCACCTTCTGGGTGTGGATTAAAACTCTTTTGAAAATGAGAAAATAACCAGATGGAGAGTTCTGATAATCAGTCTTATGTAAAACTTTCTCTTGTAGCCATGTTACAGAAATTACTGTTAAAAATAACTAGTCATTGAGTTTTGAAATATATACCTTATTATCGCTAAAGTCTTAACTGTAACTGCTTACAGTGGGTTTTGTTAAAGCAGATGTACTAGAACTAAACCAAGTTTTGAATCTAAATATAATAGTCTTGACACAATCAAAGGCATTATTTCATACCTAAAACTCTCATGCCCCTAACCAGGCTATGATAGGATTTTGGTTGAAATTCTGTGTTAAATTAAATCAGGTTGACATATGTGTATTATGCATTTTAAACAATGCTCTTGTAAACCAAAATACATTTTTAAAAAAAAAAGGCACTTGCAACAACAATGCACATAAAATTGGGTGATATTTCTAAGCTTGACTTGTGAAAATCAGGTGGATCGGTTTACTATGTCCTAGAGTGAATATCCTATCCAGCTTCTGTGGATATTTTCAGGGGAATGTGAATTATGAAAGATACTATTTCATATGCAAATAAGACATGCTCAGTCTGAAATTGTGACTTGGTAAAGATTTTGCAGTACCTTTGAGAAAAGATTTCATCACATCAACAAAGTGTAAATTTGCTGCTGATTCCAGCTCTGCAGTAATTTTGCTTACCTGGTTTTAGATTTTGAAATTGTCAAACATTCTGTAGTCAGAAACTTAAATCTCTGCATTAGAGCTCATACATGTAACTGTAAATAGCAACATAATGAGCTGCTATTAGAAATGGAAAGGGATTCACACCAGGTAACTTTAGGACACCATAATTGGTGCAGGTCTCTTTAATCTCTGCTTATAATTGAGGGGCTTCTCCAAGGCTTTATTCATAATTCATATTTCATTCCTGTTTTGAATTGCTGTCTGGAGGCATGTTCTATATCTCTCCAAAGAGACAAGAGATGTAATTTTTTTTCTTAAAACAAAGTACAGTATCTTTTTACAAGCTACAATACAAGTTTTACAAGCTACAATACCACTTCATTTTTGTTAATTGCTTAAATAGAGCTTTAAAATTATAGACATACCAAAACAGAACTGTGACTGAGAGCAAGATTTAGGGGTGGGGCTGATAAGTAACAAAGTTCTCTGCTCAGATATATATATATCTATATCTGTATATATAAAATGTTAATAAAATATAAGCAGAGATGTTTGGTTTTTTCTTGCCTGGGCTGGTTTTAATCAGGTTCAGCTCCCTTAGTATTTGCAGGTATATTAAGCTTTGCCTTGGGGTGGGTAGCAAGGTAATGGTTTGGAACAAAGGTAGGACTGGTGCTATAAGCTGTGGTGTTAGCTCAAGCATACTCTGAAATGGACAGATGTGCTTGGCTTCTGATGGCTTAAGGATAGTTTTATGCAGGTGTTCATTTACTGTACCTGGAAAACAGGGAGAGCTATGATCTCAGCCCACTGAGAAAACTAACTGAAGAAGGTTGTCTTCCCTGGGCAGCCTTAATACCTTTCTGAAAGTGATCAAACATGACAAAATTGAGGATGACTGCTTTCAGTCTGAAATATTATGTAGTTATGGATGATAGCCTGTCCTTTTTATCTGCATGCTGAGGAGAAATCTTTGTCTGATTAGACACTGAATAATAGGCTTTTCACTGAATGGACCTGGTTGGCAGGACTGAATAGCTTAAAGTTGGTGAAAGGTGTCTTTAATGTTAATGAAAAAGAATTGTAATTCCTTTTTCATAACTTGCAGTGCTTAGTAAGCCTGTAAATTTTTAATGTGTTATGTGAAAACGCTATCTGCAGCAAATTACATTTATTTTGTGCCATGTCTTGGAAGTTTCTAAGCACTGTTGCAGTTAATGTTGAATAGGGGAAAGCACTGAAAAGATTATTGTTGTCAGGAGAATCTCCTAGTCTTACTGTGAAATGTATCCTTGTGCCTGTTAGGATATTGTAACTGCAACACAATGCAAAGTCCACTTAGTGCCATTTCATTTCTGTTCTGTTGCTAGATGTAAACAGTTCTGTATAATCAAACTTCCATAATGAAGTAGCTTTTTTTACTGTTGGTATAAAGCTTTTCTACCATCTGAGATTTCTGCTATGTCATTGCTCCTTTTTTTCATTCTGGCAATTCACCCCAGTATTTATTCTAATTCTATATCTTGTAGCATGTGCCTTCATTAGGAGTAGGTAAATGGATGTTTTCTACTTGCAGACCATTTAAACCACAAATGGGTAAGAAGGGAACAGTTGGTCCAGCTTTCTTTTCCCAGGTTACAAGCGGCCATGCAGTTCTCTCTTCTGCCTTCAAGGCATTTGATGTCAGTATTCAAAGCACATGCTGAAGGCATACCTGGAAAGGCCCACAAGTAGAACATTGTTGCTCTTCACTTAGGATAAACAGGATTGTGAGAGCTTGTCTCAATGTATTCGGGAGTTGGAAGAGGCTGGGATATTTCCCCTTCATCTGTTAAGCTGGTAGAGCATTTTTAAGTACTAAATGCCAGTAGTAATGATGTCCCTTAGTCAAGGTGGATTTTATATTTGGTGCCATAAGATCAGTCTGTGCATTTTCATCAATATCTTCCAATGTTATCACTGCTACTGGCTCCTGAGGCTAAACAGTGTTAAGAAAAACCCTTCTTTAAAGCAGCATGGGAGTTCTTGTGATTGCACAATTAGTTGTGTGAGTGGCCCTCTGTTGCTATGCCTCCCACAACACAGGGAGTAGGGATTTTTCCCAATCTTCATAAAATATGCACTGTTGTAGAATGGCAATCCAAGTTGCAAGTGCAGATGCCCACGGGGAAACAAAGGGGATGCTGGTTTCAATGTCAGTCCCTTTGAGCCAGAATGGTTCCCCTTATCCTCCTACCTTGCCAACAAGTTCTATTTTGACCAGGTTATCAGTGCATTTCCTGGGGGTTTAGTTCTTGCAGTTCATATTAAGAGAAATGCAAATACTCATCAGTCCGGAGCATTCCCCACTACCTCAGTCTGTTTTCTGATTTTGTGCTTCCTTGGATGTAAATGAGTGCTGTCACCTGTCTTAGAGTAGCCAGCCATTGGATGGGACATCTGCCTTTACTTTTTCATAGGCTTATGTTTACCCTGTCAATTATGATGAAAATTGCATCTTTTCAAGACCTTCCTGAGGAGATAGCTTTCTCCTCTCCTTTTGAACTCAGGCTGTTCAGGTACCCACTCAGAGCAACCGTGTATGTATCAGCCAGTTGTTGACACAAACAATATAGAAATGTTAATGGGAAAGAAACTGTTGGCTGTTCTTTGTTTCTGCTTTTTTGTTAATCTGGCTGCATGTGCTATGGAAATTTCCTATAATAATGACTGTTTTCCTCAGTTATTGTTAAAATGCTAGCAAGGTATAAAAACGAGGGGTTTGTGAGAGGGTTTGCATTTCTCATGTAAAACTGGTTTGAACTTTAATATGCCTTTATCACTGAATTGGGCCAGGCTTTTATTCATGTGGAAGAGCCATATGGGCATCTGTATCTGCTGCTCTTCTTTGTCCCGTCTTCATCATTTTACATTTCAGGTTTGGTATTTACTATGCTCTTTGTATTATTTGCTCAGTACTTTCACTGTAATTCTTCTTTCAGCTATATTTCTCTTTTGCTGTTAATACCAAGCACACATAATACCATCAAACTCGGTTTTGATCCTGGACAAACATACTAGTCTGGGTCTACTTTTGAAATGTTGAATCTTGGCTCATCATTTGCCTTCACAAAATTAATCCAAGATTAATCCAAGATTTTCTGCAACTTCGAAATGCCTGAAACTTTTTTTCCAGGAAGCTAAAGCCTGTAACATCTTATATGACCATAAATTATTTTTGTCTCATGTAGGTTGAGCTACTTTCCTTGCCCTACCTGTTTGCTTTCAAGATCCATTTTGCTTTGGTGGTAATGCCTGTTAGGTCTTTTTATGAATAAACTTAACTCACTAGCCCTGAAGGAAAGAAGTTAATTTTTGTCCAGGTTAATGAATTATCCCACTCAGCAAGAGCCTGATGAATGCTAGAGCTGGCAGGTGGACAAAGGCCAAGGAAAGGATTTCAGAGAATAAGAAAACTCATTTTTGCCTCCTGAGGCTGCCTCATGTAATTTCGCCTTCTTTTACAGAATGTACTTGACTTTGTTAGGAAAAGCTAAAGTGTGTGGCTAGTTTCTCTGAGCTTCCCAAATAGACTGTGAGAGATACTTAAGTTAAAAATTATTTATTCTGATAATTATTTATGTAAATTGCATATATCATCTAAAGGTTTTATTAAAGGTACAGATAAAACATTGTTTCATTACTTTATTTTTCTTTCTCTTAACAATTTTTCTGTTCTTGAAGTCAGGGAAACATAATCTGCCTGTGCCTGTTTGAGTTGATTGCTACCTCACATTAACATCCTTCCTGAAAAAGTTTTATCATAGCTGAGCATCAGCGTTCAACCTTTTCTGCAGCACTTACTTTAAAATTACATCAGAGGCACCTTGTTGAGGTGTGGCTAGGAATAATCCAGGATTCATTAACTCACTTCAAGCATATAATCTGCAAAACTTCTAATAAAGATGCAGGTTAAACCACATTAACCTTGATAGTGTTCCTCACCTGTATACTCTATGGAACAAGTGCATTCTCAATTAACCTACTGAAAAGGTATTTACTGATTATCTCTGTTTAGTACAGCATAGAGAACCATGGGAGATACACCAAGAAGGCCTAACATGACACTTCCAGGGAAAGCACTACACAGCCTGACATGAATTTGTGTAGAAGACTAACTCTGAGGTGAAGGGAAATTGTAGATAATTATCTGCTTTTGAGCTCGGGCAAAATGCTCTACTCATTGGTATATGAATTACATGCTGACAGTTAAGCAGCTGCATCATCTCTTGTGCACAGTAGGTCATTTTCACTCTCTTCATAATGCTTCAGTTGCTATTTCTAGAGCACATAGTGTGAGCTACTTAACCACTCAGTTATTAATGAAGTCTGTAAAATGGCAAATTCATACATTTTGTTTATTTATTTTGAAATACATAAAAACTCTCCTATTCTCTTGTGATCTGTGTTATTCCACAGAGAACTTCTGTTGGCTGAGGGAGGCATAACCTTTCACTGACTGAAGTTATTAAAACCAGGCTAACACCAAGCCTGTGTGAACAGATGGGAGGAGAAAAAAGGTTTGCAAGGGAAAAAACCCAAAGTTCTTTAAAAGTAGAATTTCCTGTAATTGCAGAGTTACTATATGGAGCATGGAACTAACTCAGTTTTTCTGTGGTTTTGCCTGAAGAACCTGTAGCTAACTGCTTTCTTTTTATGGTGGGATGGAATGTACAGGTCAAATAAAAGCCATACAGAGGAATTGTCACTGCTACTCACAGAAGTGTAAAAACCATGCTATAAACCTAATCTCTTACCTTTTACACCAACCAGCATGAACGTTCAATAAATTCAGAAGCTTAATCCATTTTTACTTAAGTGCTTATAAAATGCTGAAGTTGTAACTTGAGGTAATGAGGTGAAAATGTTAAATTGGTCTAGTTGTTTGATTGGCATTGGGACTGTCCTGTTCCTTGTCAAGTACAGATCATGAACTATGGCTGTTTGTTGATTACAACACTGAAACAAGAAGTGCAAAGAAATAGAAAGGATAAGCAGTAAGTTATGCTATTCTCATTATCATTTTAGAAATACTAAACGCATAAGTTTGACAACATGCATGTAGATTGTGAGAATGACTGGATCACCTGTCAAACTAGGGATAAAACAAGGGCAGCTGGGGTCAGAAAGATCACAAAAAGTATTTTCTTGTTTTCAGCGCCTTTCTTGTCTGGCAGTACACAAAGTGGAGGATGCTCTCAGCTTTGACCTTGGGAACAGTCGAGGAGTCAAAAAAGGAGAGCAGGAGGCCTTACTGCTCCCACTTGTACCGCTGTCCATGTAGCTTCAGCTGCATGGCTTGAAATTGGAATAGATCGTTCCAAGAGTGCCCTCTGTGGGAGATGAGTGGGCTTAGGAGCCCAGATGAGACAGCAGCGCCACCAAAGATGTGGAAGAAGGGCTAGGGTATCTATTTTTTTCCCCCCAATTCTATTAGTTGGCCTGAAATAACACCTTACCTATGGAAGAGAGGACTATGAAATGAAGGCACAGAGTTCTTTGCTGGATTGTCCCCTTGAGGAGCAGGTGCTTTGTGCAAGACAGTAAAGCACACCCTCAAAGCCTGTTACTTGAAGAGGCATGCTATCAGCATGCCAAAGAATATACACATTATCCAGATTGTTTTGGTTGGAATGTACTAGTGTTACCAAATACCCATACCCGATTTCTGTAGTCAGTATCACAGCCTCAGAGTAAAGAGTACTAATATACTGCCTGCCAAAAGAACAGACAGATTTAATGTAATGCAGCCATAGGACTGAAAGAGCTGCTTGATTATTTACTGTCATGATTGTTCCAGTATTGGTGGTGCCAACATTCAAATGATATTGTTTGCATTAAGCTGTTATGAGACATTGAACTATGACACACAAGAGATTAAAAAAGGTGAAAAGCATCGATTAGGATACTTTGATTTTTATAAACACAGCTCTTCAATCTTTACCTATCTATCCCTGTCAAAATGAAGAGGTCTTACAAAATTTCTGTTCCTCACCAACTGGTACTAGAACATAGTCAGGTCTTTCATTTTTTGCTGATTCGATTCGATAAACTTCGATTTTCCTGGATCCCCCCGGGAATATTTTCCCCAAATACTGAATGTTGAAATAAATGCAGCAACAAATGTAGCAGCGTACAGATGAATACCGTTTGGGAGTCCCCCTGGCCCGGGGGTGCTCCGGGCGAGCTCTACTGCTTAGCGAGTCGCCCACGTTCTCCTCAGCCGCTGCTCCCAGGAGAGCGCCCCAGCCTTGAGTTACGGACTCGGAACTATCTCTTGCTCGATGTCGGTTCACCGGTGCCGCAGGGCTTTGCCCACCGCACGCTGCTTTACAGACGGCAGCGCTTCCCCGGGGCATCTCTCCTCGCACCCCGCCGCAAGCCCGCGGCTACTCCCAGGGAGGCGCAATTCCCGGGGACGGGTGGGACACCCCGGCACCGCCCCGCGGGCCCAGCTCGCCCAATCAGAGCGCCCGCCTCTCACCCCGCGGCATTCTGGGAGTTGTGGTCCGGGGCCGGCAAGCCCGCGCGGCGGGACCACGTCGATGAACAGCATTACCCAGAAAGCTCCACGCCCCGCGGCGACGCCCCGGGCCTATTTGCCCCTGCAGGCGGTGACCTGAGCAGGGTAGAAGGCGGAATGGGCCAATAGCGCGCCAGGGCGGGGCTGCCCCGGGGCTCCCTGCCAATCGGAGCGCTCCGAGAGCCGGGCGGGGCGGGGCGGCGGGTGCC
>VXBC01012680.1:10245-20777 GCA_013399945.1 Ploceus nigricollis | reverse complement strand
GCCGAGAGCGGCGCGGGTGTGTTTGGGGTGGGCGCTGGGAGTCCCGGGGTGGGGGTGGCGGTGTCAGGGGTGTGTGGGGACGGGCAGGGAGCAGGGGCTGTTCGTGGCATTGTGGATTATCCTGAGCTGGAAGGGATCCGTGAGGGTCACGGAGCACAGCTGAGCTGTGGAATGCAGGCAAATCCTGGCTCTGCAAGGAGCTTTGCCCTGGTGATTTGTGCGGGCAGGGCTGAGCCCTTGGGGTGCCAGGGGAGCACTGGCTGCCGAAAATGAGGGGGTTTGGGGCGTTTTGGGGGGGCAGGAACCGGGGTGCACCGGGAGGAGATGGCTGTGCAGTGTGGGAGGGAGGAGGAGGTTACACCTGGGAGAAACTTCTGTCAGCTGGGTAGGGAAAATTTAGGGAAAAACCTCAATCAGGTGTGGGGAGGGAGGTTGGCACAGGTGGAGGAGGAGCAGGATGCCTTGGAAAGGTCTGGTTTTGGGATCTTTGTTGGCAGGAGGAGCCTCAGGCTGGGAAGGGGCACGTTCCAGGTGTGGAGCTGCAGCTGGGAGGTGTCAAAGAGGGTGACTGGCAGCTTGTACTGAGTAATGGGGAGCTGCAGAGGGCTGGGTTTGGGACTGTGGGTGTTCCTGTGCCCCTCCATGGAAAAACTTTGTGCTTGGGAGACAAAGTGCCAGGATTTGAACCCCCAAAGTGTGACAGACGGAGATGAATGTTGGCATGGATCACACAAAGTCCTGGAGCTGTGAGGGCCATCCCTGGGCAATAAAAGATGCAGATGAGGGTTTGTTTATAGGGAAACCCCATTTGGGAAAGCTGCAGAGGGGTTTTTGGGGCTGGAGGACATGAACTTGCTGTGTTTGCCACGGGGATGCACAGCAGGAGCTCCTCAGGCTGGCACCAGGGGCTAACGAGGGGCAGGGGTGCCAAGGACACTGCTGGTGTCAGGAGGTGCTGCTGGCAGCAGGGCTGCCTGGGCACTGGGACAATTTTCCAGTGGGAAGCGGAGGAGCAGTTCCTGGGAGGGAATTGAGAAGCTCACTGGGCACTATTTATTCACAGGCACAAGCGTGGTGGGAGGTGATTCCCTGTGCTGCTGCTGCCCTTGCAGTGTGTGCCCCTCTGTGTGAGGCAGGCAGGACTCTTCCCTTGGGATTGTTCTGGACAGAGCAGCTTGGACTGAGCCCAGCCTTTCCCTAGATCCCAAAATGAGTTCCATGCTGAGCTCTGCCCTGCGGAACCTCCCCGTGTCCTCAGCCTGGGCTGCTGGGGCCTGTGAGTATCTTTAGCTTTTATTGGTGGCCATAAACCTCTGGTTGAAGTGTTGGGTTTGGAATGGATGCTGGGGTCTGAATCTATCCCATTCTCACCTCTAAAAGGTTGACAGTGTTTATTTTTTAATCCAAATTACATTGTTGCCTTCTGTGTCCCTTCCTGCATGGTATGGGAAGGAGTCTTGAGTTAACAGTTAACAGAAAGTGTGTCAGGTTTCTGGGCAGAGTAAAGCACCCAACACCCCACAGGTGTCTTACAGTGCCATTATCTGCTTTTCTAACCCTTCTTGCAGAGACTAGAACTGTTTCTGACATTTTTTTGGCATTTTTTCCCCTTTCTTGTTTTCCAGTTGCTCGATCACTCAGCTGCTCCTCGCAGTTCCAAGCTGCAGGTAAGGGGAAAACACCAGAATCTCAGTGGGTCTGTGTTAGCCAGGGCTGTTTTGGAAGCTGCCTCCCTTTCCCAGAGTCTTGTTCCACTTAAATCTTAGAAATGGTGCAGAATGCACAGTGGTTCAGGTGTTCCTGAAAAGCTGCAAGCAAGGAAAACTTCAGGCAAACCAGTGTTTGCAGCAGAGTCCTCTCATCCTCTGAGTGCCCTGGCTCCCAGCAGCCCTTCCCAGTCTGCCCCTGGCTCCCAGCAGCCCTTCCCAGTTTTTAGTCACAGTCCACAGTGAGTGGTTGGGGTGATCCATGCTCTGGGTTCACTGTGGGGGTTGCTCAGGTGATTCATGCTTTGGGATTTTGGGAACAGGCCTGGACAGCAGCTCCCCATCATCCCCTGGGCTTTGGGAAGAACCTGAAGAAATCTCCAGACAGTGCTGGAGTTTTGTCCTGGCACTGGACTGTGGAATGATGCTGGGTCATGGCATCCCTTGTCTTGAACCTCTCCCACTGGGGAGAGAATTTCTTCCCATTAGGAAGAAATCCTTGGCTGTGAGGGTTCTGAGGCACAGGCCCCATCCCTGGAAGTGTTCCAGGCCCAGTTGGATGGATCTTGGAGCACACTGGGATAACAGAAGGTCTTCCTGCCCATGGCAGGGGGTGGCTCTGGATGAGCTTTGAGGTCCCTTCCTACCCAAACCATTCCAAGATTCCAACTCAGGTGTCCTACCTTCCCTGCCTTTCACTTACACACCAAAAAAGGACATTTTCCTTTAGTTTTCTAGAAGTCTTTGCAGGATCTGTATGAAAATTGCTGATATTCTTGTCACCATCACTTCTCTCTTCCCAGTCCAGCCACAGACTAAGAAGACCTTGGGCAAAGCTGGGGTGAAGAATGTGGTGGTGGTGGAGGGTGTCCGCATTCCCTTCCTGCAGTCTGGCACCACGTGAGTATCAGAGAGGAGTGAAACCCAGAAAGCACCCCCTGATTTGGTTAAAACTCAACTTTTTCTGTGAAAAACCTCACTTGTTCATGTTAATGTAGTTATTCTTGGGCCTAAAGGCTCAGGGGGTGCCCTGAGTTGGGCTGCTGCAGTTATTCCAGTTTATTTAGTGCAGGAATGTGGTTTGAAGAAGGTTGTCCATGTGTACGGATCCTGGGAAGGGTAAGGATTTATGGAGCATGTCTAGAGGAAGCAGTTGGAGAATTTATAGCAGATGAAGCAACAAGTTTGACAGAACTGGCAGGACAGGGGCCAAGAATCTGCTGTAGGCTCTTCTTCCTGGACTGTTGTGCCACCAAATGCACAGCTGAACTAGAGCCACACCTGACTGCTAGGATGGAGAAGGGATTTCTTCATGTGCTCCCTGCTGCTTTTCTGTGGGTTTAGTGCAGAGATTGCAGCCCCTCTGCTCTGGAGCCAGGCTGGGAGAGCTGGGGCTGCTCACCTGGAGAGGAGAAGGATCCAGGGAGAGCTCAGAGCCCCTGGCAGGGCCTGAAGGGGCTCCAGGAGAGCTGCAGAGGGACTGGGGACAAGGCATGGAGGGACAGGACCCAGGGAATGGCTCCCAGTGCCAGGGGACAGGGCTGGATGGGATCTTGGGAATTGGGAATTGTTCCCTGGCAGGGTGGGCAGGCCCTGGCACAGCTGTGGCTGCCCCTGGATCCCTGGCAGTGCCCAAGGCCGGGCTGGACACTGGGGCTGGGAGCACCTGGGACAGTGGCAGTGTCCCAGGTGCTGGGGGGTGGCAGGGGGTGGCACTGAATGAGATTTAGTGTCTCTTCCCACCCAAACCAATCTGTGATTCCTTGAAATGTTTGCTCAGAAGCTCAGTGGAGCATTTCTGGTCCATCCCCAGTTCTTGCTGCTCACAGGAGAATTCTGTCCTGATTTCTGTACTGAGAATTCTGCACTGATTTCTCACACCTCTGAGTTTCTTCCTCTGCTCTTCACCTTCCAGGTATGCTGATCTGATGCCACATGACTTAGCCAGAGCAGCACTGCAGTAAGTAAATGGAACACTGGAAGGGCTCAGAGTTCTTGTTAAACTGCTGAGGTTTCAGGGTTGCAGAGCCAAGGCTCTGGGCTTGGCTCTGAACAGCTCAGGTGCTTTATTTTTCCTTGGCCTCCCTCCACAGTAGTGGGTGGCTTAAGCAGTGGGGTTTGTGTTATTGTTGGGGTTTTCAGTAGGTTGGTTTTGATGCAAAGAGATGCTGGTGGTGACAAATTTTAGTGAATTTGATTCCCAGCTGTGGTTTTCCAGACACAGACATCAGAGCTGCTGTTGAGGTGTGCTCACATCTGGTGGGAAAAACAACATGGGCAACACAGAGGAAAAATGAAGTAACAACAAGGATATTGAGCTAATTCTCTAATCCTCCTGTTCTGAGGGTCATTAGCAGTGGGTTTGCTTTGTTGAGAGGCAGAAAAAAGTGCTCTGGAGAAGAGAGAAGGCTTGGAGAAGCCTGGAGATGGCTGCCCCTGGATCCCTGGCAGTGCCCAAAGGCAGGCTGGACACTGGGGCTGGGAGCACCGTGGGACAGTGGCAGTGTCCCTGCCATGGCAGGGGGTGGCACTGGATGAGCTTTGAGGTCCCTTCCCACCCAAACCATTCTGGGATTGGATGATTCTGTGAGCCATTTTGTGGAAGGAGAGGTGTAAGGGCTATGAAGTAATTGCTTTAATGAACTTCTGTAATGATTTATAGTGAAATTACCACCATGATTGTTTGCAGCCCATAATCAGCTACACTTCCCACAGGCCCACATGCACATGACATTTCTTCTGAGGGGGGGACAGAAGCTGTGGCTCTGTAGTTGCCTTGTTCTGCAGCCAAGCTGGCAGGAAGAGGATGTTGGAGTGGTTTTTATTTATGTGATGCAAATTCCCTTTGTTTTGATCCTCTCCTCAGGGGCCTGCTGACCCGGACCAGTGTCCCGAGGGATGTTGTTGATTACATTGTTTATGGCACAGTTATCCAGGAGGTGAAAACCAGTAATGTTGCCAGAGAGGTGGGTTCTGTGCAGCATTCCCCATGGAGTCTGATTTCTGCAACTGCTCTGAAGATGGTAGATCCTTGCTAGAAATGAATTCCCAGTATTATTGTTTGTTTATACATGATTTGAGAGTATGAAGTAGTTGTGTAGCCTGTTAAATGGGTGCCTGGGACTATAAGGAAAATGATTTTGTGATTCTCTGCCTCCTGTTGAAATCTGCTACAGGTTTCATTTAGCATAATTTTTTATCAGATTTTCATATTTCAATGCTGTGAAGCCTCTGCTTGACTCTTCCCTGCAAGGGGAGGTTTTGTTGAGGATTACTGATCCCTCAGCTCCTAAACACCAGTTGGGTTGAGCACTGCCTTCCCCAATATCCTGGGAGGAGCACAGTGTCCTGTGAGGGTTTGCTTTCTTGTGGTATTTATTTATTTGTTTGAGCTGCCTGCTTGGACACAGCATTCTCAGGATTTGAAGTGGAGCAGCTTTCCAGAAAACACAATTCCTGTATCATCCCCAGAGCAGCTGATCCTCTGGAGTCATGTGCCAGGCAGCCTGATCTTTGCTAACCTGGAGCCTCTGCACCTGGATAAATCCATGATGTAACCTGGGCTCCCTGTGCAGCCTCAGCCTCGTGAATGCAAAGCCTGGCTTTGGTCAGCTGCCACTCAGATGGGGCTGCAGGGTAATTTTAACTTGGGAGCAACTGCTGAACTTTCAACTAGTTGGCCACATCCCAAGTAGGGAAGGTCTCTGGGCTGCTCAGATGAGTCACTGCTCTGCAGTTTGCTGCTCTCTGTGAAGCCACTCAGCCTTGTGCTGAGTGCTCTAAATCACCCTTTCACGTGTTGCCTTTGCCAATAAGGTGAAGCAAAGATTATTCTGTGTAGTTTGAGGCTCTTTTGATGTGGTTTTTTTTTTAAATGTGGGATATGATAAGTTTGTCTCTTTATTAAAAAATGTGGAGGGGCAGTGACTGTTGTCAGTGTGGCCGAGAGCCTCGGCAGTGGCCTCAGCTCCTGCTCCAGAGTCTGGGGAGGGAAGAGCTGCTGCCATAATTAACTGGATGAAAACTCCATGTCTTTGTCTTCAGCTCCACCTGCCAAGGTGTGCTGGGCAGGGGCAGCTCTGGCCTAGGAGCAGAAACTGTAGGTTTAACAGCCATTCTTCTTGTTGTAGGCTGCCTTGGGAGCAGGGTTCTCTGACAAAACTCCGGCCCACACCGTCACCATGGCCTGCATTTCCTCAAACCAGGCCATGACCACAGGTATGTGGGCTGCAAGAACAAGCTGTGGGGTTCAGAGGGAGCTTGGGAATTCTTTTACAGCCTTTATTCAACTTGCACTGCTTGTGAATGTTAAAAAGCAACTGCAGAAGTGCTGGAATTGAAGGAAAAATGGGATTTAGCCTGGAGAAAAGGAGGCTCGGGGGAACCTTGTGGCTCTGCACAACTTCCTGACAGGAGGGGACAGCCCGGGGGGGNTTTGAGGCTCTTTTGATGTGGTTTTTTTTTTAAATGTGGGATATGATAAGTTTGTCTCTTTATTAAAAAATGTGGAGGGGCAGTGACTGTTGTCAGTGTGGCCGAGAGCCTCGGCAGTGGCCTCAGCTCCTGCTCCAGAGTCTGGGGAGGGAAGAGCTGCTGCCATAATTAACTGGATGAAAACTCCATGTCTTTGTCTTCAGCTCCACCTGCCAAGGTGTGCTGGGCAGGGGCAGCTCTGGCCTAGGAGCAGAAACTGTAGGTTTAACAGCCATTCTTCTTGTTGTAGGCTGCCTTGGGAGCAGGGTTCTCTGACAAAACTCCGGCCCACACCGTCACCATGGCCTGCATTTCCTCAAACCAGGCCATGACCACAGGTATGTGGGCTGCAAGAACAAGCTGTGGGGTTCAGAGGGAGCTTGGGAATTCTTTTACAGCCTTTATTCAACTTGCACTGCTTGTGAATGTTAAAAAGCAACTGCAGAAGTGCTGGAATTGAAGGAAAAATGGGATTTAGCCTGGAGAAAAGGAGGCTCGGGGGAACCTTGTGGCTCTGCACAACTTCCTGACAGGAGGGGACAGCCAGGGGGGGTTGGGCTCTACTCCCAGGGAACAGAGACCAGGAGGAGTGAGAACAGCCTCAAGCTGTGCTAGGGCAGGGTCAGAATGGACATCAGGAGGAATTTTTCCCTGGAGAGGGTGGTCAGGCACTGGAAGGACCTGCCCAGGGAATGGCGGAGTCCCCACCCCTGGAAGTGTCCAAGGAATTCCTGGAAATGACGCTCAATGCTCTGGGCTGGTGACAAGGTGGAGATCAGTCACAGGCTGGATTTGATGGTCTGGGAGGTTTTTTCCAGCCTCAGTGATTCTGTGGAAGTTTTTTAACCAACAAAATATAACATGAACTGAGTGTCTGCTGTAGGCCTGCAGCAGCATCTCTGCCCAGCATCCATGTTTATTGGGGAGGTAAAGACTGACCATGGTGAGAGAGTTGCTCCTTTCAGGCTCCTTTTACCTTTGGCTTAGCCTAACCATGGCTAAAAAATGGAGACACAGCTCAAACTGCTGGGGCTGTCCTTCCCTCCCTGCTGTGTGTGACAAGGCCAAGTGGCAGCCAAGTGACAGCAGCTCATGTGTAACCCAGCCATGGCCAGGGGCTGCGGGAGGAGTGCAGGAGTGGCCAGGGCTCTGTTGGGGTGCTGTTTTCAGCTTCCTGTCAAGATCAGGATTGAAGGCACTTGAGAGGGATAGTTCACATTCAGACTCAGGTGTTTATTATTTCTTACCAATGTTACAGCCTCACAGCAGTGAGTTCTGCAGTTCTTCACTAACAAGGCACAAAGTGGCCAACTATCTCTTGGTACAGGGTCTTTTAAGGCTAAACTATGCAATTAAGAAATGACACCTAAATTATTTTCACTTTTAACCCAATAACTAATCACTCAAAGTCTGCAGGGTGGGCTTTTCTGTCCAGTTGCAAAATACCACCCAAACCCTGGAGAAGAAGGTGAAGAAGAAGGAGGAGCCACTGCCCTAAAACCTCCATCTCAGCTCTCTGTATATTACTGCATCCTAAAACCCCAAACTCCAAGTTTTCCACCCTGTGCTGTCACACACTTCTACCCAACTCCACACCCCTAATACCAGCGCTCCCAATCAGTTTTGGAAGCCTTCTCCATGGCCTCAGGTCAATGCAGGGCTCTCCTGGGGGTCAGAGTCTGTCAGCACAGAAAGTCTGGAATTCCCAGCAGCCACAACTCCAGTGCTGGGGTGAGTGGCCCTGCCCTGGCAGTGTTGCTGTCCTTGCAGGCGTGGGGATGATCGCGGCCGGCCAGTGTGACGTGGTGGTGGCCGGTGGCGTGGAGCTCATGTCCGACGTCCCCATCCGCCACAGCAGGAAGATGAGGAAGACCATGCTGACCCTGAACAGAGCCAAGACCCTGGGCCAGAAGCTCTCCCTCATTTCCAAAATTCGCCCTGACTACTTTGCTCCCGAGGTATTTTTTGGTTTTCGGGCATTTAGGTGTTCAGTGAACTGGGTTAGAGGGTGTGAACAGGCCTTGATGGAGAGGATTTAAGATGGGTGAGGTGGCTCCTGGGGTTCACCATGATCAGTCTCTGTCCTCTGCTTTGGGTTTAAATTAATGTATCTCACAGCAGTTTGGCCTCTGCTTTTTCTTCCCACATGTTCATCTTCAGTAAAGCAAACTTAGTGCAACACCTCCTTCTGCAACTCCTGAACTGTGCTACAGTTGACAGAACTAGAAGTTTTTTTCCCATAAATATAAAGGTTATTCTGAAGTGTCAGAAGAATTCTAGGGTCAGAGGAATTTTACTAGATAATAGAAGTATCCCCCTTAGTATTAGACAGGAATATCCTTAGTAGATTAATTTGATTAATGCATCTTAAATATGCCTTATGATTCCTGTTCCTGGCCAAATCCTGCCAGGGGCTGGATGTGTTCAGCTCCCCTGAAGAGGATCCACAGGGCCATGTCAGGAGCAGAGTGAGCCACTGCTCTGTCCTGGGGGCCATGGGGGGGTGAATTACAACGTGGTGAGGATGGAAAGGGACAGCACTTCCCTACTTCCCACCATGAGCTCCCCACAAAAACTGCATCCATGTCATTCCCTTTAGCAAGGCCCAGTTTAAGTGTGGCAGAGCTGACATCCCAAATCCACATAAAATATGAAAATTTCAGACTTGAATGCGTGCAGGGATTTCCTGTGTGCTGCTGCAAGAACTAAAACTAAGCCAAGATCACCTCTGGGCTCTTCTTTTGGATGAGGAGGTGTCTGACAAGGAGTTTTGAGGTCCCAGGATGTGATGTTTGAGCTGAACCCAGAAGGTCTGGTCAGCCTTTCTCATAGATTCCCTGTGTCTTGGTTTGAAAGGACAGGTGTCTGTTAAGGAAGGCAGGAGCCTTCTCTGACATGGAAAATATAAACCTCCTCCCTCTGAATTATTATAATTTTGAAATTAAGAGGCTCTCTGGCAAAGATATGGGAATAGGAATGGCAGTTCTTTATTAGGAAAATTAAAAATACAAATGCAATAGTACAAACAAACAAAAACCAACCACTGCCAGAGTCAGAGCAGAGCTGACCCCCTGTGGGTTGGGGTGGTGGCAGCAGTGCCATTCAGGGGTGGCTGCAGCCCTCCTGCAGTGCCAGCTGTGGCTCTGCTGGAGCAGGGATCCTGGACAAGGGGGGAGTTTTCCTCTGAAGCTCCAGGGCTGCTGGAGATGGGCCTGGGCTCCCTCTGGGAATGCAGAGGAGAAGAAAGCTGCTCCTCTGGGAATGCAGGGGGAAAAGGCTGCTGTGCTGTTCCCAAGGGCAGATTGGATCCAGGTAGGAATGCTTGGCTCCTCCCCTGGGCAGAGCATCTCCCAGTGGGATGATGGAATTTTATCAGCCATGCAGGGACACTCAGTGGCCATGGACAGAAGATAATTAATAATTAATGACCTATTAATAGCAGATATCTCCTGGAGGGAGGATTGGTTGTGGAAGAGATGAAGAGAACTGCCCAATGAACAGACGATAACTGCCCCACAGATAGGAATAGAATACACACCCCCATTTCCAACCTAAGACACCCTGTTAAATGTACAGGCAGCTGCTCTCTACACAGTTCTGGAAACCCTGCAGTAAGCAGCAGCCTGGAATTTGTTTTTTTTCCAAAATCTTGGAAAGGGCTGGTTTCTCTGACACATTTCTGAGTCTGTTGTAGTGTGATTGCCGTGTGCTAATTGCGTAGCTCCGAATTAACGAAGGGAAGAGCCTCCCTCTGACCGTGGGGCTCAGCTCTGCGTGCTCCCAGGAGGGTTTTTTTCCACCTGTGCTGACTCTCCTTCCCTGGTGGCAGCTCCCAGCTGTGGCAGAGTTCTCCACCAGCGAGACCATGGGGCACTCTGCCGACCGCCTGGCCGCCGCCTTCGGCATCTCCCGCCTGGAGCAGGACGAGTACGCGCTGCGCTCCCACACGCTGGCCAAGAAAGCCCAGGACGAGGGGCTGCTGCAGGATGTGGTGCCCTTCAAAGTGCCAGGTGACAGTGCCCGTGTGCCACGGCCAGCCCTCACTGCTGGGGGCAGCTCCAGGGAGTGCTGGGGGTCTGGGTGGGTTTTATCAGGGTCTGTTTGTCGCCGGAAAACTGCTGGCGTGGGGAGGTGTTTAAATGGGATGGCTGAAGGTGTAAACACAGAACCATGGAATGGTTTGGGTGGGAAGGGACATTGAACATCCCCCAGTTCCAGCCCTGACACCTTCCACTATCCCAGGGTGCTCCAAGCCCCCACTTCCAGCCCGGCCTTGGACATTGCCGGGGATCCAGGGGCAGCCACAGCTGCTCTGGGAATTCCATCCCAGCCCCTCCCCACCCTGCCAGGGAA
>VXBC01012676.1:0-32822 GCA_013399945.1 Ploceus nigricollis | reverse complement strand
AAAAAAAAAAAAAAAGGAAAAACAAAAGCAATCTCCACTGATTGCTGCAGTTTCTCTTTGTAAACTTCTAAACAAAAAACCACAATTCTCATTTTAGATTTATCCTCCCTTCTTCCCTGCAGAGTTCTACTTTGGGGACATGTTTGTGCCTCTCTCTGAAAATGAGTTTAGCAGAGCTTGCACTTTTGAAGAAATTAATGGATAAAGTTCAGTGTAAATTTATTCTGTTGCTAGGCCTGCTTCTCCTTATTTCCTACCTAACAAACACTTCTTCGCAAACCTTGGCACCTGCACTATTACAAAGAAAGGCAATTGCCATAACTCACAGTTTATATACTAGAGTTTAGTGTAAGTAGGTCTTGACATTAGTTGATCAACTAGTCAACCTGTCCATTTAATTTATAACATAAACATCAAATGCAATTTTTCTCTGTGGCATTTAGGAAATATTCTGCATTGCAGTGTTGGTATTTGTATTTAAAAATGTGCATGTTTTGTTCCCTGTTGCTCATTTTAGGCCACTATGGGCTCTCCAAGCAATCCAGTTAAACAGTTCATTTAGGAAATTCAGTACCCACAACTTACAGTCTCCTTATACAAGAACTCAGCATAACCTACTGTGAAATCTACAGAAGAAGATTGAAGAAGAAGAAAAGAAAAAGAAGAAAGAAGAAAAATCTATGAAGAAGCCTAGACAAAGGTTTCTTTCTTGTCACCTGGTACAGCTTTAGTGGAGAACCACAAAGAAAGACACCAAGGAAAAATAAAGACAAATATATAAAAAGAAGCCAGGGGTAGGGGAGGGGGGAAGGGAAGACGAAGCAAATACACCAGACAGCAAGCAATGCTACCTTCATAAGGCTCAAGATTGGAATCCAAAATGCACATAATTTTTAGGAGCAAACCCATAGGCTCCAGACTCAGGTTTTATCCAAAGAAAAGGCTGTAATTACATGTGGTCTCAATTGATAGCATTATAAAAATTACTCTGGAAATATTTTGCCATGCTGTGCTCTCTTTGGCATGCAGAAATTTAATGAAGATGGAACTCTGTCCCAGACTTACATCAATATAACTCTGCAGACTGTGTAAAAACTTACAGACGCATCCTCAGCTGTCCTCATCAGATGATGAATTTCAAATACAGCTCATGACAGAGCATTTTCATTAGGTAGCTACAAGCTAAACATCACCAGATGCAAAATTCACAGCAACTCTGTCAAAGGCAGTTTACACAAAAAACTCTCCAGACTGAAATTAAGCCAATGTAAATTAAAACAGTCAAGATCCACAACTTTGTTTTTGGCAATACCAGTACAGCAATTCCTTCTTGACAGAGACTTAGCACTGGTTCATTACACCTATGGAATAGGTATTCCTAATATTATTCCCAAATATCATATCACAACATAACAGGTAATGTTTGAATGAATAATAGACCTAAGCAACATTAGTTTATTTCAACTTCATGTTTCCAACATGTAAACTGCAATTGTAATAACAGTTCATTCTTTAAAGAGGCAGTCAGAGGGTTTAGATATTTTATTAAATAATCAAGGAAATATTTTAAAATTAAACCTTTTCAAATAATCTTCACAAAAACTATATAACTATATTCACACACATACATGCTCCATTAAAAACAAACCAAAAAAAAAGGCACTTAGCTGAACAGGATTGGTTTCCTACAAAGTCATCCAGGCAGTGACTAATTTGTATTTATGAGAAAATTTTCAAAAATCTAATCAAAAATGAATAGATTTTTGAAATTAAATCATTTATTTCAGGTGTTACTCTGTGTTGATGAGGTAGCCAAAACCTGTTTGCACATTATTTCTCCATCTCCAAAACTTGTAAAAATCATATCACGTTCCAGCTAAAAGAAAATTATAAATATACAAAGCCCTATTAACTTTCCCTATGGCAGACTCTAGTCCTGCTGAATTCTACATGGCCTCTTAGATAACAGCAGAATCATATAAAGCAAAAATATGTTTTGTTCACTTCCCACCTGTGGTCATACAAATTCCTTTTCCTTACCCTCTAACTTACCAACCTGTACTGCAATTTCCTAGGACTCTCCTTGTGCATTCTTCTACTCTCCAAGGTAGCTTTAAATCCACTGGATTATATAATGCTTACAACTATTATTTTAAATACATGGAGGGAGGGGACAGCAATGTATTAGCAGAATAGGTATCTCACCACCTTTTATAGGCTAAAAAAATGTCCATAGGTGTTTCCAAAAGAAAGGTTCAGACAAGAGATGACTGAAAGAAGTCTTCATGAAAAGTCTCCGCTCCAGTTCAAAAAAGGAAACCTTTGCAAAACTAAGCTATACAAATAAACCGTATCACTAACAAAAAAACAGCACAGCAAGCAGAGGAATGTAATCTCTCAGCCCTTTCTGTTAAGTTTGCTCATTGTTACTTCTCCACTTCCTCTCTTCCTTCTTACTTGAAATGCACCACAGAAGTTGCATGATTTCTGCCCAGTTACTTAAAGATCCCAGGGAAAAATCAAAGAATAAAATCTCTTCAGGCTACCCACACCTTCCCATAACCAGCATTCCTCAAGCAAATGATGATGAGATAGAGCTTCCCAGAATACAACAGTTGGTATTATACTAATGAAACAAAATAGTTTTGAGTTTCTCTACTCTCCATGCAGTAAAAGAGCATTTTTTTAACTTTCCTCCTCCTAAACCAATACTCCACATTTGCTGCAGGTTTCACTTCCAGAAAAATATTTAAGAATGCCTACTGTGCATACAGACCAAGTAATATATTGTCCATCTCCCCTCTAAACCTGGCTTTTAGAACAGGGCTGACCACAACTTCTGGGTGACTAAAAAAAGTGATTATGTCAAAAGTCTCACACAAGGATAATATGAATATACAATGAAGAACTTCCCAGAAATAGCAAAGAGCATAGCATATGAGATTCCCTGCAGCTCTCATATGAGAATCTCTTGGAAAACATTATTCCTTCAAAAGTAGCACTGTATTTTAACCAAATGATATCAACTAAACCTATCATGCACGTTTAAGTACTTCCACAAGTACCACCAGTGAATATATAAGTCTTGCAGAACCTATGCTACATGACAAGAATATGGGATGGTGGTGAAAGAATTACAACACCAAAGTATTTTTACACTGGCTGAAATAAGGCATTTCTGGCTGTATATACATGTATGTATGTATGTATGTATAAAAATATGGTTTTATTTTTACACACGCATCCTAAAATGTACACAAATGGCTAGTTATACTGATAACACTATTACTAAATAATTTAAGAAGAATTTCGAAGACAATGGAGTCTTTGTTATAGATACCCCATTTTCTCCTCATTCATTCAAGGTGTTTCACAGAAAGATAAACAAGTAGATCAAGCTAGAGAAGAGAGCTATGACAGGATCATACAACCTGAATCAGCAATACATCTCCAAGTGTAGTCTGCTCCCAACTTCTGATTCAAGTGAGAGCACACAAAGAAGTTAGTGAGGAAAAAAATGTCTCACCAAACCAGTTGAGTAAAGTTCATGTCAAAAAGAAAAAAATCATGTAATTTGGTAGAACAAAACTCCCTTACTGTACAAGCATAAGGGGCCAAAAAAGTAACATAAAATGACAGAAAGTACTTTTTTCCCAGCTGGTTGAAAATATTTGGTGTTACAATTTCAAGCAGCAGAGACTTTTGTCATTTCTCAGACTAAATAAATCCAGGTCTTCACTATTTTAATAAGAAATTCTGCCCAGGTACCAGGGTTTCAAACCTATACACTTTTCAAAAAACAAACAAATACACAAACCCAACCAAAAAAAGCCCCTGAAAAGCAAGTTTCTGTCCAAATGACCTTACAAGCTATACAGATTTAAAGAAAAAGGTCAGAAGTGAAAAGCACCAACACTCAATGTTTATTCAGTGTATCAACAGCCAACTGCAAAAGACATGTCTCAAAACATAAACTCTGCCTTACTGGCTTAGCGCAACATCCACCTCCTTCACACAAGTACTTCATTGTTGTTTCAGAGAGACACTATTCAAGCAGAGCAAGCCAACCCCGTCCCTTCTGTGTCCCACTCCCTTCATGCTGCTGCATGTACATGCATGCTAGAAGGTCCACCACAGACCCATCCTCCCCATTTGTGCTAATGGACCCATTTCCCACTAGTTCTGTCAAATTCTTGCTTTGAACATGCTGGTACTGTCTGCCCCACAATATTCTGCAGCAGAATGCTCCAAAAAATCGTTCTCTCCATGTTTAAATTATCTTTATTTGTTCACTTTAAACTCCCACTGTGTCTGACACTTACTAGTTTCTGCATTGTGGGACTGCATAACTTGCCCTGTATGTTAACCTACCCAACAGCTTTATGTTTTTGGAAAACCAAAGTGAAGAGTCCCCATCTTTTCAGTCCCTTCCCAAAAAAGCAACTGTTCCATCCCGTTGACCATTTTCATAACCCTACCACATGCTTTTTATACAGGCTGGGATCTCACACATGCTTCAAAGTTTCAAGTTAACAATCCAAAGGGATAAATTTGCTCCACAGCCTATTCATACAGCCTAGTACTCTAGATCTAGATTTCCAGACATAGCTGCTTCTAATTCCTGCTGTCAGAATAAAAAAGACCACCTTGGAAGCTTAAAGGGAAATTGTACTGGCCCTCACACACAAAGCTTTTCACCTTAGCTCTCTCACAGTTCTGAACTAACAAGTTAAAAGCCAGACAGACACAAGGCAGCGCAAGATGCAAGCGAGAAGCAGCAGAACAAACCTAGTCTTGCTTTGGGTTACGGAATGCGGGTCGGGAGCCTTAAGCTACCCTATCAAGTGACCTGTCCAGAGACAGTCATGACTAAATGTAACAGCAACTGCACTGCTCTCTAAAAAGAGAGTGTATCTATGTCTCATGTACTATTCTTTCACGCACATTTGTCCTTTGCAGACAGTTCACCTCAGAGGAGGTCCTTTATCTAGACCATCTAGGTCCCTCATCAATTGCAAGTGCTCTTCTCAGAATTTTAAATTCTTGAGAAAAAGCACTATCAGCTTTCTTTGAAAAACTATTTCTACAGGATGCAAACGTAACATAAGAGAATAAAGTGTTTGAAAAAGACTGGTAATTAGATAAATTTCTTCTCCCTTTTTAAACTTTGAAGTTGACCACCTGCAACTTTAAACAACAAATAGAAACTTCATCATGTTTGCAATTTTCCAAAAAGTTCTTCCCCTTATGATCTGGCTAAGATTTCACCCCAGAAAATAATAGGTCCAGATCTGCACAGAGGTGGAAAAAGAGAGGTGTTTTTCTTCTGCTGAAGAAAAACAGCACCCAGGATTGTCTGAATGCATGCTCATTAATAGTCTAACATTCATTCCAGCAGAATGGAGGCAGAGTGACATGCCTGCTGGAGAGACTCAACCTTCTTGCCTTTCTCCAGCCAAATTCTCACTGCTCTTTTTTATCCTAATATCCCTACGAATCAGTCACCTGTATAGAGCAGTGGTTCATTCTCACTCCTCCCAACAGGAACAAACTGGGGAGCCTGAGGTTCACTCCTCACATAAAATAGCAGCAGATCTCACATCTTTTCATTTCATCACTTCTTTGCATTTTTGTTTCAACACCTCCATTTCTCCACTGCTCATGCATCTGTATAAGTGGAATAGCAATTAGGAGACAGATGGACAGTCCATTAAGACAATCATTACTCCAGACACTGAAAAACTTGTCTATTTTATCCTCATCTTATTGGCAAGCCAACATTTGTTCTGTATGGGAAAATACCACAGAAAGGAAATGTCTGAAAGCAGCAAAGGACTATCCTTCACTTTTCATGAAATTTCAGTGTTTGTCAATGGCTATTTTTCTTCCTTGTTAAGTGAACTGACCTTGTCTTCTCTGAGACTATAACACTGCTTTTACTACGTAATGACTGGAACTCCCACATAGTCAGAACTAGACAGCTGAAGACTAGAATTCATGTATTTAAATAACAGGGGGGAAAAGGGCATATCTGAACATGCTTGGTTTCTGTTAACAGAAAAAAAAATCAAGAGCATAAGAAAAGTTAAAATTCAGATACATCAGGCATCTACCCTCAAAATGTTGCCAGCTAACCAGATTTTTTTAAAATCATCTTACACATAGAATCTCCAATCAAATCTTTTCCCACTGCAGATGAATTCTTGCAGGTACACAAACACAGTGAGTTTACATGCATGTTTCCTCTCTCTATCTTGATAGTCCCTAATGAGACTGTTTCCAGAAGCAACAAAGGACTGCAGCAATGTGCAACCTAACCCTCTTGTGACATAATGCAGATACAAGGCCAAATACCAAAGAGCTACCAAGAGTTCTCTTGTAGCGATTTCTGATGTGGTAAGAACCAGATATTAAAAACAACAAAAACAAACAAAACAATAATTTAAAACAAAAATCACAAAAAACCCCAACCAGGAAATCTACCAAGGAAACAACTAGGAACAATCTAACAAGGAATAACCAGGAAATTTACTCAATTCTGCAGAGAAAGGAGAGAAAGCAAAAGAAGAGGTCAGACCTGCACTAGAAAAAGCACAGACAGAAGCAGCTATGTGTCAGAACATTGGTCAGAAGAAAAAAAGCTGAGAGGACTGAAGATGTATGTCACTAAATCAGTCACTAAGAAGTAGACAAAATATTACTGATACTAATGCAGTGAATATTTTTACCCATTTAATTTAGGCTCACATCTTGAGTTTTATCTCCTACCCTAACAATCCTGCTTGAGGCAAGTGTGCTACACTAATACATATTCAATGTAGCACTTCAAGCAGGTAATGTGTGCAGCACAGAAGTGATATCTTACAGATATATCTTTTCTACCCACTTTCTACTGTCCAGAAAGAAATCAGCATCCAGGATAGAAGTACACAGAGGTAAGGAAGCTGACAGCTGCACACTGCATATATATGTGCATTCAGCAGCTGCTGTACTAAGGAAGCATAAACACTAAGTGCATTTATCAAGGAGGTCATCAGTCAGACCATTACATCTTCAAAAGCAGAAGATAACAAGCTTTCCAAGTCTGCAGGAAGATCTCATTAAAGGTATTCAGCAGGATGAAGAAATGGCAATCTCAGTTCAGTTTCCTGCTCTCCCCACACATATCCTTATTTACCTACTTTATTTTAACCGAGGCTACCAGCGTGGCTCATAAGACCTACTGACAAAGACAGTATTAGTGACTGCATGAAGTCTACCTCGTTGTTTGAAAGGCTGGAGTTACACTAAACAAAGAACAGAGTGCAGACCAGCATCTGTGGCCAAAACATCTTCACTCAACACCTTCACTTTCCACACCAAAGCAGGTACTTCAATTTATTCCTCTAGGTCAGGAAGCAATGGTATTCCAAACACTCCTGTTTCAGTGTGTAAGCAGCTCAAGTTAAGCAATCCCATACAGATTACCATCTGCACTAATGATAGTAACTCATATTGAGAACAACACTCTGTGTGTATGCCTGGAATTATTTCCTTATCTATTTCCTCTTATTATTTTTATTTTAGATTATTCCAAACAGTAATCTAAACCAACATATTTTATATAACAACTTAAAATAGAAACATTTTTTGCATTTCATTGAACCCGAGGACTCCAAATTTTTTGCTTACAAAATTTTTTATTCCGTAATTTAGGAAGCAGGAGAGAACTTCATGTGGAAAATTAAAATCTCCATTGTGCACTTCTGGGTAAAGCTTAATTTCCTTCATAACATCTAGTTTCACTTTTTCCTGCTGTTTTATTGAAGCTTTGACAATTTTTTTTCCATCAAGTTATAATGAACCATTTTCAGGAAACAGAATCTAACTAGCATGACACAGACTTCTACAAAAAAATTTATAGGATAAGTGCCACTCCAAAAATCAGAAATGTTTACTCAATAATCCTGCTCCGGGATGCAAATTGATTACCTTCATTGGAGAGCAGACAACTTGTGGTTAGTCATTTATTTTGTATTTATCCTGGTGTTCCTGTGTGGTCTTTGAAAACACAAGCTGATGAAAAACACTCTACTTGGAACTGTAGATTTTGCATACCTTCTGGTTTTTTTTTTCTTTTTGATAACACAAGATTGGTGGTACCGACCACTAATACAAGTGTTTCTTGTTAAAGCAGTACACTGGATCAAAGCCTTGATCATATTCCCTTATTGCTACTAACCACAGATAATATACAGAACCCACACTCACCACCTAAACAAATCAGAGGAAACTTTGAGATAGTGCAGGTACTAGGTAGGTTTGTATTTTTACTGAAGAACATGAATGACACACAAAAAAAAAAGCCCCAAACAAACAAAAACCAGCAAGCACTAGTGTCAAAACTTCCTGGTTAAAACTATCATTTATATTACAACAACATTTTCATGATGCACAATGATTTTTAAAAATGCTAAGGAGAAATCAGTGTTCGCCTGATGGTAACAGACACGTTGCTCACTGTGACAAACAGCAAAATAAGGCTCCTCTTCCAATCTACACACTGCTTCCAGCTCTAACCATCCTTTGCACTCTGGTACCTGAATCAGTACTACGGAAAGTAGGCTGTTCAGGCTTTGGCTGACATGCTGAGCACAAGATGCACTCACACTTTGCCATACAGAAAGGGAAAGCACTTGCTATGTCAAGTTCAACCTTACCTCTATTTGAGAGAGCAAATGTTAAGAAATATTTAGCAGCAAAGCATACCGTGTTATGGCAAAAGAATGCATCAATACCAAGCTAATAACCATAATTATACCTACTTCTGCTGAACCTCAGATTTTTATACATTAAAGAATTTTAATTAAGTTAACCTTAATCCCACCTTATTAATAATCGTTTTCACAGTCACCAGTCACAGGCTGGAGATAGGATAACACCCTTGCCTGCCTGTCCAAATGGTCTCTACCTTTTCAATTAGCTATTCTCATTCAAGTGTTTACCTCTAGCAAGAGTACAAGAAAATAGCCGTCTTGACAAATTTCATCAATTCAGGTCACTGACAAGTGCAGGCTGCAACAAACTGGGACCACTCTATGCTCTCATCCAGCCAAGAAAAGATTTGTTGCTACTGGCCTGAGGCTTGGAACTTTAATTCCTCTCCTCTACCATATGAATGAACCAGAATAATGTAAAATGGCATAAGTACAAGGATCACATTCAGCTACAAGACCTAAAGCTCTTGTGGAAATGGAAATCAAACACAAGAGACATTTATGGAGTTATTATAAAGTGCTTGCTCTGTAGCTGATTAACTTGGACACTCACCCAAGGACAAATACTTAAACTATTACATCAAGAAAATTATATAAAATGCAACTGTTGCTTAACTCAACTAACCTGCTCTTTTCCTTTGTCTCAAAAAACTAAGCACTTTAAATTTCTAAATAGCTATCCTAGTTATTTCTCTGGCACTAAAATCAGGAGATCTCTTATCACAGCAAGTAAAGAAAAACTCACCAAGACACATGCCTAACTTGATTTTCATGATCCTTTTCAAAGGCCCAAAGAATCCACTTGAAACACCAACTTCTTCCTTCTACCAACAACAAAGCTCCACAAACCCTTATTCTTATCAAATACTCTCCAATCTCATCAGTATCACTTCATCAGGGATCTTCAGTTTCCATTCACATCTGTAGCACCAAGGGTACTTTCATATTGGCACACTGGAAAAGTATTCTGCTTTTTTACTCTTTTCTCAGAAAACAAGTTTCCTTTAAAGCCTTCATAATTTCTATTTTATCATAGGTTAAATTTTTTTCTTGCACTTTTAAAGGGTTTCATTCATTATGAGAGCAGTTACTACTCCTTCTGCCCCACAGGAAAAAAAAACAGAAAGCACTTCTAGAATAGATTCTTCAAATAATTTTCTAGATCAGCAATTTACAAAAGCAATAGTCCCATGATACACTTGCCAAAATCTGAAATTTCATGGAAATTAATAACAAAAAACACGTGAGACCACAGAATGCTTATTTAAAAGGCTTAGTTAGTTTTGACATCCCATTATTTCAATAACATTTTCATTATTGCGGAGTATATCAGGTAGTGTATCAATATTGCTGTTGAAATCAACTAAAACTTCTGAAGCATCTTTATTGCCTGGACATGTTTGTTTGCAGGTCTATTGACAAGGCAGGTCTGCAGGCTGGTATTTTTATAAATATTGTGAAGGGAAAGCACAAATACTGTTTTGTCAAAACCTGAGGTGTGTCTGCGATCATCTATTAATGAAGAAGAGGTAATCTTTCAAAAAAAAGCTACCAAGTCTCAGTCCAGCCAAAAGTATTAGCAGGTCTTCATCACTCCACAGATTTCACCCAAAAAGCCAGATGGCTAGAGATTTTACTCTTTCAAAATATTTTTATCTGGCAAAGTAGACTTCTTAACAAGCAGCAAGCCATTTGACAAAACTAAGCAACTAAGAACAAGCAGGGATTCTGCAGTATTGGGAAAACACCACCTGCAAGTGTACAGTTAGCTATTCAAGATTTGTATGTTGACCTTTTAGAATTACATTACTTTCTTTTTATAATGCAGTTTAGGGCAGGAAAATTTGTAAAATTTTTCAACTGCCAGTGTACATCAACATAGGCCCTGTCCTTTCCCTTACAGCCAAAGCAGAATTTCCAAACAATAACTCACTTTCCTACAAACACATATAAGCATATTGAGGAAACTACAGTCAGAATACACACTGTTCTCCCAAGCAAAAGTGTACAGAAGAGAAAGGGGAAAAGAGAGACCTGCCTCTTCATAATGTTCTTTCAGCAAATTTATAATGCCTTAATGTTGCCAAACAAACCTGATACTAACAGCCAAAGAGAGCCTAGTGACTATATGCTTGTTTTGTTTGTTAATTTTCACTACACACAAGATTGTAAAGCAGTAAAATTTTTTATAAGCTGCAATCCTCAGCAGTAGAGAAACCACAGGAATGCACAGATGTGACTACATTCTTCCAAGTTAAAAGCATTACTTCAGAAACATCAGCATATAAAATATGTTGAATCACTGATGAATGAACATACCTCAGTTTGCCCAGAAGCCAATTCTCCAGATGAATTGTTGTGAGCCTGTTTTAAATAAAGGGTTGCTTCAATTACTGAAATATTACTAACTGACAGGGCAAATTCCAAAAATACTTCACTAGAATTAGAAACCTTTTTCTCCTCACTAAAACAATTTTTAAATAGCATTTAACTCCTACACAGCCACATAGGTATGCTCTAAGTATATCCATTTCTCTTCTGTACATCAAAAAAGCAGTTAAGTGAGAAATAAAAATATTTACCAAAGCATCTGAAAAAGCTTCCTAATATTATTAGCAGAGATATAGGCAACATTTTATTTCAGACCTGTATCAGATCCCACTAGGTCAGAATTTTTTTACAGGGGGCAGAAGGAAGGGTGGCAGCACAGGGGGAAATGCATAAAGGAAAGAAAAATGCCAGACAGCTGTTCAAACCAATGTTCAGTTCAGCTTAAGTTCAATTCACAGCCTGTTATTACACTGACTGCAACTGTCACCTCTCCCTACCTGCAATTAATTGTCCACCTTTTCGCTTTCCAATTATTCTTTCACCACCTTGAACAACCTAACACACCACAGGTCACCATGTGAACCCAAGACTCCAACCTGTCTCCACGTCCTCCATACAGTCACAAGCATACTGTGCTTATATATGATAGCAGCTTGAACTCTGGAAATCAAAATTTACTGCTGATAGAACAGGTAGTATGACATCAATACCAGTGCAGAAATTTTTAACAAAGAAATACCATCTTGCAAGCAAATAAAGGATGAAGTATTTTTCTTAGAATAAGTGATAAAATTCTTTTAAAGTTAAGCCAAAACAAATTCTGCAATTTCGTAACCTGAACTACTGTATTCTATTCACCCAACCATGACAAATTAATCTTTTCCATGCAAAACATGCACATATACACAATCTATTAATTGCATAATTCCTGTACCACAACATATAGATGCCCTTTTTTCTCTTACTGCTTGCAGGTGCTGTGAGTACAGACAGATGTCTTCAGACTAAATTATATGTCTTGTCATAGTAACACTTTGCAGAAAATTTATTATCTTTTTATTACTCTGTGTCTTGAAGAATGGCTGTGTTTAACTGTCTCTCTGTGACTGAATGTGCTTTGTGAAAAGGAGAGAACCCCTTATAGATTTCTTGGTTTATGTGAAGCATCCTGCAAACATCAGGCTGCCTGAACTGAGATTCAGTGTTCCAGTAAGCTCAGCCTCAGGAAAGCAAGGTGATCCTACAAGGTCATCTAAGTGAAAATTTCTAGCAGAATCAGATGACCTGGAATATAGACTCATAGTTGTCCAACTCATGCCATCATTTCCAAGCATTCCAGTCAGCACAAGCTTGTATAGTTTATAATCTACTGCAATGCTTACTTGCATCATCACCTATGCTAAGACTTCCTCTTCACCACTGACTGACCTGTCTCAATCTAGAAGCAAATGCTTCCACAGAGACAGCAACAAAAAATTATCCTCCAATGTCCCCCAAAGGTCCTCCTATAATAAGTGCCAATGTCTAACACAGTCCTCAAAAAAAAAAAAAAAATCATTTTTACAGGTATTGCACAGTTTATGTTCTTTGACTCACTCAACTTGCTTCAGTCATCAGCTTCTTTTCTTAAAGAGACATTTGTTAAGAAAGCAATTCAATTACTAGAAACCACTTACTGCTCCTGAAAAATGGTACCAGATGGCAGAATTGTCAATTCTTTTATTTTTTAATAACACTACTATATCACCCAAGGTCTATCAAACACAAAAAAAAAACCCATGCTTTATTCAGTTTACTCAAATTTAACCCCACATACACAATCTCCTGTTAGCAGAGGCCCAGCTACCAGCAGGTGACAGTCACTGTGAGTTGAGGAGGTTTCAACTGCCCCTGGTTTCTTTTAAAAAGACCTCTGTGAGGTGGGTGAGAAGAGTGCTTAATATTCTTTCCTTAGGACCCCAATGCACCTAGAATGAGCCACAAACTACAAAAGCATCAAGGTAAATCATCTAATCAAAACTGGACAGACTACATTTATTCATCCTAGAACATGGCCTTTGTCAAACACATTTCTGAACAAAATTCTGCAAGATCTTAAAACAATCAAAGCGTGATCCCAGTCCAAAGCAAACTCCTAAAATCTTTAAATGTAGAAGCAACACTGGGGGAAATTCCACTAAAAAAAACCTATAAGCTTATGCCAGGACTCTGACTCATGTGCTGTTGCCGCAGGCTCCCAGCTGGGTAATAATTAGCATTGACTCCATGGTTCAGAAGGCTGATCAATTGCTTTATTATATCACATTATATTATATATTGTATTTCTATTATATTACAGTAGCAAGAGCTCTCACTAACAACTAACTAGAAAACTCGTGACTCACTCCTGAGAGAGCTGACACAGCTGTGCATCTGATTGGCCATTGAATCCAAACACCATCACCAGAATCCAATCAAGCAATCACCTTGGGTAAACAATCTTCAGAATACATTCCACATGGGCAAACACATGAACAGAAAGAGAGATAATAATTGTTTTAATTCCTTTTCTCTAAGTTTCCCAGGCTCTGGCCTGGGAGAATTCTCTCTGTTCTCTCTTCAACTGAACTGAGAGCCTCCACAATGTGCTGCTAGTTTCTGTCTTAATAAGAAACAAATACCCTCAGAGAGACGAAAAGTTCCAAATGACACATGCGCACATAAAAAACTTTTGAAAATGTCTTCTGGGGTGGGGAAGAGGTAAGGGATTAAATCTCTCAGTAACTCAAAGAGTGCTATCTTACCTGCAGGATAAGCACCCAAGCAGAATTCTGAGAAAATACAATGCAAAGAAAATCCTCATTCTATTGGAAAGTCTTGACTTAAAAAAGAGCAACTTGAGAGGAGGCAGGGCAATACAAGTTCAACAGAGAACAAGCTTAACAAGCTTTAAGATGTTTGGTTGAGAAGCAGAGCATAAAATTTGCTATCACCAGCCCCTTGTCTATGTATATGATCCCTTCTACCCATATTTAAGAGGTCTGAATTTGAAATAAACAAGAAAAACATATTCATGAGAGTGAACTATTGTGTATTGTCAATAAATAAAAATTTCCTAAACTCACTAAAGTTTCTACACAGTAACCAAATACAACAGAGGAGGCTCGGAGTGCTACTGAGCAATTTTACTTCCCTCATCCTGCAGAATACATTATGTTGTTCTGGACAATTAGTGTCAATTTCTTCAAGAGTTGTAGCTTAGAAGTTGTGCAGCCCTGCTTCACATCTACATTCTTCTTGCATTCCCTCTATCTAGACTGGAACTCTGTGTCAGCAGACAGAGAAATGTCTTCCAGCAGGCAAGAATGAACAATCTTTTCCCAATTACAAAGTCATGTGTGGGCTATAAGCAATTTTCCAAACATAAAAGGAAGGCGGGAATTTGCTATATTAGCAAGCTAGAACAAGCCAACCTGCAGAGGGAAAAGATCAAAGCATCTAAGTCACCTCAAAATTAATCCCCTTCAGGAATGTTCACCACCTCCCATTCACACATACTATATCTCTCTAGTCCCTCCCAGAGCAAAAAGTTAAAGTCTTTGAAATTAGAATGATTACTCAGAATACTGTCGTGGTTTGACACTGGCCAAACGCCAGGCACCCATGAAAGTCACTCATTCACCCTCCCCTGCTACCGCTGGGCAAAGGGTTCATGAGCTAAGGACCAAGAGAAGACACTCCAAGGGCAAAACAGGCTCAACTTAGAGGTACAAAGTAAATTTATTATTAACAAAATCAGAGGAGGATAATGAGAAGTAAAATAAGCCCTTAAAACCACTTTTTTTTCCCCCAATGCCTCCCTCCTTCCCACCGACAGTGCATGGAGACAGGGGGCAGAGGTTTTGGTCAGTTCATCACCCCAGATCTTCTTCCACTGGTCAGGGAGAGAAGTCCTTCCCCTGTGAGACCATGGGGTTCCTTCCCACGGGACACAGCTCTCCATTATCTTCTCCAATGTGGTTCCAATCTCATGAGCAGCAGTATTCCCAAAACCACTGCAATGTGAGTCCCTCCCACAGGCAAACAGTCCTCCCAAAACTGCTGCAGCATGGGGTCTTCCATGGGGTGCAGTCTTCAAAGGACAGGCTGCTCCAGCCTGGAAGCAGGGCCCCCTCTCTCCATCGGGTCTCCCACTGGATTGCAGCTTCCTCCCAACAATCCACGCGCTCCAGGGTGGGCACCTCCCCCACGGGCTGGGGATCTCTGCATCCCCCATGGATTCCCATGGACTGCAAGGGCACAGCGGCTTCACCACAGGCATCAATCACTATGGCCTGCAGACACATCTTGGCTCCAGCGCCTGGAGCACCTCCTCCCCCTCCTTCTTCACTGACCTTGTTGTTCACCATGTTATTTCCCTCACATGTTCTTACCTCCTCCTCTTCTCTGGATAGAAAAGCACTGTGCCCCCACTTTGTTTTGATTTTCTTCTTAAATATGTTATCACAGAGGCATTACCATAATTTCTAATTGGCTCAGCTTTGGCCAGTGGCATGTCCATCTTCAGACCAATCAGATTGTCTCTGCTGGACATGGTGGAAACTTCTAGCAGCTTCTCACAGAAGCCACCTCTGTGACCCCCCACTACCAAAAACCAGGCCATGCACAACCAATACAGCTTTACTCACATTTCAGTCCAGCTCAGCCTAATCACGCTTCTGCATTAAGCAGAATAAAGAACTATGTTTTCACAAAATCTCACACCTGCAGGGGACATAGTCTCACTTAAAAGCATACAGCTAAAGGCACTAACCAGGACAACTGGATCTCTTATATGAAGTGTTAATTCAGCTAGGGGCTGCCTTCTTCACAAATGAGCACAAGCCATTAGAAAACATTTCTCAAAGATTCTTTGTCGGAACCCAGGACATCCCTCTGGCTGCCCTGGCTGACCTGAGACCCTGGCAGGGGGCTCAGAGACCTTGGCACGAAGTCAGAAACACCTGTGCCTTCAATTTTAGCTCATGAAAAAAGCTACCAACTTTGTGTGAGGAATTACAAGCGACAAGAATTTGAGTAGAATGATAGTTTGACACAGGGTGAAAAAGTAGAATTTAGGGGATTTCAAAACAGGGGGTTTCAAGGGGCAAGATGGAGGAATTTGGGCGTGTCCTTCTTCTCCTTCTCCTTGTCCTCCATGTTCTGCTGTGACAGGGACACTTCTTTATTGGTTTAGAATAGAGACACACTGTCTAACATAAGTGATAGGTATTGGAAAGTTATTGTAAATAAAGTACACGTAATTCTTAGTATAAAATATAAACACCATCCCGAGGGAGGTCAGTCTGCCGTGATCCAACTTGCCAGACAGAGCTCGGCAGGACAGAGAAAATCTGTTACAGATAAGAAAAAACAAACAACCTTGAAAAGCTCATCGACGCATCTCGACTTCTTCTTTGGCTGGCCAGGCTGGGAAAAAAGAGACTCTCTGTTGTCTGGGGGTCAAGCCGACCCCCAGACCCAACAATTCTTCTGATTATTTATCAGTTCCTTCTAGCAACACATGATCTTGCACCACATGATCATTGACCATTTTGAATCTATAGTCTTAAACCAGACTGAGAATCAATGCTTCAGACCTGGTTTTCCGCGGAAGTACTGTTCTGTACTTGCAGATTCAAGATGTCACAGCTGAACACAGCCACTTTTTCCCAATTAGCCCCCAAATCCTCTTTCTTGGTAAGTGGTATATCATCTCCTGCAGACCATAATGAAAGCTGGAGTGTCTCATTAAGTAGCCTCCAGCTTTCGGTAAAGGTCAGCTTGTTGATATACTTTATTACCCTAACACACAAAGACAATAGCTATTCTCTTTTCAGGGCAGAATGAGCATCTGCATTTCAAAATAAAATAGAATAGCAGCATGTATACGCACGGGAAACAGTCAAAGTGTTTCAATGACATAGAATTAAAAAGTTAAAACTGCAATTTTTTTAAATTCATTTTCTTCAAATTACCTTTACATAGCAGAGAGAGCAGGTAGTAAATGGAAGAATACTCCCCGCAAAAGCTAAAAGATTTTTACATGCTACTCTTGCACTTCCTGGGGAATAGAGTTTTAACAGGCTTCTGGCATAACTCCTCTAGAGGTTCATTTCCTAGATGGAACTATAAATCTCATGATGCACTTTATCAATGCTAACAATAAAACTATTGTGCTTCAGCAAAGCTACTCCTTGGAGAAAAGTCCAATGTTTACCAAGGCTGGGGGTGAGGAGAAGGGGGAGAAAATATCACAAATTAAGCACATTCCAGACAGCAGTACAGAAGTCAAAGCAAAATATTAGACTGAAAAGGCAGAATTTTTAAGCTGCAAAAGGCAAGAACTCTATGGAAGAATATTAAGTGTCAGGTCAGAACTAAAACTACTTCCTCCTCTGACCCATCATTAAGTGTCTTGAAACACATACGTACTTTAATATAGACAGACAAATCTTAACATAAGATTCAAGCTTACACATTTAAATATACTTTTGGAAGGCAGGCAGGAAAAGGAGCAGCAGGGCAGCACCAAAATATTTTATGTAACCACCGTATATAAGACAGAAAGAAATTAGACAAAAAGAATACTAGCATCCATAAAATATTGCAGAACAAAAAAAGCTCTCAAAATAACACAGAACAGCTGGAATCAACTGCAGCAAGGCCACTGCTGAATACTTGCTGAAAGGGAATACCTGCAAAGTTACAAAAAGCACAGAATTGTCAGTCATTTGTTTCCACAGTCATAACGAAAGTATGTAAGACTTGCTCATATTTATGTGCTATATTTTACTTATGGATTGAAGATGCACTTCTAAAACATGCATACTGCTGATATTTGAAAGTCAGTTTTATTTCAACAAAATATACTCAAAGAGCAAGACCAGCTATAATAGAATAGCAGGGGTTTTTTCAGATGCTTCAAATCTTACAGATCAAAAAAATCCAATACTGAGGCTAGACCAGAGCCCCAATAGAGAACAGACAGAGAGAAATTTTAGGAAAGAGGCTAATAACAATCTCAGTGGCTCAATTGAAATCTACTAATCCAAACATCCATTACTTAAAATCCAGTCTACTACTAAAACAACCGCTACATTTTCCCCCCAGACTTTGATCTTAAATATCCTAACCTATTGGATTTGCCACTGGAAATGCCAGGTTTCCCAGAACCTGCAGTAATAGGTTGTACTTGACTTTTCATCTTCCAAATCAAATTCATCTCAACTGAAAATAAAAACAGTCTTAAAGACTGAGTGTGGCTGATAACTGCAAGAATAATTGAATCACTGCAAAAAAAAGACAGCATGCCTCAGGAATTACTTATTTCTAACTTAGTGAAATATTTTGTGTTCTTAAAGGAAGTGTTTTCAGATGTTTTTCAAGCACAAATTAAATTGATTACATACTAAAATCAACAGCAATTAATTAAACCATAGACCTAGGTTCTCATTTCTTGACCACTACAACAGTGCATGGGTTTATTAGCCATAATCAGGTAACAACACATTCATCAAAGCCAGAGGGAACAGTTTGTTACCAACATCCAGGCAGCTAAACTTTCTTCATATATATATAATAAATTTAAAAAAAGCAAATCACCCATAACCTGGCAGACACACAATAGTAACAATTTGTTAAAAATTACATTTCAATTGCAAACATGACAGGAAAGTCCACCAGGTAAACAAAACCTAGCACATATTTTCAGAAAATCAGATGTTCCCAGAAATACACAATACCCACAAAGATATTCTTTATAGCTACTATTTCCAGGACACTGACTGTTTAGAGAAGTATCCTGTAACAAGTCACTGTCATCCATTCATCAAAAGCTTGCATGCACAAAAGCTGTATTTCCATGACTAACTCATTTACAATTAGGGTAAAAGTCACACCAGGCTGTGAAACACAGATCATGTCTCCCTCTCCACTAGCTCCATGAGAAGCAGAAAACAAGGATGCTCACAATGTGGTACAGAACCTAACACTGCTAAAGCTAGGCATTACAAACCATCCAGCTCTGGAAGAAACCCCTAATGGAGTAATCTACTAGCTTGTGGTTGGTATAAAACAGTCCGGAATGCCTGACCTGAGCACATCTCAGTCTCTCCAGTTACAGCAATTGCTCTTCATACTAAAGCACTGAAGTAGGAAGGGGATAAATTTGCATGTACAGCATACTAAGAGGCAAACTGGAAGACCTCTAAGCCAGTACACTGTCCTCTGATGTGGAAGGCTCACCTTCAAGCTCCTTCTCATCTTTTCTTCCAGATTACAGATGAGCACCCCAAACACAGTGCTGTGGTATCTGTCTTTTCTTGGCTCTCTGAATAGTGGATTATTTACCACAATGATCTAGTCTCAGATTCCAACACCAGAAGTACCCCTCTTCTTCACAGTGGGCTGCCCTCAATTCCCCCTATGTTGCTAAACTACCAATTTATCTGTCTAGCAGCAGCAAGCTATCTCTGCTAACCACTACAAACACAGCCACAGTCCCGAAACAGGAAAAAAACTCAGTATATCAGAGGATTGAGCTACTGACACTACTGCTGCCAGAGGACTGGAGAAGGAGGATGTAGCCACTTATGCAAGGACAAGAAGCAACAGCAGCATCCTGACACTGACCAGCAGCATGAAAGAAGGTGCAGAATGCAGAACTCAGCTCTCTGGGCCCTCCTCAGCCTCTCCAGAGAACAGGTGGCAAGCTAGATCAAAGTGTTCTCTGGGTCACTTTCAACTGCAGCAACTTGCTGAATCACTAAACCAAGAGATATGGAAACCTGCGTGCACAAAAAAGGCCCCAAAATGCACTAACTGAGATGAATAAAGATGATTAGGACATAAAAATGTCCTATTTTGGCTACCAAGAAGCCTTACAAAAACCTGACGTTGTTGTCTGCCAAAAGATAAAAGGTGCAACATGCTTCATATGGCACAAAGAAACACTGATAGAGAAAATATTTCAGCAGAGACCCTGGTATCCAACAAGGCAATATTACACAAATATAAATATCCCTCATCAAATTAGACACTAGTGATTTCTTTTTACCTTATCTCTTCAAAAGAATTTTAGTAATACTAGCTGCAGAAAAAGAAGTACAGAAAGACCTATGGAAGAAGGAAGGCCACCCATTTTACTTCAACTAAAAAGACAGCTGTAAATACAGTTCTTCTACTGATCAATGATAATGTGCTTACAAAGCATGGAATCTGAGAAATGGTATGCCAGGTACACAAGGTAGTATGGTACATTGAAAATTTTATATATGGTCTAATGTGCATTCTTCCTTGTATTGAATAGAGCTCAAACTCACATCACAGGATTCCACAGTTTCCCCAACTAAAATTATCCTTCAAGAAAAACCATAATACCGTATTTTAATTGAAAGTAAAATCAAATGTCTACAATCACCTTTTCACTCTGTCTGCAAGCACATAGATTTGACCAAACATGGAGGAAAAAAGATGCCCTCTGCTCTGCTTTTTTTGTTTGTTTGTTTGTTTTTTTTGTGGTTAAGGCTTAAAAGATATCATTAGCAAAGTCTTGTTTTTTCAGTAAATTAATGCAAGACCAAAAGTTAAAAAGCTAAGCTCTAGAGATTTCTCCTGAACATATAAAACCTAATAGACGGTTCTCCAAACACCACCATTCTTTTTCTTATTCCCCAAATCACAAATAAATACATTCCTAACTGGATTCACATCCTCTTTCTGCCACCCCCAAAGCTAAGAGAGTGTCTGCGCAGCTCACGGAACTACAAAGATATAACAGCATCTTCCCTTCCTCTGCCTCTGAGGCTGCTTAATTTCCTCAGATCCTTTTCAGTGGATGTACACCGAAAGCAGGCTGCATCAACACATCTGTCCATTAGATTGCTGCACATCAATCTGCCACCTTATGCCTCAAGCAATTAATTATCTCAATTCTGTTATCACACAGGTCTGTACCTGCAGGGTAATTAGATAGTAGCATGGTGGGGTAGGCAAGATGAGAGAGGGAGTAGTGAGCAAAAGAAAAAAGAAAGGTGAACACCTAATCCCTGTGAAGTAAGGCAATGTTAATTTCCTGTCACTGGCAGATCGTTACAACAGACACTGCAGACTATGAAAATTCTGGCTTAATATATCAAGCACAGAAAAGCTATACTCTTTTCCAGAAGTTAACAAGTCCTGAGTATGCAAGTCCAGTTATATTCTTAAACTGTGAAAAAAATAGCAATTTTAAAAGCACAGTTACATTGTGAAATACATCAATACAGAAGATGACCAAATCAAGTGGGAAAAAAGGGTGAGGGGGCACTTACATGGATTAAGTGTATTACCATTATCACTGCAGACTCCCTCACACTACCATCAATGCAAGAAAACCTCAGACGTACCTCAGGGTGTCAGTGACTTGTTACAGGATACTTCTCTAAACAGTCAGTGTCCTGGAAATAGTAGCTATAAAGAATATCTTTGTGGGTATTGTGTACTTCCAGGAATATCTGATTTTCTGAAAATATGTGCTAGGTTTTGTTTACCTGGTGGACTTTCCTGTCATGTTTGCAATTGAAATGTAATTTTTAACAAATAGTTGATATTTTACATCTTTTATCAGAAACAGCAGCCTGCTCTGTCCCTAGGTGTAAAATAATATATTGCAGGCTGTTTCTCTGAAACTCAGTTTTTATTCATCATCAAATGGCAGGCTTTGAGGATGCTGGCCTGCCAAAACCTTTAATAGCTTTGACATTTCCCAGATGCTTGCTTTCCCTACCCCTCACTAAAATAATTTGTTGCCAAACACCTGCAAATACTTACATACGAATCCCTGTTACAGGCCTGCTATGTAAGAAATAACTAAGCAGGAACCAAACGTAACTTTCAGAGAGGCTATCCAGTCACATGGTTTGCTTCTCACTTCCACCCACAAAGGTACTAAGACCAGGAGAAACAACAGAACAAAATATCCAAAACTAAACCCAACCCAACCAAAAGAAAACTCAAAAAAAATAGAAAAAAAAAAAGCTGAATAATTCACTTCCTGTCTCCCACCTCTCCTATCACACATTTTCCTTCACAGCTGGAGAGTCTCCATCAAGAGGTATTTTCCAAGAAACTCTTCAGCAATAGGTCAAGTGTGTAGCTGGTACATAGACTCTCATTATGACATGGTAGCTTCTGGTTACTTTCAGTCCTGTATTTGAGCCAAGATACTTCCAAAATGCAAATGAATTAATAATCCCGTTCTTCGACTGGCAGCCAGAAAAACACCAGTAGAAATTCTCACCAGGAATAATATGGAACTGTAAGCCCTAAAATTAAATGCTAACCAATTATTAAGTTTCTAGAGCATTGTTACTGACTTCTAAAATAATTTCCTTATATTGGTTCTCCTTCATTATACCTGTTCTGCAATTTCAGAACTACTCTATTTTAGTTACCATCTCTCTTTTTGTTAAAGAGTATATTTAGAAGACACATAGGTAATTACACTAACAAGGTTTTATCCAAATAAGTGCCACCCATTTCTCAAAAATACCAACTCATTCTCTGTCATTATGGTCACTTCCAGAGAAGGGAAGTCAGACAAAAGAGATTAAGAGACTCCCCATCAGCTTTTTCTAACGCAAAAGAAATTGCTGTGTTTTTCCAATACTATGCATTATTACATCTCTATCTCAGTGGTATCTTCTGATCTGCTAGCTATAGAGGTTATAGTCAAAGAGGCAGATAACCTTGAGGAACGGACTCACATGCCTCCCTGGAATCAGCCCAGAGAGAAAAAGAAAAAGACCCCTGTTGTGTGTTCTGTGTTCGAGATATAAATATTTTCTGAATGACCAGAAAACAAGAGCAGGCCAAAGAAGGTAATGCCAATGGTGACGATATCAGAAAATATCACAGCTGTTTTAGTAAAACAAAGTGTGACCTGCAGAAAGGTACTTTGGATTAAATCAGAGATTGCAAGGAACACGGATTAAACTACTTGTGGCCACTGCCTTCTCTAAATAATCATTCCCTGGGGCACATGCACAATCTAAGCCAAAATAGAATGTTTTAACTTAAATCATAGAAAACTCTTGGTAATGCAGCCCTGATTCATGAATACATGTACTTCCAACAAATTACATGACTACTTAAACCTTCCAATAAACATGAGTTATTAGAAGTAATCAATTTAGTTACACAAAAAAAAAAAGCCAATTCTGCCTATGTAGGAAGAAAAACCCACTACTTTCAATACCGCAGAGGTTCTCATTCACAGATCCAACCTCATCAAAAATCTCATTCATTTAAGCAAAAGTCCTGCTTAGCTTAGCCTAACTGTAGTTGTTTCTTTTAAAAATTAGCCAGCTTAAGATATCTGTAATCAGTCGAAGTTGAGCAGCATACAGAAATTTCCCATCAAATATCATATAAAATAGTCCCAAAGCCCTTATAGCTTTTGCTACTGTTTCATTTCATACCTCCTAGAAAGTAAACACTGCAATTACGAATGTAATGACTACCACCAGGCACTTCTCAAGAAAGGAAGAAAACCCCACGCTGTTAAACATATAAGCAGCATTCCAAAATAAAAAATTGAAGTTACAGAAAATACTGTAGTTCTCATCTTCTCACCCAATCCTAGACTTGGAAATGTGACTCTTGCTTAAGGTGCAACTCCTTAACATTCAGGAGACCACCCGACATGGAGGATCACAGCTGTGGAGCCTGAGCCATCTAGCCTGCACCAATGCCAAAAGCTGTTTAAGACCTGGACGTTTGTCAGAAGACATACAAAGATCCTGCATCTCAATCCTCACTAAGGATCATTTATCTAAAAAAGGACCAGAAAGCTTCAAGCAGCTGGAAGTTTTAGCCAGTGATGGCAAGACACTGCCAACAGTTCAGAAAAGCTGGGCAGCGGGAGCGATCTGGGTGGGTACCAAAGACAACACCATTTATCACACATACCAGCAGATGTGCTGAGGTCCAGGGCAGCCTCAGCNGGGGTGGGGAGTGCTCCCCGCTGCCGGATGCACCCCAGCCCAGACCAGGGGTCTCCCTGCCTGACAAACCCACAGGCTGAACTTCCTAAGAGAGAAGCGAGTGCCCGGCCACTAAGTTGCCCAACATGGAGAGAGCTAGCGTGACTACAAGGACACGGGAGCGCCTTCCCGCCCCCTCGGCCGGAGCCTGCCTGCAGACGGCACGGCCCTCAGCTCCGGCGCCATCCTGCCTTCCCTGCGGCGGCGCTCCACTACCTCTACCCTCCCGGTAATATGAACTCCCGAACACTGTCCCAGTGGACGGCGCTCCCAATCCCCCTGGACTGCCCGAACCCCCGCCCGGCCCCACCATCGGGAACTGCGCCCGTCCCACCCTAACAGGCTCCGGGGCGAGTGCGCGGAGCCCTGGCACCCGGTAGCGGCGACTGTGGAGGCCTCGCATCTCCTCAGTCCCCACCGCAGCGGCCCCGCGGCCCGCCGAGGGGCCTCCCTTCCCGCCGCCGAACCTCCTCCGCCCCACCAGGAACAAAGCCCCGCGCCGCCGCACCGGCTGGGCGCGTTCTCATTCCCGTGGATCACGACGGCCGACAAAGTTTACCTCGTTTTCCCGGCTCCGTGACAGGACAAGGCGGCTCGACCGGGGAGCGGGAGCAAGGATCCCCCTCCCCCAGCGCCGCACAAACTTGTTTTTATTTCCTGCGCTCCCTCCCGCCGTGAGAATCCTCCAGCGTCTCGATCAAGGCTGTAGAGGAGGCGGGGAAGAGGCGCGTGGCACTGCTCCCGGCTTGGGGCGGGGGGACGTACGGGGCAGCCTAGCCGTGCCTTGCTGCCCCTCACCCTGAGGCGGCGACACCAGCCTCCTCCTTTGGCTTGCTACCTGGCGCCATCTCCCCGTGGCAGCCTGACTGCCTCGGTCGGAAGGCTGGTCCGCTTGGGAGGGGGGTGGGGGATCTTCAGGCCGGGAGAGCGCCGCCGCCCCCAGAGCCCTGCATGGCTTGGCTTTCCTCTCTGTACCTCGGCGGCTTTGAGTTTAAGTGCAAGGCTAGAAGTTGCAGCTCCGGGAACAAGAGCATTTACTTCTCTCAGGGACGGCTTGGCGTCGCTGCCGGCAGAGGAGTGAGGCTAACACCCATGAGCTGCCACGTGCAAAGCGGCCACAGTAAGGAAGCCAAAATCAATTGGGTGCCGAGAGGTCTTCACCTGTTAGTTTCTCAGCACAGCACCAGAGATGCAAAGATGATCCCTAAAATCATTGCTTAGATGCTGCCTAAGGCTGTAGATTCCCTGTGTACATATGTTCATGCAAGTACAGTTCTTTACTACACTGATATTTATGCTATTTACATGCCAAGAATTACCTCTCCCTTGAAGTAGCTCAAGAAAGGGCAGCTCCACACCTGGAGTTCCTGCAGGACATACATACACGCCACTGTTCTCTGTACCTGCTGGTTCACAGCTACTTCCACTTGCAAAAGAAGTAACTTCCGTGACATAACACAGCCAAAGAGCAGGGCAGGGAAGAAACAAGTACTACTGTCCTTTTGCTCCACATTTCAGAAAGCAGAGGTTTTACCCCAGATGCAAAAAATGAGAGTTCATGTCTTTCCTTTAGTGTAGAATTTCACCCCCAAAGGTATCCTGAAATTTAGCTAAAATGAGTATAACTTGAGGCCATTCCTTACATATATATATATATATATATATGTATCACACACACATATATATATAGTTAATCAAATATTAACTGAAGCAAAAAGTAACTTAATTAATAGGATTGGATTTGCTAACACACACCACACTATCAGATGGCAACTGAGGCCTCACTTGAGGTGAATGCATATTACTAGTGACAAAGGAAAGGATTTGAGCATGCCTCTTATGACCAGGACCCCACGTAAACATGATGTGACCTTGTTGTAGCTTGTTCCAGAAACAAGCTCATAGAAGTGATAAGCAATAATAAACTCTTTATTATTCTTAGAGGCTAGATTTACAGTCAGCCTATTCTAGCACTAGGCACTTCCTCTGGCTGATTTTGGCAATACAGTGGCTAATATTTGCATTTCCATTGCATTGAGGACATAGGACCACCAAGAAACAGAGATCTCTAGAGATCTCAGAGATGGGTTTCAAAGTTCAATGCTAAGTCTGTTTTTTGCAATGCTTCATATTATGGGTATAGGCAAAGTGCCTGCAACACCAACAAAACAAAAGCAGAATTACAATCACCTTCTAGCTTTCAAGCAAAAGTTTCAAAACTTGACCTCCAAGGAAAGAAGGCAGAAATTACTATATTTTTTAAAATTTAAACTGTCATGATTTAGCACTCTGACACATGGTTTTTAAATTCTTGCACTTCGGCAATACTTCACATATATGCAGATACCAGCTTACAGATGCACGTATTTTACATATGACACTAGCCAAAGAAAAAAAGTATTTTTTCACAATATCTGCAATGTGAAGGCTCAGTGCCAGGAAGTTCAGTGTGTAGGGGTAATACCACAATGTTAGCCTAGCATAAATGTTCTTTACATTTTACATTATGTCTATGGTAAATAATACCTTCTTATATGTTTACAGCTGTAATTATCACCTCTATATTGTGAATTCCTCCCTTCCTCGCTTTTTCCTAGGAATGAGGAAGGACAGGAAAGGAGAAAATCTGTATCGGTGTTTTAAAGAGGTTTCAGTGCTTTTGAACTTGCCTAGAGATGTTGCCACTGACCACGTTAAACATTCACCTCAGACACAAACTTGCTGAGTCAAGAAATCTGCTGTGTACTATGCTAACCTGCTATCAAAATAGCCTTGTCTTCTACTTTAATGACATCAGAAACACTTTTAAATATTCCAAAGAATGGGGTAAGAGTAGTTATGGTAGTGATTCATACCTTTTACACACTGGGTTACCACTTGCCCTGATGTGCTTTATTCTTACTGGTTTCTACAGAAGCAACCAAATTTGAGTAATGTATCAGGTGAACAAAAAAAGTTTTTATATCAGAAGGAAGAAGGATTGCTTGGTCAGTTATCGCTGTGTTGAAACTAGCCATCTATTGTTGCTGTAGGGCCCCAGCTGGGTAATAATTAGTGTTGACTCTATGGTTCAGAAGGCTGAATCAATTGCTTTATTATATCATCTCATAGTATATTTTATTATACTTATATTACATTATATTACAGTAGTAAGAATTCTTACTAACTAATAACTATAAAACCTGTGACTCTCTCTCTTGAGAGTCTAGACACAGCTGTGGATCTAATAGGTTAGTGAATCTAAACACTTTCACCAGAACCCAATTAAGTAATCACCTTGGGTAAATAATCTTCAGAACACATTCCACATGGGCATAACAATAAGTAGAGATAAGAATTGTTTTGATTCTCTTCTCTGCTTCTCTCAGGAAAAATCCTGAGAAAGTCTGTGCCTGCTCTCTGTGGCCAGAGAGCTGCTGCCACAACCTATTCTTACGAGCAACCAAGAACTTGGAGAGCAAGTTATGCGGAAATCAGGGCACAGAAAAATGGTTTCAGTCCTATTGCTATTTTGCTTAAGTAACACAAACCAGAACAGCAGTCTTTCATGTGCATAAAATACATACAATGATGGCATATGCTATGTTTATAACCACTCATAAGGCATATATATATATAGAGATCACATTTGCATCAAGAACACTTGATAGATACCAAGTTTCCCTTGAGAAAGTCTCCTAAAACTCAGTACACTCTTTGAAACTAGGCTATTTAATATAAATTTGTAATCTGACTTTGGTGTTAGAGATCACAAAATACGTTTAAGTAGCTCCAAATGTAACATAAACAGTAGCATAAGAATTTACAGTGTTTCAAAAATGTCTCTCCAGCAGCTCTGTATTCTGGCATGAATAACCACCACATTTTTATTTGTAACAAGAAAAAGAGTTCTCTGGTAACTGGTTTTATTGTTTCTTTTCGTTTTCAGCAAAACAAATCCTTATAGCTGCAGTGCTGTACAAGTAATAATCATCTCATTCATGTACTGTTGACAGAACTGGTATCTGTAAGGTTCCTTCCAACCCACACCATTCTATGATTTATGAATTGCCCCTGCATGTGTCAGCTTTGGGCACTAAATCACCATTTCAGAAATTTTCAAGCTACCACACCAACAGACCATATTTAACCCCATATTCTATGGTCTAGGAATGAACCCACCTGACCTATTTTCCATCACTGACTTACTGGCACAGATGATACATGGTATCTGTGGTGGTTAAAAAGCTAATGTTAAATCTGCTGACTCAAACACAGCCGTGATTGTGTAACAAGTGCAGCAATGAAACATCAATGTGCATTAACCTTCTGAAATGTTCAGTTGGTACAAAATCAAAAGAAAAATACAAAATCTCTAAACTGTGAATAACTTCAGTCCATACCAACAGTGTGCTGCAGAAAAATCTATCAATTATCTGATTCTTATTGGTACTCCAATTCTTTAATAAAAAATGGACAAAACCAAGAATCTTGCACAGTATTTACAACATTTTCTTCCTGTACTGATTTATCATGTTCCTAATAAATTATTACATTTTTGCAGGTTATCAGCTTGCAAGGCAACCCCTTGTAAATGCATGTCTACATCACCCACTACAAGACAGTATAGGCATGATGAAAATAATTGTAAAAAATCAGGACTATGCAGTTTTAAGGTTGGCTCATTTATATTATTATGATACAATGAGCACTATATGTGTATTCATGTAATCCAATGCTTGATGCCCTGTGATACAACAGAAAAAGCCTGGTACTTTACATATTCCCGTACACATTTTTCTATTCTCCAGTTTCCTAGAACTGCTCCTCTTTTTTTTTTTTTTTCCTTGCATTAATAAGCATTAAGAAGAAACTAGTGAGAAACACTGCAATTGGCAAGTTTAAAATTGTGAAGGCTGCAGAAAAGTCTCTAATATATTGTATAATTGATGCTTTGTTTAACATATACTAGCACAACTGTAGTCCAGAAAAAAAACCACCAACTCCAGAAGTGCTTTCAAGGCAAGTCTGGTGGTACTGAGTGAGGGAAGTCATGTGTTATTTGATACAGAGAAAACTGGTAGGAAAAAGAACTAAATAAAAAGTAAAACAGTTGCTGCTTTTTACTCTTCACAAAACTCAAATTAGTTCTCTCATAGGACTGTTCTGGTTTAGGGCAAATTTAGGAGAAAACCTCCAAAGGATTTCTTCTAGAAAGCAGATTCAAGCAACCCCTCTCCCAGCCAGTTCAGGAAAATATTTCCTTGGAGAAAAGTGGAAAAAAACTATTTATTTAAAAGGCAAAGCATTCACCAGCACAAAATAAATGAACCATATGAAACAATAAAACCTCTCGCCTCTCCAAAGGAGATGACAAACTCAGAAAAGTCCCCTTCGTGGGCTGTAGCTCGGCTCACTCAGTTTCTTATCAGTCCCTCCAGCACTGGAAATGCCATGGCCCAGGCCTGGCCCGGTGGGCCACAGGTGCAAGCTGCCGGTGCTCCTCTGGGTGTTCAGTCCAGAGCAGGTTTAAACAGGTCCAAAGAAAAAGAAAAACCACAGTCCAGGGAACTTCTCTGCCTCAGCTAACTAGAAACTAACTAAAAGCAAAGGAGAGCTCTGTCCTGCCATCTGTCTGTCCATCCGCAGACAACGCAGTCCAGGAGTAGGAATGTGGAGGAGTGAGTGCAGTTTCTGATAACAAACTCTGCGCTTCTTCTCTCCCCCGCTTTGCTCTCGGAACCAGTCTTAAAGATGCAAAACTTATTTCTGGGCTAAACAGACAAATGGGGATATGAGCATCATAAAGTCACCCCAGGGCAAGGACTCAAACAGAAGTTCCACACACAGGGATGTATTGCACAATTCTTCAACTCCTGTGATGGGATACAACTGATTCAAATGCCATGTATCATATACTTAGTGTAACATGACTGGAAATCTAGTGCAGAACATATAAAAGTTTGTGTAACTGGCCACACAAAGCTAAAAACAAAACAAAAAAAAACCAGAGAACCTATAGCATGATGTTACAACATGCCTCCTCAAATCTCAGTGCATTGCTCCATGATTGGTGACTGCCGGGGTTTTTTGATGGCACAAGAGCTTCAAAATAATGTATTTCTCTTCCTCCACCTCCCTTTTTCATACAGTGAAACAGGCCCCAACTCAGAACAATCTGTAGAGATAACAGCTCTGAGACAGAATCTGCTGTACATGTTGAGTGTCTATGAATAACATTAGTATGTATTAGTATTAGCTATTAGTGGAGATGGGAAGATTTCCTTAAACTGAAGAGGAAGCAAGCTTTCTTCAAGTCTGTGGAGAGCATCCTACCTTCTAGTTATGGCCCATTAGTATCAGCTACCAATTATCAGTGAAGTCATACAACACCTCATAGATGAGTAGCCATGAGTTTACATGTCCATTTAGAACCTTCACAGACTGCAGGTTAGCCACCACTGTCTTCTAGAATATGGAGCTAGACAGCTTGGGTTCTAGCCATTAATTTGAAATTAAGATTCTTTAGATAAGAGTAGATAGAGCCCCACTCTTTAAGTACCTGTTACGGGTTAGGAATGGTATTTCCCAATTTAGTATTCCCACCAAAACCCAGGCACTGCTCTACTCGTTTCCCCTCCCACTCCCCCTCTCCATCTGGCAGCTGGAGAGGAGAATTCAGGGCACAAAAAATAAATATCAAATAAGAACAATTACTGGAAACAGCAATGAAATAAGAAAACAAACAGTAACTATCCCAATAACAAAAGTATGCAAAATAGAGAGTGATTCAGAGAATTCCTTCCCCCATCCTAGGAATGACATGAGGTGGTATTGAATAATCTCATGGTCCTAGCCATGCCCTCTCCTGCCCACTGGAAAACTTAATCCTGTCCTAGCTGAAACCAGGACAATACTATAAACAGGAAATTTATTTAACCAAATACAATAATAATTATCCCTTCTTAAGCATAGTGCCTCTGTAATATGTAAAACCAATGGCTGTGCCTCAAGGAGCCTAAATTTTTATCCAGTTACTCAGCTCCTGGCTGCCTTTTACAACCCAACATACCATCTCCAGTTTAAGGAAGATCCCTAAACTTTCATTATAATGTCAGCTGTACAAAAAGCTTTAAAGATTTGAATGGCATATCTATGATTCAAAAAATCATAGGTCTGGTAGTTAATCTTCTCAGGGAATATGATATCTTCTTTTTAATTCATAATTATGTGATTCAAAGAACAGACCCCAAAGAGTCTGCAAATGTATATGTATATCCCCCCTTATGAAAGGGGGATGCAACAAGACAAATTTTTTTTATAAAACATCTTCCTGTGAGTTGAGACATGTCTGCCTCCAGGCTCCAGGTACCCTGTTTCAAACTCATGTATCCTTCCCCCTCCACTCCAGTTTATAAATCACATTGTTGTTCATATAATCACAGAACATTCTGATTTGGGGAAGACCCATAACGATGGTCAAGTCCAGCTCTTAAGTGACTGGTGCATACAGAGATTGAATCTGCAACTTTGGTGTTATTAGCACCATGCTCTAACCAATGTAGTATTTATAGCTTCACAGAATATCTAAGAACAAGTTATCAGGCCACCTTAGTTTAAGACAATTATATGGAGTGGAGATGCCAAAATGAGCTACCTCCCCTTAGTTTTAACCACTCCCCTTTCACCAATAAGGAGACATGAATGGAAGATATAAATGAAAAAATAACAGTTTACTAGAAAACAAACAACAACAGCCAAGATAACAGCAATAACCACTAGACACAAAGGTGCTGAAACCCTTGGACTCCCTAGGAACAAAAAAACCAGATATCTTGGTATCTTGGTTTAAGATAGGTATCTTGGTTTAAGATAGATATCTAGATACCAGATATCTTGGTATCTAGAAAACTAGGTATCTTGGTTTAAGACAATTTAAGGGAGACACTCTAACATGAGTTACCTCCTCTGGTTTTAACCAATCCCTTGCCACCCATAAGGAGAAATAAATACAAGTTGATGTAAGTGAAAAAATAAGTTTACTGACAATCAAAACAGAAACAGGTAAAAAAAAACCCCAGTAAATAATCATTAGATTCAAAATTGCTAAATCTGCCCAACTTCCCTGGGAACAAAGAGAAACTTAAAAAATGCCAGTGACACCTCCCACCAAGATGGCTGCTCTGCAGCCAAGCATGAGGCTCAAAAACAGTGGCTGAAGGTCATGGTCTTCCTTATGGTTGAACTTTTGAACTTTTCTCCTTTGCGCATGCGCTTCGGTCCCCTGGTGCTTATCTGAGTATGTCTGCCGGTTTTGATCAGCTTGGAGACAGAGGATTTCCTTTATCTAAGTTTCTTGCATTCCTTGGTCTTCTCCCGGTATTGTTCTTTATCACAAGAAGCTTCAGAAATCTGCATTTTCCTATGCCCTTTGTACCATGGCAGAGGTTTCTTAAGTAAAAGGCTAAAATTCAACACAATTCTACAAGCTAAAATTTAAATACTTAACTCATATTGCAGACCCCCAAAACCTCCCTTTCAGTCCCCCCTTTTCTTAAAATATAGTAAATTCTTTTACTACAGGGGCCCTGATCTAAATTTTGACTTATTATCATGACAGATCCCCTTCAGCAGGATTCTATGAGTTCTAGAGTGTGAAGTCAAGATGGCCACACATCTCAACGTCTTCTAATTCTACATGAGTGTTAAAATA
>VXBC01012674.1:33335-101256 GCA_013399945.1 Ploceus nigricollis | reverse complement strand
GGAATGGGAGTGGGAGCTCATGGAGAAGTTACCTCTGAGCTCTGCTCTCCCACTGACTCTGTGTCCTCATTTCTCTGGATTTGTGTTTATTGACCTTTTACTCCATCCTTGGGGATTTTTTTTTTATCTGCCAGCTCTTCCAGCCATGAGCTGTCTCTGGGTGTCTGTATACATGCAAAGCTTGGCTCAGCTAAGCCCTGATTTCCACTACACATTAGTGGCATTTAAATAATAAAGGCACAGTTTGTGATTACTCCCATGGTGACCCTGGTTCTGAGCTTGTGTGGCTTTTCCTGAGACCAGGACATCTCTGCAGTTCCTGTCCCAGGGACAGAAATCCTTTTCTCACCTCTGTATTAGGCTGGAGTGTTCCATGGGGTTTTCATACAGTGAGGTTTGGAGGAGAAAAAGGAGAAAGGCCCCAAAAAAGCCAAGCATAGGAAAGCATTCTGAGAATTACAGAATCACAGAATGGTTTTGGTTGGAAGGGTCTGAAAGATGATCTAATTCCACCCCCCTGCCATGGGCAGGGACATCTTCCACCATCCCAGGGTGCTCCAAGCCCTGTCCAGCCTGGCCTTGGGCACTTCCAGGGATCCAGGGGCAGCCACAGCTGCTCTGGGTAACCTGTACCAGGGGCTCACCACCCTCACAGGGCAGAATTTTTTTCTAATTTCCAATCTAAACCTACTCTCTTTCAGTTTGAAGTCATTCCCTCTTGTCTTGTCACTCCAGGCCTCTGTAAATAGTCTCTCTCAATTTTTCTGTTGGAATTCCCATATTACAACCACTGAATCAGCTCTGGCTTTATTTCATTACTCCATATTTTTAATAGAAGATGTCAGGCAGCTCAAGGAAGGTAGAAGAAGGACAAAATAAAACAGAAATAAAGAGAAACAGAAACTAAGAACAATCCTATTCATATTCTGCTCCTTCTTAATCTCCTTCACCAGAGCTGATCTCTGTAAATCTGCTGAGATTCCTATCGGGGTATATTTGTCTGCTCTTGAGATGTAAGAGGGAGAGCTGATTATCATCAAACAGCACAAAGCCAGCAGAGGAGAGCTTTGTTCAGCCTGATGTATAATTACTACCCTTTGCTGGCTGCTTCAGATCAAGCCTAAAAGGATCGGGGGGATTTCCTTGGGTGAAAGTGATCGCTCTGTGGCTGCATTTTTTTCCTCTTTTCTGCTCATTTTCTCCATGTGTGATCAGTCTTCTGAAATTTTAGATAGCCACACATTACAGCAGAGAAGCAGCACTCTGCCAATTTAGTAGGAAAGTCACGTTTTTAATATGCAGAATAAAACTGTGGCCTTATTTAAGAATTAAGTCCACCCCCTCATCAGACTTGGGTTCAACCAAAGCTCAGCTCTAGACTGGAGTTGAAGAACACAAAAGGGCATTTCTAGCATCAGCCTGCCTGGGCTAAAGCCTAAGACAGGTTAAGGTCTAAGACTTGGAACTAAATGATCTTTAGGGTCCCCTCCCAAACAATCCCATGATTCTGTGATTGGACACAGCCCTCAGAGGTATCTGGAGCTAAGTGAGGTGAATGTCCTAAAATAATCTGATCAGTTTAGAGCATCTTCTGACTGTCCTAAAAGTTGGGATTTGCTGAGAATAAAGATGAGAAATAGAAAAATTACAAGGATCACTGAAGGCTTAGAAAGTGTTCTTCATCCAGCAGAGACTTAGAGGCTCAGTGGATTTAATGCATCCAGGGAAGAATGAAGGCCCACAAACAGTCTAAGAGATATCTAATGCTCTTTAATTGATGCTATTTAATCAAGTGGGAAGAGGGTGTAATCTCAGAGAGAAGCTAAAGCTGCACATATGCAACGTGTGTATCTTGCCCCATGCAGACAATTCCATTTTGGGAGAAATGGATCAGTGACAGGGATTAGTTTTCTTTCCCTTGAAATCTTTAAATCAAGCTCCTTTTTCTTTGACTTGTGCTTTCTCAGGAGGGAGGGCTGCACCAGCTCTAGAGCTGACCTGATAGGCCCCTGCACTGTGCACCTCTGACTATTCCTTGATGCTGAAATCCTCATTGGAGAAACGCATTTTTAAATTCTCACAGTCAGCCTTAGGCAGCATTATCCTACTAAAACACAAGAATAAATCATCCCAGAGGGTCAGTCACTGCTTTCTGCTCTCTAAATGCCCTTTGGGCAGAAGATTCTGGACCAGCCCAGGGGAAGGTGTGCCCAGAGCACTCACCAGGGTCTTGTAGTCGATCTGCTGTCGGATGAGCTTGTCCTCGCTCAGGGAGTACCTGGCCTCCCCCGTGATGGAGTCAATGGGGCCCTTCTCCATCTGCTGCTTGATGGCACAGAAAAGGGAGAAGAGAGGCTCCCCAGCACACTCCTGCAGGGATGAGAGGTAACCACAAGGTGAAACTACAGGCTGGAATTGAGAATCCAACCTGGGCATCCCAGTGACTGCCTGGGTTCACCATCCCAAATCACTCAGGATGGATATCAATGGGAACCAGTCTATTCCAACAGCACAGGATCAGAAGTGACCCTCAACTTCCACAGAGTGCAACCAGCCCTTGGGCACTTGGTGGGACCCTTGGGGATGGTTCTGTGCAGCCCCAGGATTTGGACTTGATGGCACAAAGCTCCTGGGCACATGGTGGGATCCTTAGGGATGGTATTCTGCAGCACCAGGAGCTGGACTTGATGATCCTTGTGGATCCCTTCCAGCTGAGCTTATTCTGTGACTCTCTGAGTGTCCTGCCATGGTGTCAGTGTTCCCTGGCAATGCTGGGGCTGTTCAAGTGATTGCCACCAGGCCAGACCTTTGCAGTGGTGGAGCAAGTAGTGGGATGGGTCCCAAATGACCTGGAAGCAGGTTTTAAAGGGAGATGGATGGCTGGTGCCACATCCTGGGTGTCTGGGCAGAGTCCACAGACTCCCTGAGCACTCTCATGCTGCAGGCAAACAGCAATTCTCAGGCCCAGGTGTGCCCCTGGACCTGTGTGGAGGTGACAGAAGTGTAGGGCCCAGCACGGGACAGCAAAAACAGCCCCAGGCAGGCACAGCCAAGCTCATCTGTGCCCAATTTCTCCTCATCGTTTCCACTCATTCTTCCCACACTTTTCCTCCCTTGCTGCACTCCCTCAGTGCCATGCACCCCGAGCTTTCTGCTCCTGCCTCCCTTCCCCTTCATCCCTCCCTTCTTCCTCCCCTCCTCACCCTCTCCTCTCGTGTCCCAGCTCAATGAGCGAGGTCATTTTCCTCTGGTGTAAATCCCAGCGAAAACAAGTTAATAATCTGAGGCAAAGTGGCCCCTTTTTCAGTCCCTACACCTGTCTCCCACTTAATTAGCTTATCTGCCAGCAGCATATTGCTTCTGTGTGCCTGTCTCCTGCCCTTATCAGGCCTCTGTTCAGGCTAAGGCAAGAAGACAAGTAGCTGAGTGGGGTGAAAAAAGCCTATTATAAAAGCAGCTCTTTAGAGAGTCACCTCCTTATATCCTTTCCTTTCAGCTGAAAGCAGGGATCTGATACTGGAGTCACTGAAATTACCTTCCAGGGACCTTCAAAACTTTCCCATGTGCTCGTCCTTGAACTGGTTGTGCCTGGGGAAGGCTCAGGGGGATTGGGGTTTATTTGTAAAGCCTCAAATTGCCTGGCAGAGGTGGTTATTCTGTCCAAATGAGGATGTGAGGTGGGAGGATATTTAGCAGCTGCAGTGGGAGTGGGGGAGAGGTGCAGAGCTCAGCTCCTTCAAAAAAGGCTGGCTCTGAGCTTGGCAATTGTGATTCTTGAGGCTCAGTGTGGGTCCTGCAGGGGAAATCGGATCCCTCTGCAGTCAGTGGCAGGGCTCAAAGACTGAAAGACTTTTTCAACTGCACAAACCCCAAGGACACCTTCCAGGAGGAATGAGAGAGCTCAGGGGCTGCCTCAAATCCTTCCACTCAAGTTCTTTCACACAGCTTTGCTGATGGATGTCCCTCCACTCCTCGTGGGGCTGTGTCTCAGTGCTGCCTCTGAGCTGGGGTGGAAGGAGATCTCCATCCACTGTGCACTGAAAATATGGGTCACCACATGATGGAGACCTCAGTCTGCTGTTAAAAGGACAGCATCTTCTACAGAAGTCTCAGTCAGGCTCTGAAATCCTTCCCATTTCCACACTGACCCTTAGATCCCACCTCTGTACAAGAGAGGGACCAACAAGTTGCCTCTCTAACAAAGTGTCCCTCTTTGTTCTCCCTGGGTCAGAAAATAGCCCATCTCCTATTAGGCAGTGACCTCCTTCCAGAGGCAAAAAAAGCGCCTTTAACTGTCTATCTGGGAAGTTTTCATCCCAACTGATCCTCACCAAGAAGAAATGCTTTAAAGCAGCTGTTTCTCCAGGCATGCTCCTCCTCTTACCTTGAGGAACTTGTAGAGGAGGAAGGTGAACCAGTTGGTGAGCATTTTTTCAGCCACAGACTCTGTCCTAAAGCAGAGAAAAAAGAGAATTGGAAATGAGTTAGTCATGCTGGTCCTATCAAAATACTGTCCTTGTCCATCTTCCTGCCCAGTGGGAAGTCTGGCATGGCACCATCAGGATTTAGGACGTCCTAGGTGCCCTGTTTTAGTTTTGGATTTAGGAAACCTGCAGGAAAACCCTTGCTGCCCTGTTGATTCTCCTGTGACTACAAGTCCCTGTGTATCCGTTTTTCAGTTTCTCCAACAACGAAAAGGAGTTGATGACATTTGAGGGAATCTTCTCCAAAGAGCTCAGGGCGGATAAATCCATCAAATCTGAGGAGCTCAGAGCGAGGCCATATGTCAAGGAGGCTGTATAAATACTCAGGAGGGACGGATCTAAGTCTCTGGGGAACAGTTATCTGGCACTGCCTATCTCCCTGGCATTTGGGAGTGATTACACTCCTCAATGTGTCAATGTGGCACATACACGGAGCTCATCCTTCTGCCCTTGAGCACTCTGTCCTCAATCAAACAAAAATCCATCTCGAGGCTTCAGGGTGAGCTTCTCCTGCAGAAACCTGTGCTGGCTCCAGCACATGCACTGGAGAAAAACAAGAGAAACCAAGAGAAGCTTGGGGAAACCAAGAAAAAATAAGAGTCTCTACCTGGAAGAATTAAAGTGAGTCCTCCTTGTCATGGCTCTCACCAAAGCCATGCAGAGGTTCTTCCTTGTTGTTGCTGCTGCTCTCTGCCCAGAAAATCTCTTTGAGGCCATAAGTGTCATGTGAGATGAACACTGGACACAGGTGAGGTGGGAAAACCACTTCTACCAGCTCCTTTCTTCTGTCAAACTCCAAAACTGCAAAAGATTCCCTTTCACAGACTCATGGGGAGGGAAGGGAAGCATCAAGCTGAATCCAGCTCCTCCAAAGAGCCATCTGAGGACCTCACACCAACATCTGACCCAAGGCACTGAGCTATTCACATGTTCTGTTCTGGTGCTGCTCAGTGCAGGACTTCCTTCTCTGACTTCTCCTGGTGTTTCCAGGGTTTGGAACACTGGATGTGCCTTCTTTGTTCACTGGTTCTCCTTCCAAAGGCCACAATTAATTTCCAACAGAGAGGATTAGACTTAGAAAACAGCTGGAGGAAGGAGAAAGAGGAAAGATGGGGTGCACAGAGTGAGCAACAAGGGAAGGCAAAGAGATGGAGAAAGGGGAAGGAAAAGGAGGAAATGAAGGGGGGAGGCAGTGCCATCCAGCATCAGAGAAGAAGCACAGGCAGGATGCCTGGGGACAGCTGGAGGGTGGTCACCAGCCAGGCTGGAGGGCTTGATCACATCAGGGAGTCAACTGACACCAAAGCAAAGTCCAGCCTCTGCCCCTGGCATTGCTGCCCTGAATGCCAGGAAATGTCTTCTGCTCCTTTTCTGCTGGGTCTCCACAGTGGGCCGTGTGCCAGATGAAAAAACTCCCCAGCCCAGCAGGCACCAGAGATCTCCTCTGTGTCCAAGCTGTCCATTGGAATCAGCTGGGGGCTCCTCAGAGTCAGCTCTGAGCTGTGGCAAAGGCCACTCATCTCCAGAAGACTCCCCCTGATTTTATTCAGGGTCTTTGAACCAGGAGGGTTGGTCCAGTGTGTGAAAGGGAGATGAAGCTGATCCTAAAGGGAGAAGAGGCAGCATTTTCCTAGGCAAGGAAAGGACATTAATTACAGAACAGCAGATTCCAAATTTGAGGTTTCCCACAGAACTGTGGAGTTTAGACCTTAGACCAGGCCAAGAAGCATCAATTGAAACTTGTTCCCTCTATGAAACCAGTTCTGTTGTCCCTCTCTTCTGCTGATTTCCACTAACTCCCAGCTCTGGGAGAGAAATGAGATCCCAAAATGCAGCTGAAGACTCTCCATGTGTCCCTGGTTAACTCAGGAACAGGAAACAAAGCTGGGAAATCCATGTCCCAGGCAGGAGATGGAAGGAGCTGACATCCTCTCACCAGGGACTTAATAGACCATATATGTGATATTCCTATAGGTCCTACACAACATGATTGGAGTTTTTAGATTAAAAGGAAATATAAGCATAAATTAACATCTTAAGCATGCAAAAAGCCTAAAATAAGGATTGAGCTTTTTCTGTCCTTGTGAAACTTCCTGGAGGATCCACATGAAAATCCAGAGGTGGATTAGTTCTGTAACTTTTGATCATTGACTACTTTTTGTTTAGGGAGGAGACAGAGCAAGATCTACATCTCCAAAGATGATTACGATGTTTTTGTGGGCACTGTGGGAAATAGTAAAGGTTTAAAAAGCTTCCAGAAAGCTGTAAAAGCAGACCTTAGAAACAGAAAGAGCAGAAAACTAAGAGCTAGCCACAGCTGCAAAGTCTGAAAGTAGAAAAAGTTACAACAGTACAGCAAGCAAGGACATGAAACAATAGCCTGAGTTTTAGGCTTGGCTAAGATAGACCTTAAGACTGCAGAAAGATATGCTTAGCAAGATAGTAGAAGGTTTTAAACTTAATAATGAAGTATTGTGTATTGTTAATAGAAACCAGACAAGCAAGCATTGTATGAAGCAGGTGTACTTGTGCTTCTAGTAATTAGCTAGAACAGTTGTCTGTGAGCTTTAGCAATATGCTGTTTGCTAGAAAGTTTTTAAAATGCTCCGTAACAAAGTGTCTTAGGTTGGAAATGGGGGTATTCTATTCCTATCTGTTAGAGGTGGGGCAGGTATCTGCTGTTCATGGGGCACTTTTCTTTATCTCTCCCACAGCCAATCCTCCCTCCAGGAGATCTCTGCTGTCCATGGCCACTGAGTGTCCCTGCATGGCTGAGAAAATTCCAGCATCCCATGGGAGATGCTCTGCCCAGGGGAGGAGCCAAGCATTCCTGCCTGGATCCAATCTGACCTTGGGAACACCACAGCAGCCTTTTCCCCCTGCATTCCCAGAGGAGCAGCTTTCTTCTCCTCTGCATTCCCAGAGGGAGCCCAGGCCCATCTCCAGCAGCCCTGGAGCTCCAGAGGAAAACTCCCCCCTTTTCCAGGATCCCTGCTCCAGCAGAGCCACAGCTGGCACTGCAGGAGGGCTGCAGCCACCCCTGAATGGCACTGCTGCCACCACCCTGACCCACAGGGGGTCAGCTCTGCTCTGACTCTGGCACTGGGTTGGTTTCTGTTTTGTACTATTGCATTTGTATTTTTAATTTCCCTAGTAAAGAACTGTTATTCCTATTCCCATACCTTTGCCTGAGAGCCCCTTAATTTCAAAATTACAATAATTCAGAGGGAGGGGGTTTGCATTTTCCATTTCAGGGGAGGCTCCTGCCTTCCTTAGCAGACACCTGTCTGTCCAAACCAAGACACAAAGAAATCTTTGGCTGCTGCTGGTTGTACATCAGCTATTGCCATCTTCCAATTGTCTCCACCACGTAATGAGGCTGCAGTAAAGCTCAAGGAACGTGGATGGAACTCCAGCAGTCCCATCCTATTAATGAAAAACCCCAACACAGGCACAGCCCTCCCAGCCTGGCTCCCTCCATTCCCAGGCATCCTTACCTACGGAGCAGCAGCTTGGGGTGGTTCTTGCTCTCCAGGTTTTTGTCGATGAGGTCGGCCAGGAGCTGTTTGAGGACGTCGGTGGCGTACTCCAGCTTGCTCTGCAGCACCGTCATGATCAGCGAGGCCACGTTGCCGCGGTCGCGCATGGAGAAGCTGCGCTGCGACTCCAGCGTGCGGATGAAGGACAGCAGGAAAACCTTGTTGTTGATGAGCTGGGCAAAGAGCTTCAGGCCCTTCTCCACCCGTTCCTGCCGGTAGCCAGGGACCTACGCAAGAAGAAAGGGAGTTTTCCCCTTTCCCTCATTTTCCCACTGTCAAATGTCCTGTTGTCACACTCTCTCTGCTCTCATCCCTACAGCTCCTCAGCTAAGGAAAGACAGGAAGGGAATCCATACATCATCTGAAGATTAGGAAGCCTGAGAAGACTCCCAGCCACATCCAGATGATTTTTCCAGTCCTGTGTTCCCCTCTCTCTCTCTGCTCTTATCCCTCCAGCTCCTCAGCTAACGAAAGACAGGAAGGGAATCCATACATCATCTGAAGATTAGGAAGCCTGAGAAGACTCCCAGCCACATCCAGATGATTTTTCCAGTCCTGTGTTCCCCTCTCTGATCAGTACATCTGTGGCAGCAGCTCTCTGGCCACAGAGAGAAACACAACTTTCCCAAGCATGGTTCTGGGAAAGGCTGTGAGAAGATCAGAGAAAAGAATGAAAAACAATTCTTGTCTTAACTCGCTGCACCTGGTATTGTGAACATGTGGAATGTGTTATGGAGATTTGTTTACCAAAGGGTGGTTTCTTAATTAGCCAATGGTGATGCTGTTTTAATTAGAGGACCAATTAGGTCTACCTGTATCGAACCAGGGTATAAAATATGAGTTTCTTAATAAAGATTATTATGATCAGTCTTCTGAAATGTATGGAGCCTATGCTAATTATTACCAAGCTGGGGGTCTGCTTGCATTGACATACATCCAAATTTCTGGTGCCTAAATGTGTCACCATGCCACGTTATATTTTTATTTTAGGCAGACTGAAGTCTTACTCTGATTTTGTCCAAAACTTCTTTCTCATTCCTGCAAGAAACCTGCTGGCAGAGGTTTGGGGTTCAGCTTTAGGGAGCTGGAAGAGGCAGCAAGAGGGTGAATGGGAAAGAGAGCCCAGGATGAGGTTTTGAGGAGATGAAGAGATGCAGTGAGGCAGTGGCTGAGGTGGTGACCATGGAACTGGGCCTTGGTTTGAAGAGCAAGGCAGGTGAAGGTGTGAGAGGACACCCCGAGCTCCAGTAGAACCCCTGGGTTTGGGAGCTGAGGTGTTTTGGAGACAGAGTGATTGACAAGTCTCCTATTTCTCAGCTGTGAGAGGCTGATGAACTCATTTTTATATGGAACAATTTAGGACTTCAGTGCTGGACCCTGGGCTCCACAGAGGTCTTTTTGATCCTTCTGGCTCTAGGCAAAAGTGGAACCCAAACAGAGAACTCCAAACTCACCCCTCTACTTGCTGAAGCTGTTCCAGCCCTTGAAAAGCTTTCTTGGAAGCTGGAGGGTCTCACCACAGAGCAACACATGTCACCAAGGCATATATGAATTAATAACCACCCAAATTTGGCACTTTAATACAAAATAAGTTGGCTTGCTTAAACAGCCAAGCAATGCAAGGCCCCTTATAGAGTTGTTACTTTTTAATTCTGGAAATTAGAGTTCTAAACTCTTTTTGCATCCAACAAATAAATTACTTCCTAAATAGATTGAGGCAACCAACCAACCAACAAACCACCACCACCCATCCCGCCAATAATTATTTTTAACTCACTTGCTTGAACATTTAATATTGTCTATCCCTGGGTTATTATGGAGAATTAAAACAAAATAACAAGAAAAGTATTTTGTGCTGCATCTGGAAGCAGTTAATTAGCAAATGAACTGGAAATAAGTAAGACCTTCTCACTGTGGGATCTGTGCTGGGGCCTTTTGCAATAAAAAGCAATTCCTTCTGGGTGCTACAGAGAAAGTAGCAGAATGGGAGCTGCCTTCACATTGGTAGCCAAAGATGCTGACACTGAGAGAGCTGGTGAAGCTTTACAAAGGATTAAGGAAAAAAAAAAAACCCAATGAATGGAATGAAAGGAAGAAGAGATCAAAGGTGTTGGATTGAAACATTAGCTCAGCGTGTATCTACATAGGGGAGCATCCGTGCTAAGGCCTCTGCAGGGGTCAGGTGCTGTTCTGTGATCAGCTGGATGGGGTTAATGAATGTAGGGATGGAAACTGGCTGTGGGGATAATGGAAGTGTTTGTGTGTGCACACGTGTGAGAGGGAGGTTCAGCACCCCTCGTTCCTCCTCGTTTGTTGGAGCTGCTCGTCCTGAGGGAAAGCAGCTGGATGCCACTCAACCTGCTCTCCAAATCTATACGGTAGCTACGTGCAACTCAGCCTCCTACCCAGTCCCACAAGCCCTCCTTGCTGACAGATCAGGTTTTTTAATGTCTCTCTCCACACAGTCGGATGAATTTTGGCTCTTCCGAGTGGCGCGAGCAAAGCCGAGCAGGCATCTCTGATTACACAGCCAGCCAAGCATGGACCTGCCTGTGCCAGCTCCTGCTCCTCCTTCCTGCCAACCAAGCCCAGACCTGGCCTCCAGCAACCTCCCAGGCCCATGCCAGAGCCTCTCTGGTGCTCAGAGCCGGCCAAAAGCTTCTCAGAGAGCTCAGCCAACACCTTGGCCATGGTGTGGCTCCTGATTCTCCTGCTCAGGTATTCCTAGAGCAGAGCCTGTCCATCTGCCAGAGCCTGGAGCAGATTTTAGCCTGGCAGACCTCACCTGGGCTCCCATCAAGCTCGTGTCACCACTCAGGTGATACAGGCTCTGTGTAGACCCCAAGATTTGTGAACAGTGTCTCACAAATCTCCATCCAGAGAGTTGGGGTGGAGGAGGAAGATGTGGACAGGGTACAGACAGGCTGACACTGTGGGTTTCTGACCTCACTGCAAACCAGAATGCAGCAAAGGTGACCCTCCCTCAGCGACAGGGGGTTATTTTTATAGGGATTGCCACAAAGAAAACTTGGCCTCTCAGTAGTGTGAGGGTCATGCAAAGCTGGATGACACAGGCAAACATGCTCCTCTGTCATACAGCAGGTTTTCCTTGCCCCTGCACAGCAGAAAATATTAAATCCAGTCTAAAACTCAAGCCACAGAAGAGTTAAGACCAAAGAGAAGCTTAATTGAGTAAACCTAATGCATATGGATTTATGAGTCTTCCAAATAAGGGAGTGATCAGACAGAATTTAGCAGGTAACAAGTGACAGGATGAGAGGAAACAGCCTTAAAGTTGTGCCAGGGGAGGTGTAGATTGGAAATTAGGAAAAAATTTCTTCATTGAAAGGACGATCAGATGGTGGCACAAGCTGTCCAGGGGAGCTGTGGGATCACAATCCTTAGACGTTTTCAAAAAGTGTGTGGATGTCACACAAGGGGACATGGTTTAGTGATGGAATTGACAGCATTGGGTTGATGATTGGAATCGATGGTCTTAGAGCTCTTTTACAACCTAAATGATTTTATGATCTAACATGATCTAAGATAACAGCAAATATTTCCCCCTTCAACCCAGATTTTTAATGAGGACCTGTTTAACCCCTTGTAGGACACAGCATAATCAAGTCATCACATCCCCACCACTGACACAGAATCTCTGGAATTCAGGACTGAACAGGGAGGCATAAGAGGAGCCAGAAGCAGGAAATGTTCTTGTTTTACCTCCAAATCCCTCAGGACTGGATGATCTTCAATGCCAGGGAAAAGCACTCTCATCGTGTAGGTTCGGTAGTCGAGGAAAGGGATCCCAGCTCCGTCCAGGTCACTCGTCAGCTCATGAATATCTGTCTGCAGCTCTGCAAAGGCTGGCACAAAAACAGAACAATTCAGGGAGCAGTGAAAACCCAGGTCAGCCTCACCAGAATGGGAAAAACCCCTGACCCTCATGAACGAGAATAAGGAATAAGGCAACATGTGGAGAGGAAGAAGGTGGATGAGAGCAAGGTTGCCTTTCCCACAGCACAGTCTTTCCCCAGGGACATGTGCCAAGGTTTTCTGTGGATTTTGAATTATCATATCCAGTTAGGAGAGGGTGGAGAAAGTCTGGACTAAGGGAAAACAGGGAAAATCAGATTAGATCCAGGCTCGAGCCACACACACCGGGTTCAACACTGCGGTGTTTTGGCTCAAAGCTTTGTGACTGGATGTCTTCCTTCTACCAACACAGTGTCATCCTGCCTTCCTCACCCTACCTTCTTTGCACTCCAGGGCCACCCTGGACTCCAGGTTGTCCATCTGCATCTGCAGGCGCTTGAGGGTGAGGTCGCTCTCCCTGGACTTGCGCTTGTACGCGATCAGCACGGCCACGATGAAGATGATGAGCAGCCCGCCGGCCACCGCGATGCTGACGATGGCTGGCAAGCTGAGAGGGCTGTCTGGGGAGATGTAGACCATCCCTGGAGAGAACTCCATCCCTCCTACACGAGCCTAGAGGGAAAGCAGGAAGGAGCTGCATTGAAACTGTAAAATGAGCAGGAATGCAGAGGAGCTCTGCCGTCATCCTGGCTGAGGGTGAATGGTGGCATGCCCTTGTCTCCCAAGCCAAAAGGGGAGGTATTTGGATATGGAACAGCTTAAAAACACTTGAACTGCCAGACAGAATCACCTCTGTTGGCAGTCACCATGAACCCAGCCACAAAAGGACTTGTGGTGAGACAAGTCACCAGTCACAATTTCTCCATATCAGTTTCTGGATTTTTCATTCCCCATCCTGATGTGTTGTATGGGGCACTGATGCCACACAGAACACAGAGCTCAAGGTATGGTCTGATGGTTCCTAACCCCACAATGGGGCAGAGGATAGCTGACCCACAGAGTACAGTGCAACTGCAGAAATCAGAGTCACTATTTTCTTTTGACTCTCCCACCAGATAAAACTGTACTTGGAAGCCTCTGGGATAGTGAAAAACCACCACAAACCCCACAAAGCCTGGCCCATTCTCTTTACAGCCCCTATCTTAGCCACACATTGTCAGGGTGACTGCAGATGTGCTCCAGTAAGAGTTGAATACAGCTTTTTCTTCTCCATCTACTTCCAGAGGTTCCCAGAGCTGCTTCCAGCCTCTGGAAGAAGCTGCTGTGAAAGGGCCTTGGTTTTAACAACCAGAAAGAAACCCTGCAAGCACTCCTGCTGCAAGCCCAACAAAATGTTCTGCTGAAGAAAGTCCCTTAGAGCCCTTTTTTTACAACATGAACACCACTCCCAGCAGGAATCCCACAGGACACTGCTGGCTTCAGGCTACTACAAGGCTGTTCAAAGCTATTTGTAGAGTAGGCAAAGCTTGAGTGGTGGGAGAAAAGCTCTGCTGACTAGCCTGAAGTATAAAAAGGCTTCTAGGGCTGTGTTGTGGTTTGGGAATGCTGGTTGTAGGTCAGCAGAAAGCTGGGAAGATGCCATGCAAAGAGCTTGAAGGATGATGAACCCCATCACTTCACCCCAGCTGAGCTCTGTCACAGAGAGCCTCTTGCTGCCAGGCAGAAATGCACTTAAGCCCCCAGGAATGACTGTTTCCTACTCCAATTGCATCTGGGACCACTGCAGTGTGGAATTAAACTGATTTCTTCCTCCATTGTGAGGAGTTCTCCTTCACATTTCCTCAGGTTTCTCCCCCACAGCCCAGCCTGGTGTTCAGCCTTGTCCTGCATCCCACTGGCTCTCAGTTAATCTCCAGCCTGCCTGGACACTTATTAATCCCAGGGCTTCCCACATCTCAGCTCAGGCACCTACTCAGGTTTCCTCTCTAGGCTGCAGGAGGAAGAAACTGGCCCAGCTGGAGCCAGCAGAAGAGACTACACAGCAGAATCATGAATGAATGAATTTTCCCAGGTGCTCTCCACCCCAACCCTTCCTGGGGACATGAATCTCAGTGACTTTATCATCTCCTAGAAGTTATTGCAGTCCCAGTTGCAGCCTCAGGGAAGAAGGTTGTTTTGCTCTACCACCAGGTGTAGGCTGCTCCTCAGTGGGTCCTGGCCAAAGGGATACAACTACAACCCTTATGTCATGGACAAGACCAAAGTGAATGTCTGAAAACAGCTAATTTCCATCCACAAGGCCCTCTTATGCCATTTTGGGATGGGGTCTAGAGAGATGAAACGTCCGCGATGAAAAACAAAACTAATCCTAACTCAGCTGTTCAGGTAATAGTTTCAAGGTGACCAATTGCTACCATGACACTGATGGCTTGTAGAGCATTTTCAGTGGCCAAGGAACCTCAGACATACAGTTGGGGTGCAGCAGTAATGAGTTTTCCCATTTATTTCAAGATACAAGATCCAACTCACTTATAAACCCTGAGGTTTGTTGTTGGAACGTGGCCTGCTCAACTGAGAAGACAAACTGCCAAAATCACATCCTAATCCATGCAGTGGAAGTTGTTCCCTTTTGCCCTAGACCACTGTCCCAAAATTTTCTCACAGCTCACACGCTTTCCTTCCTGTCAGTGGATCAATAAATAGCTTAATTCTTTTCATTTTCTCTTTCTCCAAGCTCCGCCGTCAGATGAATCCATTCAAGGAATATCAGACTAGACTCAAACAGCTCCAATCCCAAATCCCAGTGCAGATCCAGCCTCAAAGCTGGAAGAACAGCCTGTCTCCATGGGTGGGATTTCTCTCACCAAATATTCCGCGTGCACATCCGAGTTAGACACTGCAGCATGATTCCAGAGTCAACAAAGAGAAAAACTACTTTCAGGATGTGATTTATGTGAGCTGCTCCTGACACCTTTGACATTGGGACGAGGCGTTTCTTTCAGTGGAAGTTCCCGTTTCTCTCCATTAATGATAAGGGGATCTAAGCTCCGAAAAAGCAGATGTTCAAAGTCAGGCCCAGTGTGTTCCCCTTCAAAGGTGGTTTCATCGCTGGGAAGGTCTCACAATCCACAAGTGAAGCTGCCATGATCTGAGGGAATCTGGCTCTTGAAGAAGAAAGTCTACGAGGCTGCACTGTTATTGTGAGCTTTTAAAAGAAACACAAGAAAATATGCACACACAGCCCTACTTTACTTCTTAATCCACCGACTGGTTCTGGAGGAAGATATTTTTACCTTCCAGAAGACTGACCATGAACCCACCAAAGAACAACAATCTGGCCATTTTTAAAGACTACTAATCATGAATTTGTCTTAAATTACACTAAATATTCTAAATGGGCTCTGTCAGAGCCCACTTTTCTCCAATGAAGTCTTAGTGGCCACCTGTAGGAGTTCAGGAGTTCTGAAGGAGTGTCTTTCCTGATGCAAATTTGGCCAAATAAAATTATCCCTCTAAGGATGAGATGAATCACACCCTGATCTTCAGCTGCTGCATTTGACCATTTCTCCATTCATTATAGAGAGTCTGGTGTACTTTCCAGGCTGTGTCAGAAACCAGCAACCCTTCAGATATATTCCACATCTTCCCTGCAGGCCTTCTCTGGTGTAGCCACTCGTGGATCTTTCTCACATCTCTTTCTTTTCCTTGGAAAAACTTGCCTCTGAGTTTTAGTCAATCTGTTTAACCATTGCCCAGGCCTTTTATTTCCTTGCTATTTTTTTCAAATACTTAACTCTGTCATTGTGTAAAAGACAGCTCAAGAATCAGACAGCTCAAAAAAAGATCAAAAGCGTGTTGACATCAACGTGTGTCATTGCCACTACTCCTTCACTTAGAAATAACCTCTGTGTTGCACCATTTGATTCACTCCCATGGCTCCCTCTCAGCTTGTGCCACCTCACTTTGCAAAGAAAGGGTTTGTTCAACAATTTCCTCAAGGTCAGAGAGTAAATCTTTGGCAAAATCAGGAGGAGGAACTTCTATCAGTTATCCTGGCCATTAAAGAGATGTTTTGATGCCTTGAGAAGGCTGACNCTAAAGCAGCACAGAATCTGAAAAATATAAAAGCTAAAACCTGAGGCAGCAGTTTATGGAAATGGGTCCCAGCCTGAGCAGCAGAGATGCTGTGCCATGCTGGAGGAGGCATTTTCCAGCCCTGGTTCCAGATGCAAAGTCCATCCTTGAACACCTCCATCATCTTCCCAGTTTCCCAGCAGTATTCCTCTTTGACCAGCATCCTCAAAAAGGGATTGTTTTTTAATCTTTGGCTTCACTTAAACTGTCCAAAGCTGCAGGAGCAGGGGAGTCTTCCCAATTAGTGCAGCCTGGCCAGATGTCCATCATCCTGGATCCCCAGGGGTTGATTATTGCTCACCTGGCTTTGAGTTTTGTCTCCCCAGGATTGGCTTTGTCCATCTCTGACTAACCATATGTTTAATCATATCCATGAAAATGACAGGGGACATTTATTGCTGTGCTCAAAAGCTTTGGTTTTCACACAGAGAAAATCTCTCACTTCATTATTGCTCTTCTTGGAGAGTCTTAATGTGCTTTGCAATGAATTGAGAGTCATGGTGTATTTGCATGGCTGGAGAGGATTATTACCTCTATTTTCCAGATGACAAACTTTGGCACAGAGAAGTTAAGTAGCCACTACAAGGGATCCCAGCAGCAGCCACAAACAAGACCCAAAATGGTCATCATGAACTCTGCTTCCTAAAAGTTCCCAGAAAAATCTTTTTAAAGATCAAACTCTCTGAATCTCATTGCACTGAAGTAAATAAATTAATATGTGACAGATACAGCTTTGGGAGGCGCAACAGAAAAACAGTTGCTCACAAGGAATGAGAAACACTGATGTCAGTTGTCAGCTTTTGTTGTTCCCACCCACAGCTTGGTACAACTCCAGGCTGTTTGCTGATATGAGGTTTATCAAGCACCAGCATCAAGGAATTCAAATTATTGAGAGGAAAGTAAAAAAAAGGAGTAAATAAATAAATGGTAAGAGGAGGAGAAGTTCTCTCTGATGTAATCACCAGGTCCATTCTTCACAGGTTCCAGGAAGGATTTGTAGGAGCACACTAAGTTTTATGGAAGTCAAAACTCCAAAGTCCACTCACACTATTGTCCATATCCTGCTTTTTTTTTTTCCCTCTCCTACATAAAGGCAAATTTTAGTCACCATCCTGTCAACCAAGTGATGGGGACGGTGCTGAATTTAACAATTTCATGTAGGAACATGTTACACATGATCTGACATGAGAATCCAGGGTTCATACAGCCCATAAAAAAACAGAAGAGAGGCAAACTCTCCTACTGGGCTTTGATCATGAAAGGTGTCTCACTGTCCACAAAGACCTCCAGGTCACTTTTCCACTGTTCTACTTCTCCAAGCTACCCTTGCTGAGAATATTATACCAAAAAGGGGCTCTGATGTTTCTGGGAAGGCGAACAGTTATGCAAACCCCTTGGAGCCCTCGGCCAGCTCTTCAGCTCTGCTGTGCCCTCCCAGGCCACCCAGGGAGAAGGGGCTGAGGGTCAGGCATCACTTACCATCACCTTGTGCCTCCCAATGAGGTTTGGGGACTCACAGAGGAGCTGCACGTCTGACACGGTCACTGCACAGGGCTTCTCCCCCACCAGAACTGTGTAGTTCAGTCTGGCATTGCCTCCTGCCACCGGTGGGATCAGATTCCTGCCCTGCACAGAAAGGAACACCACACTCCAAAATGACCAAATAAACGTCAGGAAAGAGTTTTCTTTCCCCCTCTGGTTCATCCCTGGGATACAAGTGTTGATATTGCATTTGATAGGTGTGGATGGCTGATCCCTGACACTGTTCCAGGTCAGATTGGATGGATGGAGCTTGGAGCAACCTGGTCTAGTGGAAAGTGTCCCTGCCCATGGCAGGGGGTTGGAATGAGATGGCCTTTAAGGTCCCTTCCAAGCTAAATATGATTCTATTAAGACATTTGTAGTTCACCATGTGCTCACACAGAGAGGAAAAGCCAATTTAGAAACTCACGCAGAGAACAGCGTGAGTGGTCACAGACTCAAAGCAGTCACAACGGCCTGTCCTGCTCCTCCCTCTCTGCAGCTGAGTGGGAAATGTTCCATCTAAGTCCTGCACAATAAAGCCCTCACTAAACATAGTCAGGCAAGTAAGTCAGACCCCTTTCCAAACATGCAAAAAGCATCTGCAGGTAAAATAACTTCTTTGCATATTCACCGTGTAAAAATACTGATACAGAAATGCTGTGTCATAAAATTCCTTCTCTGTATTGCTCTGAAGTTTACAGAAATGGCAAAAGACTGGTTTGGGTAAAAACAGGGGTGAGAGGAAGGTCTTGAATGTACAAGAAAGGAAACAGAGTTGGGTACTTCACTGTCAGCCACATTGCAAGGGTAGATGTTCTCTGGTGAACAGCAGTGGGTACAAATTTAGGCTACACACAGGAATTTATAATTCCTAGTTTTGGGTGTGGGCAGTGCTTGGTGTTTGCTGGTGGTGACTCTGATATGGTTCCAGAAGGGGCAAGGAATAGAGGAAACTTCTGGGGTGCAATCAGGATGATTTATGGGGGTGCTGGCAGGCACAGAGAGGCAAGAGGCAGAATTTCAGTCCAGCCCTTGGTCCCCCGTGGCATCTACATCTTCTCTCTCTCAGGAAATTTTTATAGAAGAGCACAGAGAGAAGAAAGACAAAACAATTTCTATTTCTGTTCTTTGTTTTCTCATGTGGAATGTGTTTAGAGATTGTTTACTTGGGGTGATTGTGTGATTGGATTCTGGTGAGAATTGTTTGGCCTTGATGGTCAATCACATTCACCTGTGTCTGGACTCTCTCGGGGAGAGAGTCAGGAGTGAAGTTAGAGTTAGATATAGTAGTTAGAAGTTAGTATGTAGTTTTTAGTATCTTTCTTGAAAATAGTATAATAATATATTATAATATAGATATAATAAAGAAATCATTCAGCCTTCTGAACTGGAGTCAGACATCATCATTTCTTCCCACTGGGTTCACCTGCATTTTTACAATAGTCCCCATCTCACCTTCAGGATGATGGGACTTCCAGGCTTCAGCTCCAGGATCCCTGAAGGATTGAAAACCTCGAAGATGGGGTTGGGGTAGTAGGTGAAGTTGGTTTTGTTGAGGATCAGCAGGGACTGCACGTTGTCAAGGATGAAACCAAACTCCTCTGGGCGCTCGGCGAGCTCAGACTGGTGATTGGGGTCCACAGCCAGAGCTGGGGCCTGGCAGGTCATCTCTGTGCTGTTCTGCACCTCACAGTTCTGGGGAAAGAGACCCAAAACAAGGAGTGTTTTTGGGAAATAGGGACCCTGGCAGGTCATCTCTGTGCTGTTCTGCACCTCACAGTTCTGGGGAAAGAGACCCAAAACAAGGAGTGTTTATGGGAAATGCCCTCACTCTTCCTGGTGGGCAGATGGCTCTCAGGGAGAGGGAGGAACAGACCCCCATGGTTATCCTGGGACAGGCTGGTGCTCCACTGCTTCCAAACATTCCTCACCACACAATCAAGGCTGGGCAGGGATTAGGAAAGCCTTGCTGGGGCAGGTGGAGCAGTTTGCACTTCAACAGGGCCTCCTGTGCCTCTTGAGAGAGCTCAGCCTCTGTTGCCAGCGTCAGCATCTTTCCCTGACTTCGTTTCCTTCTGGAAATAGAAGTGTCTTCCCTTATTTTTTGCACAGCACAGATTTGTCAAAACCTTGCTACCACCTTGCAATTAGGTCTCACACTCTGGTCACTTTTCCAAAAGTGTTTGTGCAGTGCATGCTCAGTTGTGCTCAGGATTGCAGTTTGGATATCAGGTTACATGAAATGAACCCCAGGAAGCTGGAGAAGCAAAGACAAAAATGAAGGTCTCAGAAGACCCCGAAGTTTGGTTCCAGCCCTGCCAAAAACCTTCTTTTTTGCGTGTGTCCTTCAGGGATGGGGTAATATTTCTGGAAACAAATCATGCTCTCTTTTTTGGGCTGCAGCAGGAGATTTCAAGATCCAGAGCTGTCAGCCAGCCCCTGTCCCCACCGTGGCATGTCCCCTCCCCAGCTCTGCAGTTGTACTCACATTGACATGCTCCTTTCCACCGTGCTTTGCCCGGATCTGGGGGTTTTGGATGAGGTCCAGGTGAGTTCCCCACACAGCAATGGGAGTGTTGCCACTGGAGAATAAGAAATGGAATTAAAGAATGAACCCAGCTAATAGATGTCAGAACTCATCACACCAGGAATGGGTGACCTGTGTTCCTAAATGTTGGTTGCAAAGTGTCTGACCACATCTGGTGATCCCTTAGAGAGGGAAGGAAGAACAAAACAAATAATTTTTCATTCCTAAGGGGAGAAATAAGACAAATGCTTGCTAAAACTGCCATGTCAGGCAGCCTCTGGGTGGTTCTCATTGTCAGGATTCAGCAATCACAAGGTTTGGGGATGAGAAGAACAGTGGAGATTTAACACGAGGTATTTAAAATGGTCCACAGGCTGTATCTCCTATATCACCTCAATCAGTCACAGAATTATAAAATATCTTGAATTGGAACTTACAATCATCCAGTACAATTCCTGGCCTGGCAGAGACACCCCAACAATCCCACCCTGGGCATCCCTGGGAGTGGTGTCCAAACACTCCTGGAGCTCTGGCAGCCTTGGGTATGTGCCATTCCCTGGGGAGCTGTTCCAGTGCCCAACCCAAAAGCCCTCACAGACACAGTCCCATGGAAACAGCTCCTGACCATTCTGGGTTGAGGCCTACAGCCCCATATCTAACCTGCTATCAAACCTCACCCTGAACATGACAATGTCACTTCAGTGAACTCTTTGGTGCCACCAGGGAACCCAGTCCTGCAGCAATTAGAAGAAATTGAGACAAAGTCTTCAGCTTTGGTGTGCATCAGGCACTGGCCTGGTTTCCATGTGGTGCCCCTCAGGATCCAATGTTGCTGCAGGCCCTCAGCCAGATAATAATTAGCACTGACTCCATGATTCAGAAGGCTGATCAATTGCTTTATTATTATCTTATAGTATATTTTATTATACTTATTTTACACTATATTACAGTAGAAAGAGCTGTCACTAACTAACTAACTAGAAAACCTGTGACTCTCCTCAGAGTCCTGACACAGCTGTGGGTCCAACTGGTCAGTGACTCCAAACACCATCACCAGAATCCAATCAAGCAATCACCTTGGGTAAACAATCTCCAGAACACATTCCACATGGGCACAACAACGAGCAGAGATAAGAATTGTTTTGATTCTCTTTTCTCTGCTTCTCTCAGGAAAAGTCCTGAGGAAGTCTGTGCCTGCTCTCTGTGGCCTGTGAGAGCTGCTGCCAAATCCAACACAATCCAACAGAGATTTCCAGTCTCTGTGTCCCCCTTGCTCAAAGGCCAATTTCCCGAGAAAGCCAACCCCCACAAGCCACAGCCCACAAAATCTGCTGGATTTTCTCACTTTTATGGGGAGATGTAGCTGGAGCCCTCCTCAGTCCCTGCAGTCACTGTCACCACAAGGAAACAGCTCTCAGAAACACCTTTCTCTCCTTTCCCCTGCCTCTCCCAGCTGCAGCCAGCAATTGTGGGACTTCAGGGAACGTAGGGGAAGGAGGAAGGAAACTGCAAAAGACCATTCCCAGGCTTCACAGGGTTGGCTCTGAGCACCACATTAAGGAGAAGGGTTCACCACAGGCAGCTTTGGCCATCCCAAATTAAAGCAGCTCTGGTCTATCAGGGTGAGCTCTGCTGTTACAGCAGGAGGTGGGGACAGAGTGATCCAGGGCTGAAAGGAGAAGAATTATCCAAGAAAGCAAAAGCTTCACCTGTCAGGGCTCACACAGCCAGGACAGGAGGAGGAAATGTCATCAGCAGACAGCCCCATCTCTGAGGGTTTCCCAGGGTGAGGAGTGCTTTCAGCAGTTTTAGCACATGCCTCTATAACTCCCTTTGGAAACTGTCCAGCATGCAGTTTATTTCCTGCTGGGAAGGGGAGGCCATGTGGAAATCAATAGGATTGTGAAAAGAAAGCTCAGAATCCCTTTCCTGCCTCCAGGTAAAGCTGCACGTACAGGAAAGGTGAAGCACGTGCATTATAAGTGAGAGAACACCAGAGAATAAACACCCTGGGAGGAAGAAGGCAACAAATCTCCCCCGTTTCTGACCTTTGTTTTCAGTGTTCCTGATTTATCTTCCATTATTAATCAGCTGGGGAGGCAGGAGTGAATGCAAACATGCACAGAAGAGCTGTCAGGTTTGGGTGAGCTCTGCTCCAGCCCCTCCAGTGGTACCCACACTGATGAACCAAACAGGTTTTGGGTTTATCCAAAGAGAGTTGGCACAGCCACATCTTTCAGCAGATACTCGTGGGACACTTCTCTGGGAGGCTCCTCATGGGCTTCCACTCAAGGGTGGACTGGTCCATGGTTGGGGCAACATTTGACCTTGAGTTTTGCAGAGTGTCTCAAGTTGTTTCTCTCTGAAATCATCAGCTATGATGGGAAATTGCCAATGGGAAATTTTACAGGGCAAACGCACATTTTGTTGTTTCCATAAGATCTGGATGAGTTTTTTTGAATGCACGAGGGATCCTGCTGAAGTCACACGTCTGCTTACAAGAGACTTTCCCTGCCTTACAGAAAAAATACCCTCTCCCCAAAGTTCAGCTTCCCTTCCTGACATCATCCAGGGAAAATTCTTCAAAACCCAGAAGCATATAAACCAAATCGTTCTTCCTCCACTGTCCTGGATCTTCTGAATTTTGGCTGTGAGCCTTTATATTAATAATAAAAATATTATTTTTATTGCTATTATTATATAATTTAATAATAATATCATTACTAATATAATTAATCTCTGCTGATTCAAACGAAAAAGGATTTTATATTTTTACTTGGCTGAAAGTTCTACGTGTTCCACAAAAATCCAATGTGTGACACACACATCGAGGTATGTGTGTCTATATAAAGACAAATCCTTTTATTTAATCAACCAAATCTGTGCACACAATTTTAAACCCACGTGTTAAAAATCCTCTATTTGGGTTGGAATCTGAGCTTGCAGGCTCAGACCACAGGTAATAAACACAGCCACAGCACCTGACCAGAGAGAGGGGAAAAAAAAAAAGTAAAGCAGTTTTTTGTTTGCTGAAGACTTAAAATTGCCCCCAGACCCTCTCTGGCTTGAAAATAAAGGAAATAAAACTGTTTCTTGCCTTAAAAATCACCAGCCATTGGCATTTGTGCCTGCATCTGGATGCTCAGCCAGGTGGGAGCAGAGCCTGGAGACCTGCTGCTGCCCAGCAAAATAACAGAGGTGCCAAAAGCCCTCAGAATTTAACAGTTTATTGCCCCAAAAGACCCTGAGTATCATTTTCTGCCTGCAGACTCAGGTAATTGCTGGATGAAACTCAAATCAAACCCAGATCAAAAGTATTAATGGAGCCTCATAAAATTTTATTTACTTGCCAGCCCAGCATAATTTTTTTTTTTTTTTGGCTATGGAAATAAATTAGCAGTAATATTTCCTTTATTGTCTTGAAAAATAAAGGTTTTAAGCCAGGCTTGGAACATTTATTCACTGGTTTTGCAAAGCTGGTTTAGTGGCAATCATCTCTTCCTGGGAACAGCTCAGCCCCACAGTTATAGCACCTGACACCCCAAACTGCCATGGTAATCCTGGATATTCCATCTTCTCTCTCCAGGGTTGTGCACCTTTGGAGTGACTCAAAAGTGCTTAAGAAGGAGGATGAAATTGGGTAGGTCTGGTTAAAAATGCTCAAGTTGATGGTTCCTGATTTCAGATGAAGAAAGCAAAAGGGAGAGGTTGTACCCAAAAATGCTCCATCCCTGGAAATGCTCAAATCATCCCTGGAAGTGTTCAAAAGCTGTGTGGATGTGTCACTTGGGGACACATTTTGGTGGTGAACATGTCAGTGCTGGGTAAAGAACTGGAGTAAATTATCTTAGAGGTCTTTTCCAGCATTAATAATTCCATGAGTGATGAGAGACGTGCAGTCCCCGCCATCCATCCCAGCAGCTACACACCCCACAAATAACCTAGCACCCTCTAAACAAGCACCTCACCCTTATTTCCATTTTTCTGGGATTTGGGATAGGAGATCCCATCCATCCAGCCATGGGACACAGAGTCCCTGCCCCTCCAGGCTGGGCAAAGCTTTGCTAACACACCTGAGGCATCTCCTTGGCTGCTCCTCCACCTCTGCCTGGCAGCTTCAGCAGAGAAGCCAAGGAGCAAGCAGGCTGTGGAGAAGTCCTCACCTCCAGCCACACCCGAGGCCAGGTGGAGGAAGGTCCCTGTGCTGCAGCTTTCCAGGGGATATTCAGGAATTCACTCTCCTAGGCTGTCAATCTTGCACCTTTTAAGCAGCACTGAACTCGCTTTATAAGGGAGCAAAGTGATTTCTCATTTCACTGATAACCTGGACTCTGACTGGAAATAAAAGCCCCAAATGGAAAATCCTGACACTAAAGCTTCAAGCCCAATGTGCAAAGACTCAGTCTGGCTAAATCAGTAAATTCCCTCACGGTAATTAAAGGCACTAATTGATTTGTGAAAACATCTTTGGGATGGGAGCTGAAATGGGGGGATTTACAAGCCCTGCTCCTAATCCCCAGGGACTCCAATCAGTCCAGTTTGACAGGGAAGCAGAGAGCTGCCATGGATGAATGAGGGGAGACTCAGATTTCTTATTTTGTATCTTTTCAAGGAAATAGCAGTGCATTTAATGACCAATTTCTCCCTTCCTGAGGCCATTTCTCCAGGCTTCTGAGAGTTTGGGTATCACTTTGATGCTTTCCACAACCAGGGCAAACGCTGCTCTCAGGCACCTTCATGTGAACCCTGTGAATTCACCAAAGCAGCATCAAGGGCGTGGAGAGAAAAAGGGATCCCTAACGAGGAGAATGGCTCTTGGATAGGGCAGGGAGCAGGGCTCCCATTGTGTTTCATCTCAGGACAGAGCCCTGGGGCTTTCAGGCACCATAGCCAAACAGGCAGTGCTTAGTCCTCAGGCACCAAGTCCGTGAATGCTGTGGGAAATGTAGGAATTTCAAGTCGATGAAGGCTGTGGGAATTACAGGAATTTCAAGTCCATGAATGCTGTGGGAAAGGTAGGAATTTCAAGTCCATAAGAACTATGAAAAATGTGGAAATTTCAAGTCCATGAAGGCTGTGGGAAAGGTAGGAATTTGCAGCTTGCAAACTGTGAGAGAATGAAATGGTTCGTAGCTTAAATATTGCTAAAATCATGGAAAGGCCTTTGCCCACCATAGCAAACTGCAAAGAAGCAGCTGCTCATCTGTGACCACCAAAGCCACCCCTCCCCAAATACACCTACAAACAGAATTTGGAGTGTGGATAAGATAAGTGTGGGATTAGACAAATGTGATACTATTGTCCAGTCCTCCCAGGTCTAGGGAGAAGGATGTGATCCTAGAAGAGACACTGGGATGCTGGTGGCTCAGACACTCAGGGGAAGCTGCCGTGGGCAAAACACCCACGGAGGTGCCAGGGGTGAGCACAGCCCAGCTCAGGCTGCAGCTGGTGTTGGACCAGATAAGGAAAGAGGTGAACCCTGGCAGGTGGGAACTTTGTCCTTATCAAGTGTGATACCTTGTGAAGGCTGAGCTAGAACAGAGACTAGATGGAGTTAAAGAATAAAGTAGGGATTTATTGAAAGGATCTCCTCCATGGATCCACCTTGGGCAGCACCAGAGCCCAGCCAGGGCTGCACCCAAGATGAACCAAAATGGTCCCAAAATGCACGGCCGCTCATGGGGGCTCTCCCTTTGATCAGTTCTGCTCCATTTGCACCTTGGAGTTCATTGTCCAGTTCCAGCTTTAGCCCATGCAGTCCCACCCTGCTTGTTTTTCTCTCTCCAGCCCACGTTGTTTGTGCTCTTGGGCCTGAGATTTGGATCATTTGTCCTTGGTGCCCAGCTGGAGAAGGAATTGTTTTGTCTCCCTGCTCTGTGCACAGAGCTCACCATCCCATAATATGAAGCCCAGACCCACACACTAAAGCAGCACAGAATCTGAAAAATAAAAAAGCTAAAACCTGAGGCATCAAGGGAGCTCAGGTTTAACTGAGGTCCCCTGCCCAGGGCAGTGCTGGGACATTCACGTGGAGCCTGAAGGTGCTCACTCTGCTGCTGGACCATGATGGGACATAATGGAGCCAACTGGGCTGGTGCAAGAGGCAGCTGTGTCGACTTAGAAGGTGACAGAAACTTGTGATCCCCCACATCCCATCATCCAGGTGTCCCTGATCCACAGCTTTCCATCATCCAGTGGGAAACTCCCCGCTGGGTGTTCCCACCTGAGTATAAACCCAACAGAGGTTGTGTTCTGGGAATTTTCTTCATTGTTTCTTCAGATGCCCCTTGTCATCTGATGGATCCAGTCTGTGACCATCACTTCAACTAACAGACATAAAATTGCAATGACCAAGTTTTGTGGTGCCTATGAGTGGTGCAAACTTTCTACTCTCATCCCTTCCTTTTCTTCCTTATTCTTTTTCTTGTGTGATATTTTTAGACTTTTGTATTTTCATATTGCTAGATGTAATAACAACCAAAATGGCTTTGTACTGCTTTCCCCTAAAACCAAATTGTTCTAAAATAAATCTATATATATATTTACAAACACTGATCATTCAGTGTCGTTTCACTCTAATCCACCCTGAGGGATCTGTTGGCTCTGGAAAGTATCTCTGCACAAATTCTTGCTGGACACAATGCTTGGAAATCAGTTTTCTACACCAAGGACCAAAGTTATCAGAGCACTGCTCCTTTAAAAAGCCATGGGAATTGGGAGAAGGGTTTTCCTGGGATACTCACCTGAAGATGCTCCACTCAGGCTCGATCCTCAGGATGGTGGGATCCTCTACATATTCATAGTGCAGCTCCTCATGGATCTTGGCCTTGTCCACTCTCACGGACACCTTCACCTTCTCAAAGCCTTCATAGGAGGCCGTGGTGTTACAGACAATGTGCTTGGTGGATCTCCTGGCAGGAGGAGAAAGTAAATGTGAGCCAGGTGCTTCCAGCAGCAAAATGGTGCCAAAAAGAGCCCAACTGTTTATTCTTATGTCCTGTGGCCCAAACCTGTGCCCTGAAGAGGTGGAACTCAGTGTGAACCATTTATGTTCCTGTAGCAGTGTCTGGGGAAGTGGCATTGCCTTTTCACTGGTTTAAATAAAACCACAAAAGCCCTCATCTCTCAGGACTCAGAGTAAAATCTGAACCCCAAGGGAAGCCCAAACCAGGCCTCTCTCCAGAAGTATTTCCCTGTGATTAAATATTTGATGGATGTTTCCTTCCTGCCTGCAGACATGTGCAGCAGCAGCTCATAAAAGGGTGTTTGCACCTCAGCTTTGCAGCCTGGGATCATAAAGTTTACTTTGCATTAGGACTGTAAGTCTTCTTTAAGTGCAGTTTGCAGCATGCCTGGGACCTCTGGAAGTGCTAATACAGTGGGAAGCATTTTATGATTAAAGAGGATTCTGCATAAACCTTTCTTTTTTGGCAGGGCTCAAACCCAGCTCCAGGTCTGCATTCCTTTCAAAATGAGTCAAAAATCCAGGCACCAAACATTCTCAGTCTTCCCAGTCCTGTGATTTGTGATGCAGCCTCACCTTATACCCCTAAGATGGGTGTGTAAGTCACCTCCAATGACTGCACCCTCCAGGTGCCCTCTAAATTCCCCCAAAACACAGTGCTCAATCCCTCCTAAAATTCCCCAGTCTTCAGTGAGCATCTCCAAGCAGCTGTGGCTCCCACTTGGCATTTCAAATCACAGCCTGTGACTTCACCCTGCTGAATTTTGGATGCTGGATCGCTCCACAGTCATGACAGGCTGCTAAAGAGGATCCCCACAGCCAGGAGAGGGAAGGGCATTGCCCCAGGGCAGTGCTCCCAGGTCTCCTGTGAATGAGGCTTCCTCTGCCAAGGACATATTTGGGAGAAATGTGCCAACTTCATCTTCAGCCCCCGTCTCTACTGGCAGCAAAATGTGTTGCTCTGGGTAGTTTTGAGCTGTGGGAGCCCCTGGGAATGGGATTCAGACTCATTCTCACAGGGATCAGGGAACATCCAGCAGGTAACACTGACATTAAGCCTCTCTGAAGCGCCATTGAACAGGAGCCAACACAGAGCTAAAATGTTGCAAATCATCCATTTCTTAGCACTACAGGACTATTCTGGGATAAAAGGGAGGTGGTTTAGTACTTCAAACTGATGTTGTCAGATTTTCTTTGCCACCTCTACTAAAGCAGGGACATGAAAATGAATCTTTTAAACGACGCACTCCCAGAGCAAGTAGCAGAGCGCAGGACCGTGGAGAATTGTACTGAAATCTGACAAGAGGCCACGGGGAAAAAGCACATCAAATACCAGTCAAAACAATGAAATAAATCCTATTTTCTCTCCCTAAAACATGGCCAGCAAGGCTGTGCATGGTGCAGAATGCACAAGTCCCATTGCAGCATAGACGTGGCCACGAGCAAAGGGGGCACTTGAGGGACAAGGTGTCAGGGCTGCAGGAGAAGTTTCCTGACTTTAATTGGCATTTAATCTTTCACAGTCAGGCATGAGCAGCAGGAAGGGCTCATCTGTACCTGTAGAAGAGGCAGGGTTGTCGCCCGAAGGTCACAATGACATTGCTGCCAGCGTTGAGGTTGTTGCCTGTGATTGTCACCTGGGTGCCACCCGACACTGGTCCTCGCTTCGGCTTCAGGTCAGAGAGGGTCAGAGTCTGTGGAGGCAAAGGGAGGTGTTGGAAACACAGCAGAGGAGCAGAGGGACCTTCCCTCTCCAGTTAGTACTGGAGAGAGGGAGGCACCCCCAAGGATTAATCAGGGCTTCTGGAGCCTGGGGTGACACCAGACCTGTCAGAGACCCTCTGCTCGAATGCCAGGTTTGGTGGGATGAGTTCAGACCCAACCCCAGTCTGTTCTCACTCCTCCAAAATGAGATCTGCCCTTGTACCCACTCAGAAATATTCCTACAAAGACAGGTCCATGCCTGGAGCACCTTGGGTCACAATCTCTCATCTCCACTGCTTGCTTGGCACAGCTCAGGGGTCTTTTTGCTGCCACACAACACCAGCTCTGCAAGATAACTCAGGCAGTGAACTGGTTTGATTGCATCTTAATGGGGAATCTCCACCTCCAAACTGTGGAACTCACAACTGATGGAAATGGTTTGGTTTTGAGAAGATCACTCGACTTCATTGATTATCAGAATCACAGAATGGTTTGGGTAGGAAGGGACCTTAAAGATCACCCAGTGCCCCCCCAGCCATGGGCAGGGACACCTTCCACTAGTCCAGGTTGCTCCAAGCCCTGTCCAGCCTGGCCTTGGACACTGCCAGGGATGATGCAGAGCTTCTTTGGCCTCACCACCCTCACAGGGAACAACTCTTTCCCAATATTCCATCTAACCCTGCCTTCTGGCAGTGGGAAGCCATTCCCCCTTGGATGGAGGAGAGCTGTGGCTCAACAGAACATCTGAGTTTGTTCTTGCCTCTCCCACACAGGATCCCAGAATCACTGAGGTTGGGAAAGACCTCCAAGTTCATCAATCCAACCTGTGACTGATCCCCACCTTGACAACCAGAACAGAGCACATCCAGTGCTCTGAACACCTCTAGGGATGGGACTCCATCACATCCTGGTGCAATTCCAATGTTCAACAACCCTTTCCATTAAGAGATTCCTCCTCATGTCCAACCTAGACCTGCCCTAGTGCAAAATGTCCACACATGACCCTAAATCTTCCTCTTATCTGACTTGGATGTTGAGACAGCCTCGAGCTGTCCTCCACTGACACATGGTGGTGGTGCTCCTGCCGAGGTGTCCTCTGAAATGCCACAGCCACAGAAGCAGCACTGCCCACTTGAACACCTTTTCCCTTTTCCTGCTGATTTTCTGAGCCTCCTTCCCCAGCCTAACACAGCGGTGTGTTAATATATCAAAAAGGGGCACGATTCCTTTAGAGGCCCCAAATCTCAAAACTCTTTTTCTTACCTTGCTACCCTCCCTTCTTCCCCAAATCAAGATAAAATACTCGCGCTCTGAAGGCACAGATCACCCTGTTACCACAATGCAGAGAGGAGACATCAATATTCAGGGAGAAATTTGGTGTTACAGTTTATTCTTTCATTTGCATTTTAATAGAAAAACTTTCCATTCAGTCCCAAGTGAAAAGCTACTATATGCATTTAAATGAAGATTATTTCTTTCCCCCTCTCTTTAAGAATGATGACACAAGTGCTTGAAGCTCTCAGCTCCTCTGAGCGAGCAGGTACATCACGCAGTCACCTTATTGAGCTTTGGAGACCATTAATCCATGTTTATAAAACCACCTGACACACACCACAGCTCCCACTCTCACACACACAGAGCCACCTCTGTTCCTGGGCCCCTCTGGTTTAATCATTTTGAAAAACAGCGGCAAGATTTCCATTTTTCCATTTTGCTCCTATTCTAAATGCAGCTCTTGGAGGAAGGGCAGAACATGAAAACCAGACTTACAGCTCTGTAGAAGGATCTGTTGTCAGAGCTGGGCACTTTCTGTGTTTAAACCTGGCTGGTTTTCACCTGATGGTTTGGAAGCTGGTTTGATACTTAGAATCATGGAATTTTTGAGGTTGGAAAAGACCCCTATGATCAGCAAGTCCAGGCATTAACCCAGCACTGGCAAGGCCACAACTAAAGCACCTCTCTAAGCACCTTGAACACTTCCAGGGACAATGATTCCACCACTTCCATGGGCAGCCTGTGCCAGTGCTTGGCAACCTTTTAATGAAGAAATTTTCTCAAAATCCACCCAGATCCTCCCCTGGCCCAGCCTGAGGCCGTTCCCTCTCCTCCTGTCCCTGTTCCCTGGAGCACAGCCCAACCCCCCCGGCTGTCCCCTCCTGGCAGGGACTTGTGTAGAGCCACAAGGTCTCCCCTGAGCCTCCTTTTCTCCAGGCTGAACCCCTTTCCAGCTCCCTCAGCTGCTTCTGGGGCTCCAGCCCCTTCCCCAGCTCTGTTCCCTTCCCTGAGGAGCTCAAAACTGGATCCAGGATTTGAGCTGGGGCCTCAGCAGTGCCCAGCACAGTGGGGTGGGCACTGCCCTGGCCCTGCTGGCCACACTATTCCTGATACAATCCAGGTGCCATTGGTTTCTTGGCCACCTGGACACACCTGGCCTCCTGTTCAGCCACTGTCGACCAAGTCCTTTTCCACTGGGCAGCATTCCAACCATTCTCTAAGCCTGGAGTGTGATTTTCTGTGAATATCCTCTACCATTCTCTTTTAATGGAATAAAACCTGCAGGAAGAGTATGGAAATGCAAAAGATGCACTTCAGTACTGCTCCTTTGTATTTTGGGTACCACCTCAAGCTCTGATGGCAACGCCTTTATTGATGGACACCCCCACCAGTACAAATTCCTGCTGACCTTGATGGTTGATGCTGGGAGGTGACCTCCCAGCTGGAAGAAAATGGATTGGGAATGGCCAGCCTGGTGCCCAAAGCCTACACAGCAGCACTGCAGCAGTATCTGATTCAAGAATCATAGAGGAACATCTGAGTTAAAGACCCAAAAGACCTTTGTCCCACCCCTGGGTGGGTTCCCTGCCCTCTCCTTGGGGTAGATAAAGCAGCCATGGCCTTTTGAGGATCCTCACAGGCCACAGCCACACCAGGAATGCTCCTTGGCAAAGCCCTGCTGTGTCTGGAGCCAATCTTACAAATGGGTTTGTGGCTCAGCTTTCAAAGCTGTGATCAACCTTTAATTATTCACAGTGGCCTTCCTGAATATTGCACAGCACATTCATAGCAAAACTCCAGATTATACAGCGTTTCCTCGCTGGTGGAAGGTGGTGGAAAATGCAAAGAGGGTCTTGTGGATCAGTGATAGGCTGGAGAGTGACAACGAGGGAAAGAGCACAGGAAATTTTCTGCATTTTCTAGGATTTTACCTACTTTCCTCAGCTTCCCAACCCCTTCTTTCCTCCAGCATCTCCTGCACACAAGTTTTCTGCAGAGAAGCACCATCAGAGCTGGGTCTAAACTGCCCCCCATGGAGCTTGTCAAGACCTTGGTTCCCATTCCATTCCTCCTGGGAACACAGGAAGAGCAAGATGTGACTCAAACACAGCATGTGCACCTGGATTTTCTTTCAAGAGGTTCCATGGTAGCAGCAAGAGGGGAAAAGATGAAAGGGATGGATGCAAAATGCTCCCCAAAACAAGGATTTTAGGAGCAGGCTCAGAAGAAATGTGGAGCAGCCCACAACACCTGCATTGAGACACAATATTTTCATCTAAAGCCAGAATAAAGGTAAACTTTCTTCAGCACCCAAGTTGAGAAATGAATGTAATATTTTTTTCATTTAAAGACTGGGGTAATAATCACAGCAAGAAAATGAATAACTAAAAAAAATACTTCATTTAGATCATCATAAATTTCATTTCAGCTTTGTTTCCCTCTTGGCTTATTGTACTTTCTAATGCAATTTGCAGGTTCTGATCACAGATGAGTTTAAAACAAACAAGCAGCTATTTGAATTTAAAAGTTCTGGTTAGAAAGGTGGAGAAGAACCATTCTGGCATCTCTAAACTAAGCCACCTCTTTCTTAAAACACTAAAATTAAATACTCTGTTGAGTCCAAACCATCATCTCTTTGAATTCTTGCAGGACAGGGAGAGGCTGAACCAACTGGCCAACTTCGACCAAGTTTTCCTTCAAACCTCTTGCAAACCAATTTTCCAGAAGATTTGCTATGAGTCAAGAAGTGACATTTATCTCCCAGGTGATGCCCTTCCTTGGTTTTCAAACATCTTCTTTCCCTTCAAGCTGCCACGCACCGCTGCAGGATGCCAAGGCATGTTGAGATTCCTGCAACAGCAGAAAAATCCAAGGGAGCCAAAAAAACACAGCTCCCACTGTGAAAGCACAGGACACGGGACAGGGAATATGATGGGCAGGCTGGAGAGCGTCTGTATTTTGGGTTTTTTTTTTGTCTAGCACAAAGGTATTGAGGTATTCAGCATAGAAAACCCTGGTGGCTTCGTGCTCGTGCCCTGGCAGCCGGGAAGGCGGCAAGCGGAGGGAAAAGCTGTCACAGATGGACACGGATGATCAAAACCAGACAGTAATTCCAGGAGTAGCAAAGGTGACACGTTGAAGTGTAATGTCCTGGAAAGAGCCCTTCTGGCTGCCTGGTAGGGGCTTTCTCTCAAGGTGTTTCTCTGTCCCCGCCACCACAACACCTGAGTGACATCGGAAAATGCAGAGAACAGAGGAATTTCTGTAGCTCGAGGGGGGAATCCAAGACATTTGCATTCATTACAAGTTCCCTTTACCATAAAGAAATGCTCAGGCATGTGAATAATTTCAGAAGAGACCCATTCTCTTGCAAGAGTCGAGAGCTTTTGATGGGAACAAAGGGACCCTCTCATCTCAAACCTGCACAGATCTGAACAGATCAAGGCCAGACAATGCTTGCATGTCCCCAGCAAGGGGCCTTAGAGGAATAATCAGGTCTCTTGGACAAGGAACATCATCAGAAGGGAGGAAAAAAACACAGGTTGAGTGTACAACATGTGTTTGCACTTGAAGTGAAGCTGAAGCTTGCAGGTGTCTCTTGTTTCATCACGGAGTATCCAAAACAGCTGCCCACCAGCACTGAGCCCCAGTCACATCCTACAGCTCACCAGCAGCCTGAGCTGGGTCTGTCCTGATCCCAGTGCTCCTGGTGTGGATGGGATGAATAAACACCTGGGGGAATCCAAGAGGGAGGAGAAAGAAACCCAATCAAGACCATCACACTCATGCTGCTGAAGATCCCAGGGTTGTAATGAGTAGTGACAGCCCCTAAGTTTCTTCTGGAGGACACCGGTGACTCCAAGCAGAGGAGTGTTGGTAGCAGGAGCATCACACCCAAAAAAAAAAATACTAGGGAAATTTTTCCTTTTAGCTCTTTTTTTTTTTCTCTTTCCTGTACAGCACTTTTAACTATTAATGAGAATTTTCTGTATTAATTTGGACCGCGGCTGCATGGAACTGTAACTGGACTAATAATCTGGACTATTATTAGGTTGTTAAAACTTTAATCAGACCAGCTATTTTTGCTGGGAACAAGATGTTGAAAGGAAATGGAATTAACAATTTGGTGCACCGGAACGGCAGCAAAGAGCTCGGAGGCTCAACGTGGCGAAGGACAATGGACGGAGGGAGCAAAGAGGACCAAGGCCAAGGAGTTCAGGGCCCAGGAGAACTTTTTCAGGAACTTACCATGAAGTAGTAGAGCTGAGAAGACCTGGCCATGAACTCTGGCTTGCACTCGGCCACGCAGATTTCCACGAATCCAGCGTGCTGGCTGGGCTTGGCCTCCCCCATCTCACACACGATCCTGAGGGGAAAATACCAACCAGGAGCAGAGTTTGAGGGGTGGTTTGGTGGTGCTGGTAAGATGGAATTGGAGCAAAGAGCCCACAGTGCTGGGGGATGGACTGTAGATTAACCCACCCTCTTCTGTCCCATCCAGAATCCAAATTGTGGATTAAGTTATTCTTTAGAAAGTGGTGGCTTCTGGCTGGGACAAGTGCTGAGGTGATGCAAATCCACTTAAATACACAGAGAAATGTTGGGCTGAGGTCTGGCTCCATCCCTCTCAGCTCCAGCTTGGCATGGTGGAGGCAGCTCTAAGGTTTAATGATCACTCCTGCATTTAGCAAGAGACTTTACAGGATTGTTGCCGTCCAAACTGGAATTGAACACCTTGGGGTGACTGCTTGGTGAAAACCAGGATAACTTCAGGGCATTTGCCATGAGGATCACCTAAATATGCAATCCAAACACAGTAATAACTGGATTATTAAATAAATTGATTATCCTGAGGTCTACGTGAGGAATTGCCTCTTCCACCCCTCAATTCCCAGGTCGGAATGGATTCCTTGGAAAGCCCTACAGGTAGGAATGGCATTAGGTGTGCCGTGGCCTTTGCTCTGCCACACACCCCACTTACTGCTCTGCTGGGATGTACCCTTCCACCAGGGGCTTGCACTCCACGCCGGCCACTTTGACGTGGGACGCGATATCCTGGAATTCCAGCCCCAGGTTCTCCCCACGGATGGTCACCTTGGTTCCTCCCTCACGGGGGCCCGTCACGGGGTTGATCTGGGGAAACAAGCCAAGAGAAAGGAGAACAATCAAACCAGGCACCAGAATCCTGTCAGGTGAAAGAACAGACAGCTTTTGGGGAACACCAGGGACACTTATAAATGCTGAACAAACCTACTTCAGATACTCAGAGTATGCAAAACTCTTCCCCAGACCTCATTTAGTCTCTTTTAACTACTTGCAAAACATCCAGAAGTGAGGAGAAGATTTTTTTCTAGGGATTTGTGGAGCTGCAGCTGAGCTCTGCACTTCGTAGATGTGAGCCATGGTAAGGCAGGAGAGGGACATGGTGGAGAGAAATGGAAGAAAGAACAAGACAAGGACATAAAGGGTTGAGCCAGTCACTTGAAATCCTAAATTCCCAGCCCAAAGCATGTGGAGGTTTTGTTCTCTTCTGGAGGTAGGTAATGGTCACATATCAGAAATTCAGCTGAAAATGTCCACCTGGAAGAAAATCAGCCAAGCCACAGCAGGAACAGGGTGTTGGGTTAGGTGTGGAGGAGGTGGATGGTGACTGAGACAGCAGCAGCAGCTGCTCTGTGCCAACACCTCTTCCTGAAAGAGCTACAGTTTCCCCCCTGGGAGAGCTGGGGGCATTGGAAGGGCGGGCAGGGAGCATGGACAGATTATTTGTGGAGCCTCTGAGTCTCAGCACGAGAGGAGCAACCATCCCAACCAAGCTGGGGGCTGCTGGAATGGTGTTTGCATCCCAGCCTGGCCCTGCACCAGACCCTCACAGGGTCTTGCTCCATCCCCCTTGTCCAGAGCCAGGTGGGAATCAGCACTGGAACTGTCTCCTGAGCATTGGAACAACACTAGAATCATGGGGCTGGCCTTTAATTATCTCCATTCTGCCCTTCCAATTCCTCTCCATGCCCACTTTGCCATGCCACTCCTGCTCGAGAGGGGTTCAAACACTTCCCTTGCAGGGTGTTCTCTGCTGCCTGCTCAGGATGCCACGGCTGCCATCTGCCAGGGCTGGCACGGCTCTCCCTGCAGTGAGCAAAGAGGAACTCCCTGTCTCAGGTCCGTACCCACCTGCCCCTGGCTCTGCCAGGTGGGAATCTGGGGCTGGCAGCCATGCCCTGCTGCTCCCAACCCCTTCCCAGCACCCAGCCTGGCACCAGGTTTGCTGTAATTCCCACCCAAAGGGTGATTTTTAGAAGGCCCAACCTTTAATGAAAGGAGGGAGAGCCAGGCACCTCTAGGGGATATTTAATTTTAGGATATTAACTTTAGGATATTAATTTTAGGTGTTGTGAACCAACTCCTCAGTGAGTTGGTTCAGACTTATCTCTGACTCTACAGGGAGCCAGGAGGTATTTGTGGTGGTTTTCCAGAAAAAAAAGAAAGGGAAAGAAGAAAGGGGAAAGGGAAAGGGGAAAGGGAAAGAGGAAGGGGGAAAGGGAAAGGGAAAGGGAAAAGGAAAGGCAAAGGGAAGGGGAAGGGGAAGGGGAAAGCTGTCTAAAGCACAAGATTTCAAAAAATTCTTGCTGTGACTCAAAAAGCATCAATAGGAAACTTCCTAGAGCAAAGCCAACACAGCACCACAGAATCCTTCCCTGTGCAATATTTAATTTGTGAATGCCAGCTTCAAAACCCACTTATTTCCTTAAAAACCAGTTACTTCCTTAAATCAGGAGGGCCTGGGATTCTCCCAGGATCCCATGGAAGATTTTTTAACCCTATTTCACAGCTCTGCCATAGAGTCAACCAAGAGGAAGACATTACCAGGTTGTGTTCACAGCAGGAAAGGAGGAGCCTGTTCTATCACAGGTGAAAAACGTGGCACAAGACCTGCCAGTCTGGGAGAGGAAAATCCAGGCAGGGAAACAAAAGCTGCCAGGAAGCCTCAGCTTCCTCTGGAAGACCCAGAGCTGCATCCCAATTTCCAGTCTCCGCTCATATCAACTGCTGCTTGCCACTCCTAAAGGAGGTTTTTGTGGCTCAGCGAGTCTCTAAGTCCCTTAATTTCCCTGAGTGGCTCTGTAGATGCCAGAGCTGGTACAGAAATGGGGAGATCAGTGCTGCAGGGGGTGTGAGTGCCCCTACAAGTGTGAGTACACGTGTTGTTCCTCCTCTTCCCTGCAGAGATCCAGCCCTGGCTCCTCTCCAGGCTCTGGATGCTCCCACCCCACAGCTCCAGACCTACCATTAGCTGCAATATATATCCAGTCACTTGAGATTACTTCCATGCTAATGGCTCAGAAAAAGGCCTTCCAAGAGCTACTTAGGATTGCAGCAGGCAGCTGGAATATTTCATGAGTGAGTGTTGCAGTGATCTGTTTGAGCTCAGAGAGTTGTTGGAGGAAATGCCAGCAGAATTTGAAGCACGGCCCCTCTGGAGCTGTAGGGTGGAGAATGAGGGGTTTGCTCTTCAAAAAGAGGCTGGAGATGAAGGATTAGGGTTAAAGTATGGCAGGGAAATGTGGGTGGACCTTCAGAACCTCTGCACACCCAGGTCCTTGTGTTTTGGATTTCTGCTTTAGTTGATCATCCATCAGCTGCCCCATACCAAATTCTATCATTGTTTCACAAGGTCTGAGAATCTGAAAATATTTTTAAAATGTTTCCCCCTGCTCCAAGTGATTTTCAAGACCTCAAAGTTGAATTTTCAGGTGTAGCTGTCCTTTCTGGCTGTCTGGGTTTGGTTTCACAGCTTCAGGTGGTTCAGGTGGGATCAGAATTACCAGTTTCAGATAAATCCAAGTAAAGTAGAGACCTTCACCTTGGAAACACCAGAATGAGTCATAAACATCAGAATAAACTGACCTCCAACAGTTCAGGTGAGAGAGAGCTTTGAAAGCTGGTGAATGACAGGGAGACGGATCAAAACACAGGGAAAGGGGTTATTTTCAGTAACACCTGGGAAAAACAGATTCAACCCAGCCTTTGCTCTCCCAAAATGTTCAAGCACAGATATTGGTTTAGGGCTCTTCCATAACACCCACACTTTTTGAATCTGAATCAAATACAACTTTAAAAAGCATTTCTTGCTTGTTAGGAAAATAACCCACCTAATTATTCCTATTAAACCACCACTGTGGAGGCTGGATTTTCCTCTTTTGCATTTCCCCACGTTTTCCCTGTTTCATTTCCCTCCTGACTTTTCCCATTTGTAAATCAAGCCCTGGCCACATTGAAAGGGTGCTCTTGTTGAGTAAGGCCTGGTGACTGAGAGGTGCTCAAGGCAGGAGGCAGCTGGAAGGGATGGAGCCCTCAGTTTCAAGGCTCAGGTCTGTCCTGCTGCCTGTCCAGTGACCCTGAAAATGTGCCTGGCATTATGGCAAAGGCATCCTAAGACAGCAGACAAAAACCCCTTTAGATTTCAGGCCTGACTTGCCTCCCTTGCCTTCTCTCCCTTCTTCTGCTCCTTGTCTTTCTGGTCATCCTATTCTCTTATTTCCTTTCTGAACCTTTCCTCCAGCTTTTCCTTTAGTCAACATGATCAATAGGGAACAATGTTATTCTGCAGATCCTTTCCCCAACCCCTGCCCTCTTTCTCTTTATCTTAATAGGACAGTTCCCAGCTTTTCCTACTCCAGGCTTGCCCCTGCCTCTTCCTTGAGCCTTCCAAGGGGACACCTGACAACTGCACAGGGATTTATTTGCTCTGTGAAGACTTTTTCACCTCACATCAGCCAGGTGCAGGACAAACAAAAGGGCTTAGTCTGTTGGAGTCAGTGGAGGTTTTTTGGTTTTTTTTTTCTGGACACGGTTTTGTCCATGTCATGTCGCCAGAAAACATAAATTACACCTTCCCTCTTGCTTGACCTCCTGTCAGCAAAGCTCCAACCTCTCTGGGATCACTCAACACCTCCTTCTCAGCCAGGCTGGCCAGAGAGGCTGCTCCAAGAGACATTTGAGCTCCTCTGATTTACTCTCACACCGACCATTGGATCTTGTGTCACCTTCAGCTGCTCCTCTAGGAGGCCAAGGTCTCCTAAGGGCTCGATGCCACATCTGCCAGCCCTTTTTGGGCAGCTCAGGTGCTCTGGGGCTCCTCAGGCTGCACCAGCAGTCTGTGTTTGGGATTATGGTGGGAATTCTGACACCCTTGGGTGTTAACCCAAGTGTGGATTCTTTGCTTCTGTTTTGCCAGGGTTGGGATTAAATGTGTGAGATGGTATTTTTTGTTTGGACTCAGATGTTTATTAGTTCTTATCTATGTTACAGTCTCACAAGCTGTGAGTTCTACAGCACTTCAGTAACAAACTAAAAATGGAGCCCTATCTCTCTCTCTACAAGGCCTTTTAAGGATAAACTGTCCAATTAAGAAATGACACCTAAATTATTTTCACTTTTAACCCAATAACCAACCACCTGTGCCCACAATGTGGACTTTTTTATCCAATTACACAAAACCACCCAAACCCATGGAGAAGAAGGTGAAGAAGAAGGACCAGGCTCCACCCTAAAATCTCCATCTTGCCTTATATCTATTACTATATTCTAAACCCTTAAACTCTAAGTTTCCCACCCTGTGATATCACACACTTCTATTCAAACTCCACACCCACAATCCCAGTTCTGTCATTCCATTCTGGAAGCTTCTCCACGGCCTCAGGTCAATGCAGTGTTCTCTTGGGGATCAGAGTCTGTCAGCACAGAAAGTCTCAAATTCTCAGCAGCCAGGGCTCCAACACCCAAGGTCACCCCTGGGTTGCAGACACATAAAAATTTTGTCCCTGCCTTTGAAGCCACCGTGGCCTCACATGCCCAGAGTGCCTGAGGCTTTTCCTGACCCAGCAGAACTCAGCCCTGACCTTCCCACCACCAACCCAACCCCAAATCGGGAAAACAAACCAAGGAAAGGGAATCCCCCAGCTTCTCGCAGATCCATGACTTACATCCGTGATCTTGGGGTTGGTGCACTTGCCCTTGGTGCTGGACAGCTCCAGCCACTGGCTGTCCTGGGCTGGGCAGTGCTGCTTCAGCGTGCACTGGTTCTGTCCCTGGCACCAGCCACACTCGAAGTCGGGGTCGGCTTTCAGGCAGAGTCCGCAGCTGTCCCGCATGGCCCCACACTTGTACAGGTGAACTGCAGGGACAGCAAAAACACAGGGCCTGAGAGATGCAGGCAGCTCAGCGGAGTGTGGGATGGCTAGCTCAGTTGGCAGAGCATGGGACTCTTAATCCCAGGGTCGTGGGTTCCTGCCCCACGTTAGGTGCCAATTAAAAATGCGGGTGTTGGAGTGGCGGGTGCTGCTGCCTATTTTGCCCCCAACAAACCTCTCCTGTAGAAAAGCAAGTTGAGTTAGGCTTCAGGCAACACAGCAGACCCTACTTAACACCCACCGCAGCTGGCTCAGCGATAGAGGCAAGAAAAGCTCTTTCTGCAAGGTTTTATTTCAGCGAAGTATATCACGTGCAGCTGATATTAAAATATCACATAGTACATTTTATATATAAATAATCTATAGTATATTCANGGAGAGTTCATGGGATGCTACATGGGATGGCAGTGGGAGAAAGAGGGAAAGTGTTCTGGGCTGCTCGTGTCAGAGGCAGGATGGTAACTCTCCAAGGGGGTGAGCAATGGGGGGAAAAACATGGACATCCTCCTTGACATAAAGTTAATTCATTAGTTCATTCTTCATCAAAGGTGGTTTTGGAAGCTGAGAGCACAAGGAATGAGGTGTGGGAGAGGAAGAGGTATGGGAGCAGAAGGGATGATGAGGGACTAGAAGCAGGAGGTTGGAGGAAATGATGCTTGGGCAGTGATTTGGCCTCAGTCCCTTCCTTTCTCACGGACTGAATGTCATAAAGTGTCACCAACAACCCGCCTCAGACTCAGCACTTCACCCTAAAAGAATTTTCTAGACCTGGTCAACCCACAGCTTAAACATGGGTGTGAAACTCCCCGGAATTCTGTGTTAAGGTGATGCCACTCAGGTTTCCCACTTGACAGAAATCCCAAAAGATAACAGTAAATACATAATCGTTCATTATGAGGCTGATTCCAGGGATTCACAACCAGCCTTTGCCCCTTCTTCTGCTCCAGAAATTCAGTCTGCTTCCCACTTTGCCACTCTAATACAGACAGCAGTGATTAATGCTTAGCTCCATTTTGGACTGTTAAGTGATTAGAAGCACTCCAAGCTTTTTCTAATAAAACCTAAAAATATTGAAGTCCTCCTACGAAATGAGATCATGTTATTTATCCTTACTTTACAGATGTAGAAACTGAGGCCTGGCTTGCACAGGGGACTGATAGCAGAATTTTCCTCCTGGAAGAGGAAGGTGACAGAATCATGGCTCTCAGACTTTTTTTTCTTTCCTCCATTTGTGGGCAAGTTGGGAGATTTTCCCTCTGTGCTTCTGTTTCGCTGTGTCCGTGGGTGACTAAAGTGGTTTTTATCTTTATACACAATCCCAGAGCTCAAAGGCTTTGGAAATATTTATGCTGAAAGGCTCTGTCTCTCCATACCTTCCCCCTCAAAGTCAGCAAGTATTGGCCAATGCAAGAAAAAGTCAGAAACTCTTTAGTTCTCCAGGCTGGGTGCAAGAAAAGTACCCAAAAGTACCCCAAAAAGCCTGAAAAACATCTATTAAACAGTGTTTTCCAGACCTCGTGGGATGCACCTCTTTCCTTAGTTTTCTGTGGTATTTCCTCAAATTTGCTGAGTTGTTGTGCTTGAGATGCTACCAGTGGGTATCTCTGTAGGTAATTTAGCAGGTTTGGGTCAGTTTGGCATTTCAACCTCCCAGCCCAGCCCATGGTGATGCTGGATGTGAAGGCATCATGGTCATCTCTGTGTGGTATTTCTTCCATGTGGTATCTCTATGGGCACATGCCTAAACTCTCCTCCTGACCAAAAACATGATGATAATATCCAAATTACTCATCTGGGATAGCCACCAGCCAGTGCTGCTTCCTAGATTTTTTTTTCTAGGCATTATTTGCAACATTTTGGCTTGGAATAACCCACGAAGGTGCTAGAGATCATTCTTGAGTTCATCCCCTGGTATGTTTTATGGTACTGGCACAAACAAAGTCCTAAAATATGATCATCATGATTATGAGATTAATTTCACTCCCACATCACCTAGGATAGCTCAAAGCAGCCCAAGAAGAGGATTTACTTTTTGGTGTGGATCACTTTGTGTCAGGGGTGCTCATTTTATGGTAGCACAAAACTAAGCAGGACTGGGGCAAGCATCCAAATTCTGACCTCCAAGCCACACTGTTAAAGGTTCTCACAGTCCATGGCCCATGGAAATCAGCAGTGTCCTGGAAACACCTTGGCACAGCTTGGAGAAAAGGAGACAACTGAGGCAGGGCAGCAGTTTCAACACAGGCTGTGCCTGAGTGCCAGGGCTGGGCAGAAATCTCCAGCCTGTTGTGTTTGTTGAGTGATTTAACCCTCAAAAGCCACAGTTTTGGGCTTTTGGTGCTGGAACTCTGCCATTCAGAGGGGGAGAAGGGCAGATGGGGTTGTGCCATGGGAAGAAGAGCTGCCTTCTGTGTTACTCTCCAGGTTGAACGTGGTGTTGGTGAGAAGCTCACCCACCAGCCCTCAGCATGAGGGTGGGTGTGGAACGGTGTGACAGCACCATGGGAGAACCTGGTGGGGACAGATTGAGTGGGAGAAGCTGTGGGAAGTGTCCACGACAAGGTAAAGAGAGGGAGGGAGACATTTCTGAGAGGTGATGATGTGAGAAGAAGAGAATCTGCAGGTGTGAGCTGCAAATGCAGGGCAGCCAAGGGGAGGGGTTGCCTGGGGAGGAAGGTTCCAAGGTGGAAAGACAAGAAGGAAGAAGAAGATGTGGATGGACCATCCATCTCCAGAAACACCCAGCCTGCCTCAGGGCTGTGGCTGGATGTGCAGCCCTCTCTGTGAGGGGCACACCAAACCTGTGCCATCGGTGGTAGTTAAACACAGGTGGTTTTCAGATCCTTTTTATCATTACCATTTCATTTTGCTCAGAATTCTCCCACTGGAGAGCTGCAGCCTTTCTGCTCCCCTTCTGCCTTCCCCTGCTCATCACTAAATTGCCTCTGAGCAGAGAGCCTGCTCTCCTGGCATGTTAACTTGAAGAGCATCACTGCAGGAGAAATAAAGAGGGGGAGAAAAAGCTGGAGAGGGAGGGGCGTGAAAACCAGACACGAGGGTGTGGGGAGAAGCGGGAGGCAGAGACGACGAAGGGAGAGGGAGAGCAACACAAGTGGGAGGGAGAGTCGCATTTCTCAGGTGGAATGAGAGAATTGGAGGGCTGGGGGGAGGCATACAAAGCACTCAAAAATTGGTAATTTGCAGAGTGCAGAGAACAAGTGTGTAGCAGCCAGCACGGGGAGACGGTGGCGGCTTTGTTAAGTGTAGGGAGCGAGGGCCCGTTGCTAAGGTTACCGCTTCCAAGGACAAGTTGAAATAACTCTTTACCTTTGTTCTGTGCTGGGTTGTCAATGTTGAAATTCCCGTTCCACACGACTGTCAGCTCCACTGGCAGGCTGTTAATCTCCATTCCTTCGTACGAGTACTAGAAGTGGGAGAGGAAAAACAAACAAAAAAAACCCCCCAAACCCAGACTTAGGGAGTGCCTGGAGGTGGGGAGGGGATGGGATGAGGCAAGAGGTGGTGCTGAGCATGGAGAACAAGAGAAATGGAGCTGTCACTCACCTCCCTCATCAGTAGCACCTGCCAGAATGCCACGGGATGCTCCCAAAGCTGTGGAGCTCGAACCATGCCCCTCACAAAAGCCCATTTACCCATCAGATGAACATTCATAGAATCCCAGAATGGGGATGGGAGGGAGCTTAAAGATCATCCAGTGCCACCCCCAGCCATGGGCAGGGACACCTTCCACTGTCCCAGGTTGCTCCAAGCCCTGTCCAACCTGGCCTTGGACATTTCCAGGGATCCAGGGACAACCACAGGTTCTCTGGACAACCAGAGCCTCACAGCCAAGAATTCCTTCCTAATATCTGATCTGGACCTTTCTTCAACTTAAAGCCACACCCTCTTGTCCTATCAGCTGGAAAAAATATTCCATGATATAAGTGCATTTGCATGTGATGGGCCTTAATTTTGAAATCCATTTTTTGGGTGCTGAGCACAGCTTTGAAAAGTATTTTTCCAAGTTGGGTGCAACTTTGAGGTGTAAATTAGACATTCTGGGTCTTCCATCCAGCTGGGTGTTCCATAGGTGCTGAGTGGGTAGGTGAGGTTATTTACACTAGGGATGTCTTGAAGAACTCTTGGAAGCTGAGTAAAGCCTCAAAATAAGGGAAACCCCCTGAAAAAGGGGAAAATGGAGCCAGTGTGTAATTATGGACCTGTCAGCCTAACTTGGCTTCCCAGAAAGAAAGTACATCAAATTATTAAACAATCAATTTATAAGCACCTGCGAGATGATAAGGTGATAAAAATCAGCCAGCACAGATTTGTCAAGAACAAATTGTGTCAACCCAATCTAATTTCCTTTTTGACAGGCTTAATGACTTTGTGGATAAAGGGGAGGCAGCAGATGTGATTTATCCTGATTTCAGGAGTGTTTGCTACTATCCTACAGCAGATGCCCATAAACAAACCATGGAAATATGACCTAAGAAAGGCCACCATAAGGTTTATGCAAAAATCATTAAACAAAAAAAAAAAAAATCAGATAATTCCATGTCAAGCTGGGAGGGTGTTTCAAAAGGAATATTGTCCTGAGTCTGGCATTACTCAGTATTTTCACTACTGACTTGGATGATTTCATGACACTGTTCTGGAGGGACTGTAAGAACCTCCAACAGCTGGGTTAAGAATTCAAAACAAACTTGACAAATTGTAGAACTGGGCCAAAATCAACCAAATGAAATTCAATGCTGGCAAATGGGGACTACTTTTTCAGTAGGAACTGATGCAAGCAACTCTGAAAGTGGAGTGGCTGGGCAGTGCTGCAGGAGAGGGTCTGGGGACTGCTGGAGATCATGAACAGACTGTAAATCAACAATGCCACATTGCTGCCAAAACCCAAACAATTCTCCTTTGGGGATGGAGCAGATAGAGTTTGTTACATGTGTAAACCCCAGGAGACAATCACTTTTCCCTGCTCAGAACCAGAAAGGCTTCAGCTGGAGCAAGGAGTATCCAGTTTCCAGCAAATATGTCTTTAAAAGCTGCAAAAAACTTCTGAGAGAGTTGGACAGATTTAAACAAACGCTTGTCAAGGCACACAGGGGTGACCCCAAGGAAGGAAATGGAAGCTGCTCTCTGGAGGCCCTCTCCATGTGGTGCTGAGTGCTTTTTTCCACCTAGATTTTGATTTATCTCAAGCCAGCTCAGCCAGGGTTCACCCCACTGCCCACCTCCATCAGCAGCTTCCACCCAACACCTCACCAAAAGGCAAAAAGCCTCATGGTGGGAGAGGAGATGGTTGATTAAAGGACAGAAGGGAGCAAGAAAGAAGGGGAGAAACATTTTGTGTCTGCTACTATTGCTGAGCACACTGCACAATAGGATTTATCCTCCTAAGAGCAGGGATCTCTCACTGCACTGGGATCTACAGCGGGACAAAGTCCCACTTTGAAAGGAAAATATTTTCCCCACTGCAAGGTTAGATATAACTCAGCAAGCTGGTTTGGCTGGGCCAAAAAAGCCACTAAAGAGTCCCCCATCCCTTAAACTCCTGTTGTGGTTATCCACAGAGATGCCAAAGCTCTGAGCTTTGCAGGTAGGTTTTCCTGGATCCATTAATTGCTGTGTAATTGAGGAGTAAATGGTACCTGGCGATTTCTGTCCATTACAGCAGAGTGGGAGCTGCTTGCACAGTAATTCATCTTTGCACAGACTAAACACAATTAGCCATTAATCTGCAAAACGCTGTGATTATGATCCAGTTGTAGGGAATTTATGGGTATTTGTGGTTTCCATGGAGGTAAAGAGCAGCCCAGGTGAGCCAGGTCCTTTGCAGTAGACCAGTCTCCCTCACAGCCAAGAATTCCTTCCTAATATCTGATCTGGAGTTTCATTCAGGATTTGCATTTTTGTGACACTTTTGGGTGTCACTGCCAGCAAGATCCAAGATGATGCAGAGCTGTCTGGACTCCCACCACTGGCTGTTCCCATCTCTGAAGAGCGGGGAGCAAGGATGGAGAGGCAGGAATGGGAAGGAGAGTGCCTGAAGAGTGGTGAATAATTAAACTTCTGCCATCAGGAACACCTGCTTTGCACAGCACTTCGAAAACGCTGATTGGGAATGGAAAATGGGATATATACAGAATAACTGGTCATCCTGAAGTCAGAAGATGAGTCTTAGAAAGGGCCTCACCAGAGCCTTGTGTGTGTTTTGGGATTTAGCTGGAAGCAGAGCCCAGGCAGGGCTGCCAAGGGACAGGCAGCTGGAATCTCCTGGAGCCTTTCTTCCCATGGAAGATCCCAGCGCCAGCAGCAGGAGCTCAGCTGGGATTTTAGACCTTATCTGTCTGCAGCACCAGGGGCAACCACATATTAGACTTTTTAACCCAGCAGGCTTGATCTAGACCTGGAAAGGGATAAATCCCATGGAAGAGCTCTGAGGATGAAGCCAGCTGGGATGAGGATGCTCACACTGCCCCTACCCAACCCCATCCGATGCCGCGTGGGCTGCACGGCAGCGAGACGGAGCAATTTGCAAAGGAACCGTGAGGAAATGCTCCGTCCTCCTCACACCACAGGAGCTGCTCACTCATTGTGACCCCTCTTCAAAGCCCACTGAACTCAACAGGAGTCTTCGAAAAGGACTTGCTCAGCCGTGACAATAAGATGGAAATGTGTTTCAGGGGAGAAAAAAGGGCTGGAGCATCGATCTCCAGGAGAGCAGAGCTTCCCGGACACTCCTGAGAAGTGCTCGTACCAGCAGGGCTTGTCTCTCCACTTTTCCTGGCACAACTGCCTCCAACACAGCCCAGGCATCTCAGAAGATGTAAATCTGACCCCTAAGTCTGACCAGTCTGGATTCTAATCACAGTAATCTCATCAAAGCAGAAAATTATGGGCAATTTCCTTCTGACTGAGAAGGAAAGGCTGTGCTGCCTGGAACACAGACTGGCCCTCCTCAGGAAATGCCAAAAAGCTGCAAGAAGGAGCTGTCGTAATTCACAGGAGCAATGTTTGGAACTCACAAGTATCCTCTTTTTTTGCCTTTTAAACTCTCCATTAGCATCAGATACTCCTGCAGTTTGTGCAAATCCATATCCACGCCTGACCACTTGCAGCATCCTGCCCTTGGGTAATTTGGCTTGAGCACACTTAGGATGATAAATCCAGAGTGGTATTTCCCCTTTGTACCTCAAACATGTCCAATAGTGGGGAAACTTCTGCAGAATTTTAGTGTTGGTTTCTTTGACACCACTTTTAAGATTAGAGCTCAAATCCAGGGATTGATTCCTGTACCTGGCTCTACCAGCAGCCCCTTGCACAATCCTGTGGAAACCATTTAATCTTTCCTTTCCTGAATTTTCCAGGCATAAAAAGGCAGAAAACTTCTTGCTCATTGACATTCTGTTTCCTTGGATCCTTTGCTTCCCAGAACTGGGACTGGATTTTTATAATTGGGTATCACCCAGGCTAACAGAGTCCCTGTAATTACTGGAGTTTCTCTTTCATTTAAATGTAGATAAATAATCATTAGAGAAGTGGATGCACAAAGGTGACATTCCCAGTGGGAGGTGTGGAACTAGATGATCTTTAAGATCCCTTCCAACCCAAACCATTCCCTGATTCTACAACTCACAGCCCTGTGCTTGTCTTTTGGCCACCCACAACTGTGTTTTCCCAGGATTTCTGTGAATAGCTCCTCATTTTTTTTTTTTGTCAGCTCTGCTTTTTATTGGATTTTTTTTTTTTTTATCACTCCCTTCACTGTGAGCCACATCACGGAGTCAAATGCCACTGAGATCTCTTGCTGAAGTGCAAGGATGTGACAAACAGAACTGACTTGCTCTCCTGTCCCTGAGCCACACAGCACTTTCAGCTGCACCACCCCGGGTCTCACAGCACGCAGAGCTGTGAAGGATCCAGGACAAAATCATCAGCAGGGATTTTGCTGATGGCAACCAGGGTGTGCCAAGGCCAGGGGTGGGCAGGAACCAAGCAAGGATGTGGGATCAGCCCCTGGAGCAGGGAATGGCACTGATCATGGCATGCTCAGGTGGGTCAGCCCTCCCCATCTCCCTCTTCTCCGTGCCAAAGGCTGATAATTCTGGGCTGATTGCAAGTGCTGGGGCTCCCATTGCTTCCCACGGGGAAGATTGCACTCTGCCCTGATACATCCAGCAATTTCAGCCCTTCCTGCTGACATTTTTACTTCCTTATTTATATGTCTCCTTAGCTCCCCCGCTTTTCATCCCCTCCCATCACTCCATGTCCAGGCTGTTGGCAGAGCTATCACAAGTGCAATAGGGAATGGCAGGAAGGGTCTCTCTGAGTGATAATTGCATGCCTTGGGTGGTGTGACAGAGGACAAAGCCCAGAGCTGAGAGTCTCAAACCACTTGACAAGAACAATAATTGTCCCGAATGGTGCTGCCTGCAGTGTCTTATTGCTGTTATCAAATGAAATATCTCTGGGAAAGGCAGGGAGAGAGGCAGATCTGGCTCCTGACTGGGCTGAGCACCCAGGGATCATCAGTGCTGGATGTGGCATTACTGACAGACAGACTGCTCACACCTGGGTGTCCTTAGAGCATCTTTAACTGAAGTTGGAGCCACTTAGAAAAGGTGCTTAAGCTGGCTCTGTAACTCTTGAGGGACCAGGAAATGCAGAGCAAAAGTTAAGGCTCTTTCCCTGATTCTGTCCCATGTGAAAGTAGGAAAAATCCTGAGTTTTGCAGAAGTTTTTCTGCAAGAGGCAAATTTGAGCTGCTGGGTGCCTCATGTGAGATGGGAGGGGGCAGATCTTGGGGCTCCTGCTGGAAAACAAGGCAGGACTGATTGCTTAGTCTAGCATGCAGCACCAAAAGAAGGATCTGCTGGCAGGACAGCATCCCTTCAGGGACACACCATCACAGCACAGCCTCCCACCCTCCCCTGGACCTTCTCCAAGCCTGCAATGCAGGTGCTACTTTCAGTGCCTCCTCCAGCAACTCTGCTGAGTAAAAAAGCTCTGTCAGAGGGGGTTGGTTCGATTTGCAAACAGGCTCAGACAGCTCTTTCCAAAGCCAGGTGACCCCCGGAGCAGAAGCTCATTGTGTTGCAAGGGCTCCTGCCTGAATGCTAATTCTGGCAGGGAAAGAAATAATCATGATGGAGATAGATCTCCAGCACTCCTTCCCTATTGTCTGTGTCCTCTGCCACCTGCTCAAACAGCCAGGGCTTCTCTGCTGCCTTTTTGTATCCCTCTGAATGCTGCTTTCTTTTGTCTGTCTCTCCCTTCCACATCTCTTTCTCTCAGTGTCTGGCAAATTCCAAGCAACAATGAAATAACATTTCTCAGGGGGGAAAAAAAAAGAAAGAAGAAAGACCTCAAATCAGAGAGTCAAAGCTCCTTCAAACAGAAGGGGAAGAAAAGGGGAGGAAAGGAAAGACAAGAGAAGAAAAGGGGAGGAAAGGAAAGACAAGAGAAGGAAAGGGGAGGAAAGGAAAGACAAGAGAAGCAAAAAGAAGGAAAAAGGAGGAAAGCAAGGGAGAGGGAAAAGGGAGGGCAGAGGGAGAGAAGAGGCAGAAGCAGGATAGAAAAGGGTTGGTTTTGTTCCCAAATGAGCCTCTCTCCCTGGAGAAGAAAGAGATCCACCTGGGCCACCACAAAGCACGGGACAAGCATCCTGCAGACAACACTCAGCAGTAAGGTCATGGAGTGCCTTGGCAGCAGCCTGAGGCTCAGCCCTGCCACCCTCTGCAGCTCTGGCAGAGCCTTGAGTGTTCTGGCTTAGGAAAACAGACATTAAAGTCAAAATGGTGCAGTCACAGCACTCAGGCATCCTATGAGCAAATCCATCTGGGGACTCATCAAACCCCACTCCTCCAGTCCCAGGCACTGGCAATTTCTTGGAGCATGCAGCTAGTGTGGGAATAATCACCATTACCTGTCAAAACCAGTCTTTTATTGGGTTCTGCAAAGTGGGATGCTGAGGCTGGCTGAAGTTACTTTCCTGCTCAGCCCAACTATGCTTAAATGCTCCTTCAATGAGCTAATTCTTTGGAATGCCTATGTGTGTCAGAGAATTCGTGACTCTAAAGGGTCATTAAAGGTCTGTCTTGCCTGCTAAGACTCTTTGGACAGATATAATCTCTGCCCACGACCATACAATTCCCCCTTAGCTTCTACCATTTTAAAATAATACTTTAAAGGAAATGTGCATACCTCCTTAACTTCCCAACCAGTCCATTTTTAACCTGAAACCTGCATGCTCACAGGTCATTAACCAGTAATGAAAATCAGGGAGAGATGGGAGGGAGGGAGACAAAGGAACAAATAAAAGAGCATCGGTTGGGAAGTTGCTTGTTTGCAACAGATGTAAAATGTGTGAACTGCCTGTAGTCTTCAGCCCTGCTTAATGCAGCAGAATATGTTGTGACAAGCACTGCCCAGCGTGGAGTGGCAGAGCTCAGTGAAGTGGCCAAAGCCTCTAATTAGCTCTTTGACTAATAAATCATCTCACAGTAGCAGCAATGAAAATGACTCAATGCATATCCTGGAGATATGGATATGGAGAAACCTCTGGAGAAGCAGAGGCCTCCACTGCAGGTGGGCACAGCTCCTGGCTGCTGGCAGATGACTGGGTTTGTCCCCAGAAGTGACACTGCTGTGGTGACGGCACTGTCATGACTCACACAGGTCCCTTGCAAGGGGAGTCACAGGTCCTGCACTTCAGGGGGAGAAGTGGAGGTGGGCAGAGACAGAGAGACTGCTCAAAGGGCATGTGAGGGCTGGAGGAAGGTTTGACTCAGCCTAACGCCATCCATCCTTGGATGGGATTTTGGTGCAGTGCAAGGTGTCCCTGCCCACACAAGGGGTTGGAACTGGATGATCTTCAAGGTCCCTTTCAACCCAACCCATTCTGGGATTCTGTGTTCTCACCCTCTTTCTGACCCATTACATGCTGGCATGTGTCAGACTTATTTGGGTAAGATAACCCCAGGTTATATGGGGTTTTATCATCAAACTCCCCCAAAATAACCTTCACTCTCACTTTGACATCAACACCTGTCCTACTGGAACCCCTTTTTGTGGTGCTGTGGGGATATGAGCAGGTTAAGCTGATATTATTGCCTGTGGATCATGGCTGAGGTGCTCCAGCCCAGCCTGAGGATGGGATCCAGGGGGAGAAGCAACAACTGAGTGGTGGCACCAGCCAGCCCAAGGAGAAAAAAGGACAGTTTCAAGCTACCTTTCAGCCAACCTTTTCCTGCCTGTGTTTGGAACCACAGAATCATGAAAGCTGGAAAAGGCCTCCAAGATCATCAAGTCCAACCTTTGACTGAACACCCCTGTGCCCACCAGACCGTATTGTGAAGTCTACACCTCGTTTGAACTCTTCCAGGGATGGTTACTCCAGCACTGCCTCCATCCTATTTTAGTGTTTAACCACTCTTCCAGTGAAGAAATTTTTCTCAATATCCAACCTGAACCTCCCCTGGCACAACTTGAGGCCATTTCCCCTTGTCCTATCACTGGTTGCCTGGGAGAAAAAACAGACCCCAACCTCACCACAACCTCCAGGTGCTTCTAGAGAGCAATAAAGTCTCCCTCGAGCCTTCTTTCCTCCAGAGTAAACAACCCCAGCGCCCTCAATTAGGTAAGAAAGGCTGTGACATGACCCAGCTGCCCTGGGGACAGCGCTGTGGGCACGTGTGTCCCTCTGCAGCTCACCGAGGTGTTCTGGCACTGCACGCTGGAGCTGTTGAACCTCAGGGCTGGCACCCTCTGCTCGCTGCCCTGGATGTTCAGGATGCACTCGTAGCCCCGCTGGCCCGACTGTGGCTGGGGCAGGTTCTTGGCCTTCAGCGTGATGGGTTTGATCACCTCCACGGGCACCAGGAGCTTCTCGGCCTGCAGCAGCTGGGGGCAGTCCTGGGGAGAGAGCAGACACCAAACCCAGTCAGCACATGGGTTTCCCAGCCTCAGGGAAATGTCCTGTGGTGCTTCCCAACCCTGGGGGCAGTCCTGGGGAGAGAGCAGACACCACACCCAGTCAGCACATGGGTTTCCCAGCCTCGGGAAAACTCCTGTGGTGCTTCCCAACCCTGGGGGCAGTCCTGGGGAGAGAGCAGACACCACACCCAGTCAGCACATGGGTTTCCCAGCCTCAGGGAAATGTCCTGTGGTGCTTCCCAACCTTCTCAGTTTGCCTCATCACAAAGCCTTTGCAACTCCCTGGGCCTTGGTTTGTTACAGAGCTATTCAAGGAGCGTTCCTGGGAAAGCTCAGATAAACAGGTGAGGAAGGATTGCTTTCACACACTGTCCTTTCCTATCTCCCTGGCTTATTTCAGCCTCCAGGACCCAGGGAAGCCACCTCTGCTGCTTTTTCATACCTGCTCTGTTTATTCAGGTAATAGAAAAGCAATCGTGTTCTCTCCACAGCCTTAACCCAGTCACAATGCCCTGATAAAAGTGAATAAAGCAAAAATCTGAGCACAATTCCTCAGTTCCCAACAGCCAACACATCACTGTACAAAAGGCACAGCTCCAGCAAGACCTGTGGGAAACTATGGAGTCAGGGTTGTTAAAAAGAGAATTTATTTTGGCTCAGAAGAGGACAAAATATTCATTACACAGATCTAGACCCAGCTGCCAAGAAACAACTGTCACAAAAAGCATGGAGACCCCTTGGAAAAGATTTCCACTGGCTCACAAAAGGAGAAATGCCAAGTGGGTGTTGCTACTGTGGTGCCTCTTCATGGGTCCCTCACACAGGTGAGCTCTGGGCACCCAAAGCTGCCTAGCAGCTGGCTGCATTTAAAGTTTCATTAATTAGCACAGCTTAATTAGTCAGACTGGCCATGCTCTGCTTCTTCATAGCACAGCCAGACAACTGCAAGATGTCCCTTTCATGGATTCTGGGGCAATGTCAGCTCTTTAGGAAATTACTGCAGCCTTTGCCTGTCCTGCCCAAAATTAAAGCCAGGTCCAGGTGGTTCCAGCAGAGACAGGGAACTGTAGGTGAGGGCAGGAGGAAAATGACTGATTTGGGGCAGAAAAGTAGGGAAAGGGACTGCAGGGTTCAAAAGTAGAATTTATGGCTCATTGAGAGCCTAGGATCTTGTTAGAGCAGAGGGTGGGAGCAAATAGCTGAGGGAGATAAAGAAATGGATCAGATGTGTAACACCTGTAGTTACACCAACCAGGGACAGAATTATGAGAGCCAACAATCATCACATGGAGGATGTGAGCTCATCCATGGCCAGGGAGAAAATCCAGTAACCACCCAGTGCATCCCTGCAGTGATGTCCAGAACCTTCCCCAGTCCCCAAGAGGATCTGAGGGTCTGTCCTAAGGGGGTCAGGAGTCTGAGAGGTGATTTTTCATCTGCACTTACAGGGTGATGCTCATGGTGGAAGTAACTGAGAGCCACTGATGGGCTTCAGCTGGGCTTGCCTAGGCTGGCAGCAGAACCAGGACAGCCAAGCCCAGCCACTGGAGCTGGGTGGAGCTGAACCACCTTGGATCCAGTGGCTCTTTGCCTGAGATAATCTGGCACAAGGCCTGGCTTGGTGTGTGCTGCCAAGGCTTAACAGGCCATCCCATTAACCTGGCTGGAAGGAGGAAGGGTTGGAGGTGGAAAACCCGTGGGGTACTGCAATGCAGGGATGAGCTTTATCACTGTCACCCTCTGCACTCTTGGGGGTGGAGGATTGAGGAGCTACACCCTGTTCCAGCACTCCCTGTCCTTTCTGTTCTGTGATGAAACCTCTCCAGGGAACTCCTAATGCTGAAACACAATGGGTAAAGTGTCACTGAAGCATTTTTCTTGATAAAAGAGCAAGGCTTAACTATCTGGAAAGTCCTCCCAAGCTTGGGTTCAATGGTTCTACCATACCATGGCACACCAGCATTAAGGCTCCCTGCAGCTACTCAGCACAAAAAAGTGAGGCATAATCTATAATTCTGGCTGATTTAAGACCAATAAAAACCCCAGAGGGCAGAAGAAGGAGGTGATCCAGGCTATATTAAAGAGTTTTCAGTACTGATCACACCAGCAGATACACCACATGCAAACACCATTCGGGACCTTATGTCTTCAACACCCCTGACCCTTCCCCATCACCTGCACAACATGTCCTGGGGTCTCTGCCTCAGCTGCCTCTCTTTCTCCTGGCACAAGGAAAGACATTGGCAGCAGCCTTTCCTTGGTTTTTTTTCCCTCCCCAGCTCCAGGAGTTGAGAGAGATGCCCTGGCAGAGGGAATGAGTGGGGCAGGAGGGTGGGGAAGCCCTATCTGCTGCCGAGCAGCCGTTCCCCAGGAGCGGGCATTTCACTTGATGTGTGTCACAGAGAAAAGCCTCTGATGGGGGCTGTGGGATGGAGGCTGGAGATAGTCCACTCTGTTACCTGCAGGCCAATCCCAGCTCTTCAGCCTGGTCTTTCTTGTGTGGCTTTATCCTGTCCCCCTCCACCACTGGTGCTGTAACCTTTCCGATAACACTTGTTTCAAGTTCATTAACAAGCCGTGATTGAGGCAGCCCCAAAACAGGGTTCGTTTGCATATAAAAAGCTTTGCAGTGCTGTGAGGAAGTTCATTATAGATAATTGAAGAGGCAAGCGCCATAAAGAGGAAATCCTCCCAATGTGGCTTTATCTGATTGACCTAATGTTCTTTCTAATTGAAACGGGGAGGGGAAAAGGCAATTTCATTGGGTGATGTACTGCATAAAACCTCAGAGCTTGGACCAGGCTCTGGGTTCAGATTCAAACACAGACTCATTTTGCAGCCTGTGTCAAGCTTTGGGTGCCTGGCCAGGTTTGTATTTTTGAGGGTAAAACGTCAAGCTGACCAGAGCAGAGCCAAGAAGAAGGCTTTGTAAAAAGGAGTTATTTTGGACATTTTGCAGTGGAGACACTTTCTCTTCACCCTTCTCCTTTGCTATGGACATCACCTAGGTTGGAAAAATACCATTTTCACAGGATGTAGGGGAAATAAAATTGCAGACTGCCAAAAACTGCACCAAGGATGGGCACGATCCCATCCCCTTTTCCCTTTGATATATAATAAATTAAATCTTTTGCCTGACTCTAAGGGGAGCTGGTTCCCAATCCAGAGAATCATTGTTGATTCATTTTGTGTGTGCAGCTTCATTCCAGTTCTTGAATGCTTTCAAATGAGTCAGTCCATTTAAAATAATATCCTTCACCCTTGCCAATTACTGGTATCAGCAGTGATGCACACCTCACATCACCAAAATTTTGCCAATTACCAAGTCAGAGAGCTTTTGCAGTGAAAACACTGCACGAAATGAGCTGTACTCATTGGGTCGATGGTAGTTTAATTTTCTTTATTTATAACTCCTCATAGAGCGCCTGCAAATGTGTTTTGTTGTAGCTTGTAGGAATAATAAAGTCTCAGAAATATGAGGACCTTTTCTCTCACATGTGTGTTATGGCCTTCATCAGAACTGAGCCCAAGCTGGCCTCCAGTGTGAGCCATTGTGAGGATGCTGCTAAAGAGGATGAGGAGGCTTCTCTGAGGCCGTGTGGTCTTAGCCCTGAACTCATTAGTTTGGTTTCTTTATGGTGCTTCATACATCCAGAGTTATGATTTCACTGAGGTTTCACTGTGCTGTTTATCAGTATAAGCTGGAGACTGATCAAATACCCCGAGTTCCTCTCCTAGGAAAAGGCATGTCAGGATGTTTCACAGCGTCGTGGTACTGCACAGGTTTTCTCCCAGCTTATTTTGCACAGTTTCACTCTCTGTTACTGTTTTTGGCCAGGATTATGATCCAAAGGATCATCAAAGTGTTTTTCCAGTTTCCAGTAGAAAAGGAGCTTTATCTACCTTGGGTGACAGGCATTCCACATGGGAACAGGGAACACATCCATGAAGGTTTAATACAATGAAACCCCGACCCACCAACAGCCCCCACCTTTTACTGGTTCACCCATCCCCAGTTGTGCATCTCTTCTCAGCCAGAGCATTCAGTGGAGGGAACCCTTCCAGTTTTTATCCTCCATACTCCTCCCCCATGATCCCTGGCAGCATTGGCTGGATCTCCACTTTCTGTGGAAGGAAACTAAAGCTCACCCAATGCTGAGGGCACTGGGGGCACCACTGCCCAGACAAACTCAACCCTTGGCAATGGGTTTTCACCCTTCCTTTCCCAGAAGAGTAGGAGTCACCTCCATTCAGGAACAGACCATTAATTCCTTCATTGCTCCTTCATTACTTCATTCCAACACTAATTCCATCATTACTCAAAGCATCCAGTTCCTCTTTTCTTCTGCCATTAAAATCCATTTCTTTATCCTCAACTTTACAGGGTTTTTTAAGACTTTCCTTTCAATACCCCTCATCCAGCAAACATCTTTGTGCCTTATCCAAGGCATCTTGCCTGAAAAAAAAATGACCACACAGTGAATCTAAGCAGTGACCAAGACTGACTCACTCAGACCCTTTGGGGAATGAAACTCAGAATGTTATTTACTCAGATATTACATAAATAAATACATCTTTTGTTCATCTGCTCTGCCGAGCTGCAATGTTCTGTTTTCTCTGTGTTCCCTCTGGCTTTGTCACCCGCCCACTCTGCTGTAATCAAGTCAAGAGGGTAAGAGTTGAGAGGCAGGGATTGGGTTTTTATAGAGATATCTGGACCACAGCATCTGGATGCTCTGTAAATTAAACTAGATTAAAAAAAAAATCAAAACAAAAACAGACCAAGGAAAGAGAAAGTAAAGGAAGGCAAGGAATGAGAAAAAGGAGAGTGAAAACAGGCAAAAGAGAGGCAAAAAACCCCTAACCTTTCATTGACTTTGGAGAAATCAGATTTCACCTGGATAAAACGCAGGAAAAAAGCAAGTTTACAAATGAGAGGCAGCAGGGACTGCCTGGAATTTGTTTCCTGAAGTTGTCTCTCACACCTCTGCACGGTCACACGGGGGTCACCACCCTGTACTGCTGCAAACCCAGGGCTCCAGGGCTGCCAAGCTGGTTCCTTTTAAACTCCTGCACAGCTTCCCAGACCCTGGATAATCTGGAGAAGGAAGCAGCAAGGAGCTCTCCATCCCCAGTGCAGGAGGAGAAGGGGTGAGTTACAGTCCACGCTGTGTTTACATTATTATACCACTAATTCTTAGCATCGTAAAAATTATATTTAAAATTTACACAAACGGTGCTGGGGAACGTTATTATGTTATAAAGAGGAATCAGGTCAATGCCTTGTAGGCAGGAATCCAAGCTCCATAAATTTCTGGATATACTTCCCCCAAATTTACATCGGCACCAGCAGCAATCAAACCAGCTCCGAAAAAAGCTCACCCGGTCAAAGAGTTTTTTAATGCACCATATATTTTATCTGCACTTCCTAAGTTTACAGTGTTGTTAGTTTGATTGATGGTGTGCTTATTTATTGGCACAGCAAAAGTAATAATACATGAGGAAAATGCTCCGAACTTTAAAGGCAGCTGATGAGGAGAAAGCAACAGGATTTATGGGAAGTGTAAACATCTGCAGAGACAACAAAGGAATAATTGAGTCCCTGCATCTCTGTCACTTCTGGTGGCTCCTTTCTAGTTAAGAGCCTTCCACACACTCAGGAGCAAATTCCAGCTCTCTTTTGTCAGGCATTGCAAGGGTTCTGGTGCCTGGCAAAAGGGGGTTGGCCTGGAGGCTGGTGGCCAGGCTAGGGAGAAGATTTGGCCCTGTTTTAGCCATGTGCACTCTGGCAGCTGCACATTTCAGTGGTGGCTTGCACAGATCAGGGCACAGATACCACAGCTGGAGGGCAACCAGCAGGTCATAAAATGGGCTGGGTTGGAAGGGACATTGAAGATCATCCAGTTCCACCCCCTGCCATGGGCAGGGACACCTTCCACTATCCCAGGTTGCTTTGACCTGGCCTTGAACACTTCCAGGGATGGGGGATCCAAAGTTTCTCTGGGAGACCTCTTGCAGAGCTTCCTCACTGATGGACAGGAAATCATCAGCTCAGCTGCCCTGGGTCCTTGGCCTCAGTATTGTGAAGGCTGGGGAGTGATGAGTGATGCTGATCACCAGAGAGTGGCTGCTCAAAAGCAGGATCTAAATGAAGATAACCAGCCTTCCCTCCCATGGCTCACTGCCCACTCCTGGTGATTGGGAGCAAAGTGATTCCCCCAAGGCCATGCAGGCAGTGCTGGGAATTGACCCAGGTCTGTTGAGAGCTTGATCCTAACCCAGGACTGTTCTGCCTCTGAAGTCAGCCCACACATCACTGCTGATGAACATTAATGATTTTACCCTCCTTTAATTCTTTATTAATAGAGTCTTTCTTAGCTGGTCCATTATTTCACGAGGATCAAGGTCAGGCTGCCATAATTATCCAAGCGCCACATTTATCCTTTTTAAATAGAGACACAACATTAGCTTTCTTTCAGCCCTTTGCTGCTTTGACACACTCTCAGAAGGAGAAGTAATGATCCAGAGAGCAGGAGCCTTCTGGTCACTGGATTAGGGGAGTGGACTTGTGACAAAAATAGTCGATGGTTTTGTCATGAGGTCCATCTGCTCGCTGGAAAGAGGCTACTGGGGACATGTGAGCAGCCTCAGTCCTGATGCTTCCTGAGCTTGGAAATCATAAATAATATGAATATGTGTATTGAGGAAGGTGGTGTGTGTGCAAGAGACAAGACAACCATGTATTTACTTGGGCAATCTGTCTTTTGCCCAAGGAAGAGGGAAAGGAAATGGAAGGGAAAGGGGAAGGAAAGGGGAAAGGGGAAAGGGGAAAGGAGAAAGGAAAGGGAAGGAAAGGGAAGGAAAGGGAAGGAAAGGGAAGGAAAGGGAAGGAAAGGGAAGGAAAGGAAAGGAAAGGAAAGGAAAGGAAAGGAAAGGAAAGGAAAGGAAAGGAAAGGAAAGGAAAGGAAAGGAAAGGAAAGGAAAGGAAAACCCTGGTTTAGTAAGAGAGTTCTTCTGAACAACTCACACAGGAAAACTGGATTGTGCAAAGCTGTGGAAGGCATGGAGCAGAGCACAGGCAGCTCATAAAACAGTAATTAATTCTTTCTCTAATTATGCCTATATAGATCTGCACCCTTCCCAGCCAGCCTTCTGTCCTTCCATAAAGAGTTTTACCAGAAGTTCACAAGAACTTCTGTGTATGTTCCTGCCCATGGCAGAGGGGTTGGAATTAGATGATGTTTAAGGTCCCTTCCAACCCAAATCACTCTGATTCTACGACAATGACATTGACCCGTCACTCCTCAACGAACTTCATTATTAACCAGTGCCAAGAAATGGGTTTGGCACACATAAGGGACATTATCCAACTAAGAATTCCCCAGAAGTGGGAGGCATTCCCATGACAACACTCTCCCATGGGGATTTCTGGGGTCTAACGAGGGTTGAGCCCAAGCTGTAGCGCTTTCTTCCTAAGAGGACTGAAAGCCTATTTCTTCTCTAAAGCTGTGCATTTTTACAGAGTCAGTAGAAACCTGAGAACTGCAGACTCTCTGGAACTTTGAGAGCTCCAGACTTTGGCCCAACGAGGCCCAGAATGGTCAGAGAGTTTGGCAGTGGATGGAGGAGACAGAGGAACAGATGGGCTGGAGGTTGCACAGAGGTCATGATGCAAACCCACCTCCTTTAGAAACCAGGACAGAAGCCCAGGGAATCATCATGGCTTGGCTTCCACAGTGGGAAGGTCAGGACCATGATATCACAGCTCTTATCCTCCTCTTCCTCCCCGAGATCCATGGCAGCATGAGATAACACCCAAGCCAAAGCAAATGGACTCATGCTCAAAGAGCAGGCAGGGAAGGAGGGTGTGGGCTCCTGGAGATGCCCCAAGAGAGGCAGGACACACATTCCAGCCTCACCTCTTATCTGCAGCCTCAGCATCCTGAGAATGTTTCTCCTTGGCCAGCCCCCAAAGCAGTGAATGCAGCTGATGCTACAATGGAGAAAAGCAAATTCTTCCAAGCCAAGACATCCCCATGGACTGTCTGAATGGGGAATTGTCCTTCCTCCCTCAGACTGCGGGGTGCCACAGGGATCCCAGCAGTCCTGACAGATATCCAGAGAGCCAGAAAACCCTGTAGCCACTTGAGGCATTACAATAGCACTGCACTGAGCTAGGATTTCAAAACAACATAAGCTCTTCCCGGTGTTTTTTCAAGGATGCTGTGTTGGCAGGGACAGATGAACATTACCCTGCTGCATTCTGAGATCACTCTGTCCTGTGGGATAGATAATCCTGCATGACAAAGATGAGCAGCCCAACTGTTATGAAAAACAGCAGGGACACAGTACTGAGTGTCAGATGTTTCTCCTATCTCTCATTCCAACCAACCTCCCTGAGTTGCTCCTCGAAATCACACGAGCGGGTCCTTGATTAGTCACTCACAAGGTGAGGCTGAGCTCTAAGAAAACAAGATGTGCATTAAGGTAGGAGGTACTGCTCTCAGAAAAGCCCTTTCCCATCATTTCTCAGATCCTGTGGTGGTTTGGTTGGAGGTCTTGATGAGAGGAGGAAGGATGGAGCTGTTGTGCACCAGGACAGATTTCCTGAAGATCCACCACCGTAATGATCAGAAATAGATTAGCTGTTAGATAGATGAGATATATATTGAGAAGAAATTATTTATTCTGTGGGTAGTGAGGCCCTGGCACACGTTGCCCAGAGAAGCTGTGGCTGCCATATCCCTGGAAGTGTCCAAGGCCAGGCTGGATGGGGCTTGGAGCAACCCGGGATAGTGGGAGATGTCCCTGCCCATGGCAGGGGGGTGGAATGAGATTATTTTTAAGGTCCTTTCCAACCCAAACCACTCTATGATTCTAAGAATTAATACATCTCTGAAACTCTGCTGATTACTGCAGAAATTCAACAAGTTACCAGCCTTTTCCCCTACCAGCTGGCTGACTGCAGGGCAGAAAGGCTCAGAGATGGCAAAAGATACCCAAAAATAACAGAAGAAGCCTTTTCACACTTTTCTTCTTCTTCTTCACCTCAGTGCAAGTCACCGTGACTGGCAAACAACAGCAAATTACCTAATTTGTACGTGCTCAAAGGCTCCTCATGAGCAGCCCCCACTGTGAGATCACAGCTCCAGGAACTAAGGATGCTACAAGCACCTATTAACTGGAGGTGCTTACCCAAATCAGGAGGTGTGAGGGAATCAGGGGCACGGAAAGGTGAACGTGTCCAAGCCAACCCAGAGTCAGAAGTACAACTCTCATCTGCTGAAATCAAACCTGTGCCTCTGACACCGGCTCTGAGCAGCATTTTCATGCTCTAATAAGACTCCCTGAACAAAGGGGAGCTTTTTGTCCAGCCTCCATTTTCTGTATTTAATTTCCTCTCATCATTATCTGAAGCACCCTCTCTGAAGAGGATGTACCCACTGCAGGACACATCTCCTTTTCTGGGAAACTGCTCTAATGATGGATGGGGGCTGAAATGCCACAGCCTGAAATGCCAAACCACCAGGAGTCCCAAGGCACAGCTGGATCCAAACCATCAGCTGCAGCCTCCTCCCTGGACATGATGCAGAGCAGACCAAACTCCACCACACGTGCTTGGAAACCCTTCTACGAGTGAAATAGATGCTAAACACCAACCCCCTGTGCTGCAGGTGCCACGAAATGTGTGCAGATCCTACCTGCATGGGGTGGCTGCCANAGATCCTTTGAATAAATCCCTGCTTTATTCTTTAGCCCCTGCTAAAGAATCTAGTCTCTGCTCTAGGTCAGCCTTCACAAGGCATCACCCTGCCTTGCCCAGCAAGCTGCCTGCAGTTGCCATAGAAACTCCACCTCACACCCTCCCCTTAATGACAGACAGGTGCCAGGATAAATGAAGGGATAATTGACAAGCCAGGAAAGGGTTTGGAGCTCTGGGACTGGCCTGGCTGGAGCGGTCATTGCAGCCCCTGAGAAAGAAGAGGTGCATTCATCTGAGCAGGGATGGGTTTTCTCCTCTCCCCGTGCCGAGGCTTCCAGCAGTCGCCTCTCTAGATGGGAGAAGTGAAGCTGGAAAGAGGAGAGGGATGAAAACAGAGCAGTTGCCACAGCAACAGCTGAAGATGCATCACCAGAAGGGTTTTTGATGCAAGGGAGCAAGGAGTTGGCCACGCTCATCCCATGGCCCAGCAGGTCCTCTGTCCCCTCCCCAGTGCAGCCACCCAGCTCACTGGGGTGCATTTTGGGAGCAGGTGGGTGCTGTGACTTCCTTCTGCACCTTGAAAAAAGAACAAAACCAGGACATTTGGAGGGCCTGGAAACCTGTCTGGGTTTTGGAGGCCTTGGGGCAAAGTCCCCTCTGAGTCTGGGGACAGGATGGGGAAGGCACTGCTGAGTTTACTACAAAGTCCATGATGAGGAGACATGGACATTAAACAAACAAATGGGGATGGGATGGGATGGGATAGGAATGGAATGGAATGGAATAGAATAGAATAGAATAGAATAGAATAGAATAGAATAGAATAGAATAGAATAGAATAGAATAGAATAGAATAGAATAATTTTCAGTTCAAAGGGACCTAATAGAGTAGAATAGAATAAAATATTGTATTGCTGGTTCAAAGGGACCTACAACCACCATCCTGCCCAACTTCCTGACCACTTCAAGGCTAACAAAAATTGAAAGCCTGTTATTAAGGACATTATCCAAATGCCACCTAGATGCCTGTCAGTTCAGCCATCATCACCCTCCACCTTCTTTCCCCCCACTTCCTTCCACCCTTTTTCCCAGGAAACACCTTCCCAAGAAGGACCAGCAGCCAGGCAGAGCTAAATCAGTGCAGTGGTGATGGAGGCCACCAGGACAGCTCTTGGTTTGGCCCAAGGCAGGAACAAAGCCATGCTCTGCTCCCCAGCAGCTGCTCGCCAGCACTCAGCTCACAGGGCTCCCCATCACTCCTGACAAATGAATATTTGAAGCAGTTGTTCCTTTTATGTGGGCTTTGCTGTCATTAGCACGTACAACTCAACATAAAACACCTCGCTGTGAGATCTTTTCTTCTCTTCCCTTTTTAGGCAGCAGATGAAAATCCTTTTAATGAAAGGCTTGTTTGGGGGAGAAAGAAAAACACACGCACGCACATGTTGGCTGAGCAGGGAAAGATGAAAACCTCCTTCAAGGTAATTAAATTATTATGTATCTGTTAAACCTGGTGAATAACAGATTTGTTATCTAGCCTTGCTTTTGGCTTGTGTCATTTTTCCCCTTCTTTTTTCCCCTACACAAAGCTAAAATCCTTGCAAGGCCTGGAACAAGATAATGTTCATCTTAGAGAAAAAGGCACAAATAAAAGATTTATTCCTTTATCCCATCAACTCAAGCAGGCTCTCCCAGCATCCCTTCTTTGTACAGAAACATTGACATGAAAACTTCTCCCTGGATCAGAGCAGATCTGAATGGAGACAAGACAGATGAGGCAATCAGCATTGGGTAATTTATATCAGGAGACAGGTGCTGTTTCTACAGCCCCTGTCACACTGGAGACCCTCAAATCCATTGTTTTACACCTCTTGCCTCAGTTTCCCCCCAGTTCTTGTTGACTGTCTCGCCTATTTACAGAAGAAGTGGCTGAGCTCTCTTGCTTGGGGATTGTGTCAGGTGAGGGCTGCTTTCAGAGTGGGAGCCTGCAATGCAATGATTTGTGCTCAGGCTCTGAGCACTCTGACTTTAGCTCTGGTCAGCAGCAGATGTCAAAAGCAGAGACAGGATGACAAAGAAAAATCCCCAGAAGTCCACTCCCTTCTATCTCTGAGACTAATTCTCTCCACTTTTGCCATCAGCTCTTTGGGAAAAACAACAGCAGCAGCAACAACAATCCACTCCAGTATTAAAATGTCCTTTTTTCCCTCGTGCTTTCCCTTCCTGCCTCAGTAACAATAACATCAGCTCCCCTTTCTAAAGCAAGAAGTCACTCAGTATATTTCAAGTGAGTGGGCCTGGCTTTCAAAAACCTGCTGTAAAGGGAGATTACACGCCAAGGTGAAGTATTTCTTCTACAAATCATCTGGGGACATCAGGAACCCTCTGTGATTAAGATCAGTGCCATAATCATAAATACTCCTGCTTTATCACTAAGCTGGAGCTCTTCACTGGAGCAAACCTGGGCTTTCCCAAAGCTCCCAGAGTGGCTGATGGAAATCTGTTACAGACAGAACTGATTCACCTGACAAGTGGCAGGTAAGAAAGTCCTGTCTCAGAGATGATGGTGAGGGAACAGGCATTTTCTGTCCTTTCTCCATCTCTGGTTGTTTTGCCAGCCATTCCCAGCCTGGGGCTGGCTGATCCCAGCTATCCACAAGGCAATGCCCTTGGATGGCAGGTAACAGCATTTTCTGGACAATGTGGGTCACAGCCAAAGCCTTCCTGCTGTCCCTCTGGATCAGTCTCACATCCATCCAGCATCCTGCACCAACCAGCAACTCATACTACAAGGAAACACAAGCAAAAACCCCAAGATCCTCTCAGAGACCATGAATAAGGCCTAGATGAAAGGCTGAGCCTGTGGGAGTCCAGAAACTTGTGAGGCATCCTAAGGAAATGATGGAGTCAGGAGGACACAAGGGCACAACCTTCCTTTGAGAGCACCCCAGACTGGCCCAGGGGTGAGGGGTGCCAGCCCAAATGAGCCCATTTGCAGCCCAGGCCATCTGGGGAGGGGGAAGCCTCTTCCCACAGGATGGCAAGATGTTGTACAGGCAAACAGAGAAAAAAAATCAGCTGAGGGTGGGTGTAGCAAGAGAAGGTGAAGGCCACAGTGATGGGGAGAGTGAAGGCTTGGTGTGCCAGCACTGATGGCTCCAGAGGGAAGGAGTTTCTGGCACATGTCCATATGACAGATTAACACCAATATTTGTTTTGGGAAGATGCATGAGTTAATCTGCTCAGCAAACTCATGGAGAGACAGCAAATGGGATGGTCCAACCACCCCACGCTTCCCATCAGCACCTCCTCAAGATTTACCAGCTTAGCAGGTACTCATGCCTGGGTGGTGGCAAAGCTTTCCCTCTCCTCATCCTCCAGGCCTCCAAATGCTGGCAGAGGAAAGGACTGAAAGGAGAATGGATATGAAAGGCCAGTGAAAATAGAGCCACTCAAGGTGAGGGTGCACTTTGAGCTCTGCTGAAGGTGGGAACAGACCTGGGTCTTGTCAACCACGTGAGTCACGTTGCATCACCAGGAACCAGCTGAAGGTCTGGGCTGGCAATGAGGAGCCAGGCTTGGCTTCTTCAAGGTGCTGAATGGTTTCTATTGTTCAGAGAACCCACTCAAGTGCACAGGACAGAAAATGATAGAATTACAGGTGACAGTAAAAAAGAGGCAGTGGAAGATCTGGTGAGAGTGGTGAGTCAGTGAGAAGATGGCTTTCAAGAGAAGTGTGGGAGATAGACATTCCTTCAAAGTGTCATTGTACAAAAAAAAAAAAAAAAAACAACAAAAAAACCCAACCTTTCTGGCCACAGAGTGATTGTAAATCTGTTTGTCAGAGGGTACTTGTAATGCCATCCTTCCCCAGCCCTCAAGAGCCACAAACACACAGAGGGAATGAGAAGGACCCTGAAGCTGCAGGGCATTTCTCACACTGCCAGGCACAAAGCAAGTTCTGAAAGTTGTGGGACTTGCAAGGCCTTTATCCTTGCAGATTTTGTCATTCCAGTCCTTCCTCTGTGGAGCAGACAGCAAAACCAGCTCCTGAGCTTAGCAGATTATTCCAAATGTTGTATCCCAGGGGAATGAAATCCCATTTGTGCCTAGAGAAGGCAAAAAAATGCTGCAGCCCCCATTAGCAATGACCAGTGTGACATCCATGATGCTGTCATTGCCTTGTAGATCTGCTGTGGTTTTCCAAGGTCAGGTCTGTGCCTCTTCCTGCTGCCATGAAAATCTCACTTTTACAAGATCAGAAAGGGAATACACGAAGCTGAGCAGGGAGTTCTCTGTTAAAGGGGCTGGAAGAGAGGAAAAGCAAACTCTGCTGACAAAGCCCCCCAGAATGGAGCTGTCTCCTGAAGAGGACATCTTTCAGAAACAGAAGAGAGGTGATAAAGCTAAAAACAGGCAGAGTTTGATGAATTCCTGCCTCCTCCCCAGTTCTACAGAGCAACACCTTGGAGAGGACAAAGTAAAGAGCAGTGGCTGTGCCATTTCCTGTCCCTTCCCCAAGAAACTGGGATAACTCTCATGATCTCCTTTCTGATGGATCAGGAGATCCACTGAGGTTTGCAGGCATCTCACTTTGGGCAGGGGACTGGAGGGGAGGAGAGCTGGGAGCTGGGAGGGTGAGTCCTGTGCTTGGTACGAGGCACACCAGAGGAGAGCAGGGGTGGTGGTGGTGACATTGCACAGTGGAAAGCTGAGACAAAGTGGCCCAGAAAGAAAATGACGTTCCCGCAGTGCCTGGAGTGGATGGGACAGAAATCTGTGGCCAGCAGGACTGGCCAAGGTGTGACAAGGCTTTGGAATAACCCTGGGCTGCCTTTCCTCACCCCTCCACCACCAGGCTCAGGGCATCAAACCCTCCAGCTCCTCAGCACGTTTTCCAGTAGTTCTACAGAGAATCCTGAATCCTGGTAGATGGAGAACTCATGAGTATTTATGGCTTTTCCCAGTGCCACAGCAGGTCAGGACATCTGATGCAGGACATCTCAACCAGCACAAATGTGACAGCTCAACCAGCATTTACAGAAGGGGTGGGAGGGAATGGCAATGTCACAGGAGTATAAAGACACTACATGTGGGACCAGGAAGGAAATAAGTGGCTTCCTATTTGTATTCTCCTTGCCTGCAAGGGCTCCTTGGTTACAGCACCAGCCAGGCAGCATTTGCAGCTCTGCATTAAGACCCAAGCTCCAGTTCAGCTCAGTCAGTGGCAAGCTGGGGGGCAGATGGATGTATCTGCCATTAGGTACCAAACCCACAAAGCCCCAGAGGTGTTCCAAACACAGCTGGAATCTACTGAACCCATGGCCAAAGCCCTAAATCCTCCCCAGGTCTCAGCAGCCTGGGGTAGGTAACCTCCTTCTCTCCTGGAGGAGAGGCACGACCAGTGTTTCCCATCCCTCCCAGACCTTTGGGGCCAGGAGTTTGTGATGAGTTTCCAAGGTCACACACTGTCAGATTATGCCCTTTTCTGACCCAGAGATGGGGCAGCTGAGAGGCATTTTAAAAACTTTTATTCCATTTTCAGTCTCATGTGAAGGGTGAGACAATACAGATGTTATAATTCATGCCATCACAATCAGAAGCCAGCTATTTCTTAATTACAATGCATTATAAATGTTTCTTGGTCTGTCAGCTTTGGCCACACCATGGTCTAAATGCCTTAAAGCCAATCCTCTAAAATTACCCCTCATGGGGTAATTACCCCTCCTGCGCCCCACTACAATGCATCTTTCACAGTTCTGTTTCTCCAAAGTGTCTGATTTGTAAGGCCACCCTTTGAAACTTGTTTCTAGTTCCATTTCTCTCTCAACAATGTCTGTCCTACTCCAGCCTTCTGTCAGGCTTTGAGAATTTTCTACAAATTCATTTCCCACATTACACTGCCTGTGGTGTGCAGGAGGGAGGGAGCAGGTCCCCGTGGGCCTNAAGTGTTTCTTGGTCTGTCAGCTTTGGCCACACCATGGTCTAAATGCCTTAAAGCCAATCCTCTAAAATTACCCCTCATGGGGTAATTACCCCTCCTGGGCCCCACTACAATGCATCTTTCACAGTTCTGTTTATCCAAATTATCTAGTCTGATTTGTAAGGCCACTCTTTA